>JAUPFT010000007.1:36681176-37225392 GCA_036936625.1 Parnassius smintheus behrii
TATATATATATATATATATATATATATATATATATATATATATGTAGTCAAATCAAACATTTCAACTAATACGCTTAAAACAACTAGCCATTTAATAAAGAAATACTCCGAAAAATTAAATCTTGACGTGAATTCGATAATACATAATACCACCATCAATTATATATATGTATAAATTAACATTCAAAACTGAAGGTAGCCGGACTAATAATGATATAGGGACGTCAAACACCTCAGTCCACCCCGGTGACCATAGATGCTGTAACGGTCACGGGGAGAAAAAATTCGACCAAATTGAGATTCTAGAATGAGAAACGAACAAGATACGTGGCGTCACAATAGGGCGGTACTCAGTCGTGTGTGTTGGGGTGCAGGTGTTCAGCGCGGGCGACAACTCGTTCGGGCAGCTGGGCGTGGGGCGCGCGTGGGCGGGCGCGGGCGGCGAGGCGGCCAGCAGCGCGGGCGCGCTGCTGCACGTGCCGCAGCGCTGGAGCGCGCCGCTGCTGGCCGTCGCCGCGGGACACTACCACTCCGCCGCGCTCGACCGCGGCGGCAGGCTCTACACCTGGGGGTGCGTATACTATACACCTCGCACGATTAAATATGTTTACTTATTTAACTTCGTATACATTGTAATATAATTATTTAACACCCGGGAATAGTAGCCTGTTGTAGAAATTGAATACGAGTCATCGGACAGGAGAAATAATAAAATAACATCAAAATGGAGAAAAATGAAATTATAGCTGTCATCAAGTATCTTTGTTAAATAAAAATGTCTATCAAAGACATACACAGCGACTTGATGGAAACATTAGGAGACTCTGCTTCTCCACATTCCCCAGTTGCATGCTGGGCCAAGAAGTTCAAGCTGGGCAGAATATTCACGGAAGATGAACATTGCGAAGGATGCCCATCCACATCCCTCACTGAAGATAACGTGAAAAAAGTCGAAGAAGTATTCGCAGACCAAAGAGTAACCATCAAGCATATACATAATTGAGATTACAGGGATGTCATATCAAAGACGCAGCTGAAATAGTCCTTGCGAATGAATTGCATATGAAAAATGTTTCTGAGCATTGGGTACGGTGGGAAAGGTTATGGAGTCCGGTTTTTGGGACGTTGAAGAAATAATTACGATAGAATATTTAGAAAAGCGGGCTACTATTTCGGGCTCTTACTACGCAAGCAGAATAAGAAGATTGCGGGAGGATTGAGGATTAAGGAGAAAAGACGTTGCATAACTCGCAAAGCTGCAGTTGTGATAGCTGCCATTTAAGAAACGAGGTTTGAACTGCTCGAACACCTGCCCTATTTACCTGATCTAGCTCCCAGTGTGTTCTATTTAGACAAAAAAGCAAAAGAATATCGATATATCTTTTATAAAATAAAGTTGACAAACGAGCACGCAGTCCACCTGATGGTAAGTCGATGCTGTGGTCTATATCATATATGTCTAAGTTGAAATGCCTCGTTTTCAGTCAAAAGTGTCCATTCCTATGTCATAGCATTATAGTCATAGCATTGTTATTATAGCATATTTATATTATATTATATTAGCATATTTATATTATAGTCATAGCATTGTTACGAGCTTAGGGTTCGTGACATTAAAAACTGCCGATTGAATTAAAAAAATTGACACTTTAGTTACCTAACACCAATTAAAACTTAAAACACACTAATAATTAATCACAATGATCACTTAGTTCGCAGTTATATCGCTTTTTCACACAGGACACCAGTCCTCGACATCGTCTCGACGGTGGACTCAGTAAAACCGTTCTCGTACCTTGAGTAGAGTTCGTTTAACTTCCCGATGGCCTGAAAAACCATTATCGTACAGCTGTAGAACATCCGGTGCTTTAGCTTTAGGGACAACTATTTGCAAATGACAGCTGTCTCCCCGAACATTTTCCCACAAGCTGTCCCATTGGGCCCAATAGATTTTAGTGGTCGAACTCATCGCTGAGACGTCGCTCCACTTGGCCTTAGGAGTACTGGCCTTCATCCATTTTAGAATCGGCTTGATGTTCGAATCTTCCTGCTGTGCATGTTGTAGACTGTCCTTCCACTCGTTACTGAGGTGATCTGTCCTGAGCATCCTCACAGATACCACTTCCATACCTTCTTGTCTAGTACAGTGCTTGCAATCTTCAGGATAAGGTCTTTTTGACAATGCATCTGCTCTGCCCACTGCGATGTTCGCAAACTGTTCTGTTCTGTTCGCAACTTGTCCTTCTTAATTTTTGAACTGCAATAGCCATTTCAGTGCAACATGATCAGTTCGTAAGTGGAATCTCCGCCCCATAAAATATTTACTAAAATGCTGCATATAATACAACTACTTTACCAAAAAAAAAAAAACAGTGGAACACAAGTTCCTGTTAAAAATAATTATTAATATTTATAGGTGGGGCGTCCATGGTCAACTCTGTCTGGGCACTATTGACGACCACTGCACACCGCAACTGGTTACAAAATTTCTAGGAAGAAAAGTAAGTTAATTTTATGTCAATTTTTCATTTTGTTTATTTTCATCAACGATGGTAGACTCTGCCGATTTGAACCAGGTGTAATCTTCTGGCTCTCAGTAAATGCGTAGCCTCCCCCGTACCTGCCATAGCCGACGTGGAGTCCAAAGATGAAGAAGGTTGTTTGTATATTGTTGCATCACTAGCCAAGTCCTCCGCGACTCTTGCGGGGCCGTTATGCTGACACCGCGGTGTATGTAGGTAGTGTAGGGTAAGATGTGTCGGCATGATGTGCCAAAACCAAAAAAAAACATCATTTTATAGGAGAGGGGCAAAAGAGCATACGGCTCACCTGATGGTAGGTAATTACCGCCGCCCATGAACAACTACAACACCAGGGGAATTGCAGATCCGTTGCCAGCCTTTTAAAAAGGAGTAGGCTCCTTTCTTGAAAGTTCCTAAGTCGTATCGGTCCAGAAAAATCTCTGGCGGTAGTCGATTCTACAAGGAAGTTGTGCGAGGAAGAAAATTTCTTTTAAATCGCACAGTAGTGAACCGCTAGTCATCCATATGGTATGGATGGTGTCGCGATATGCAATGGTAAAATTGTGCGGCTGATATAATTCCAAACAATTCCTCAGAGCACTCCCCGTGATAAATGCGATAAAATACGCAAAGAAATGCTACATCTCTTCGCAGTGCCTACCATAAAGAGCTCGGTCGCCGATGTTTCGAACAGCTTTCCGCTGGATGCGTTCTGGAATGGAAGAAGCTAGAACTGGGGATCCTCTAATTGTGTTGCAAGTAACAAAATTTACGGTAGTGGCAAAGTTGCTCAACCATTACACAATTTTCATACAAGCTTGAAAATATGTGTCAGGGTGGTTAAAAATCCTGGATTACGTACTTTTCTTAATTTTAGGTCACTGGTGACACTGGGTCCCCCCACCCCCCGTGTTCATGGAGCTGTAAAGTGCTTGAAACGTCGGATGTATAAAAAAGTTAATACGCGATAAAATCCGTAAAAACTAGTATTATTTAAATGTGTGATGTTCGCGTAAATTTAGGAAATCAATAAGCCAGTTTTATAGATAAGTGTTAAGACCAACATGTCAAAAACAAAACTTACAATTTCTAACCATTAATATTACGTTATTACAAAGATGTAGATACCTACATTCAGTATTTCAAACAGAATCAACAAAAGGCTTTGAGCTTACCAGCAGCTTTGACGGCTCCGTGGCCCAGTGGCTGAACAATAGGTTACAAATGAAATCAAATCAAATAATTTATTCAGTATCGGAGTTTTTACATAGCAGTGTTGTGAATGAGGACTTCTTTTAAGTAAATAAATACTTATGTTAGAAATCCCCCCTCTCCGTAACATTGATTAACGAATACTAATATAATATCTACTTACTTCAATACTTAATTTAAAAACATATTTTTAATTTACGTTTTTAAAGTTGCTCTAAAACACAGATTAAGAGTAAATAAAAATATAACATTTCTCAACAAATTTGGCATGGTACACAAGGATTTACAATATTTCAAGTATTTGTGTGTGTGTGTGTGTGTGTGTGTGTGTGTGTGTGTGTGTGTGTGTGTGTGTGTGTGTGTGTGTGTGCGTGCGTGTGTGCGTGTGTGCGTGTGTGGGTGCGTGCGTGCGTGCGTGCGTGCGTGCGTGCGTGCGAACTTGCGTGCGTGCGTGCGTGCGTGCGTGCGTGCGTGCGTGCGTGTGTACGTGTGTGCGTGTGTGCGTGTGTGTGTGTGTGTGTGTGTGTGTGTGTGTGTGTGTGTGTGTGTGTGTTAAGGCCCCAAGGGATTAAGTTTAGGTGAGTTTTATCATTCCTATTTTATTAAATAAAATATTATTTTTAAATCAAACTAAAAGTTTGTGTGTAAAATATAATCCAAGAATGTCTTAGTTTGAGTTCTGTAAAAAAGACTCAGTTTTATCATAACTCCAAGTTTTTAATAGTGCTGTCAAACTCATTTTGCACTTGTATTTAGTCATTTGGTAAATGTTTAAAACTTTATTAACTTTATTATATAAATAAGCAGATCGAACCGTAAACTGCCTCCTAGCATAACCTGACTTGACTTTGGCAATGGGAGCTACATTATGCTTTCGTCTTCTAGATATTTTGGAAGGATCATATGGAAGCGTTTTGTGACATTTTAGAATTATATTTAATATATACTGTTGTGGCTTCGGAACAGTCCCGATATAACATCCTTTTCCTAAGTGTTTCCTATCCTCCCGCCTCCCCCGTCCACGCACTGCTCAGAATGGTGCGCCACCTATTCGTCGAGAAAAATAAGAAGCAAGATGGCCGCGCACGCATAAAACGTGTTCGTTACCGCTCGTTTTAAAAATAACCAATAAATAAGTTGTAAGACTATCGTGCAATTGCTCGTGTCCATATACATTCGAAGTGCAGTGTGGTATCTGTGTATACACGAGAACTTCAGCCTAAATATACAGACTTCACCATAACCACGAGGAGTGCTCCAGTCTTGTGAGTATCCTTACCTTATCTACCCAGTTCTAAAGCTATCTTCGTTTACTTCCCGGTTGGGATCATCGGGTTAGCCAGCCCTTGGTCTGGTTGTTCTCTGGTTCCCAAAACCACCCACGAAACACATTGCGAAACATTCAAGCCGTAACATAATTTCTGGTCCATGCGATCCGGGTACCTATGGATTTCTATTTTTATACAGTCCGCTCCTCATAAAGATAATATCAAGTTCAATTTCTAAGGAAAACTTTGATATTTAATCTATTTTTCTTATAATTGAAAGTACTTGAATGCTCGGGAAGTGTTTCGTAATGCTCAGACTTTGTAGACTTATCTTATTTGGTTGCGTTATAATTGCTAAGTTTATTTCGAATGTGCATTGATAGTCTTACGCTTTGAAAATTATTATAATTTGAGGGTATTTTATAATTATTGTTAGAAAAAATTACTAAATCAGTTTATGGAAATGATCAATTTGGTCTTAGAATGATAGCACTTAAGTATGAATGCTTGTATATCTATGAATGTTGGGTCGTTTGTTAATTGTTATCTAATTCAAATGGTTAAAGAACGTTAACATTAAATTCAGGATTTGAATGTTAATTTAGTTTGTAGAAACTTAAATATTGTTTTAAATATCTGTCGTTAATAATTATACTTAGCATTCATATTTAATTTTACGCTGTTATTTTATAATCATGTCGCAAGAAGAAATGAAACTTAAACTTTATACGTCACAGCGAGAGTATGTTTTTCGTTCTATTCAAACTCTTTTCGATTTATCCACTCAAATACGGGAAGACTCCAGTTCTTCTAAAGTTAGCCAATTTAAATCTAGATTTCTTAAAATTGAGAACATTCGTGATGAATATGTGTTGCTTACGGAAAAAATTAATTCGTTAAAACTGGCACTGTTTCCTTAAGAAAAAATAGATATGCAAGCGTTGTCTGCATTTGATGATATGTACTATGAAGTTCTAAGTTTTGCCGCGGAGATGTCCCTACCGGAGCGCAAACGAGGCAGCAGCCCAACGTCCGCTGACGTTAACTACACCTTTACGCCTGACGCGGAAAAGGTACAAACTGCCACAAATTGAGCTTCTGAAGTTCGACGGAAAAATTGAGAATTGGCAAACATTTTACGACACTTTCGTAACGTTAATTCATAATAATAAATCAATCGCGAATATTACTAAATTTCACTATCTCATTTCTTGTTTATCGGGATCCGCTTTAGGGATCGCAAAGAAGGTAAAATTAACTTCCGATAATTATGAGCTTGTATTCAATGAACTTATTAAGCGTTATCAAAATAAGCGCATTTTAACAGTGGCGTATTTAGATCAAATAAATAACTATCCTTATTTAAAAACTCCTAATTTCAATGATTTACAAACATATACTAATATTCTTTGTGAGTCAGTCAATGCCCTTAAGGCCTTAGAGCTAGATGACTTAGGCGATTTTATTTTATTTAACGCAGCGTTTCGCGCACTGGACTCCGATACGCGCCACCGCTTCGAATCTGAAAATAAATCGGAAATTCCTTCTTTTCAAAGTCTTATGCAGTTTCTTCAAAACTATGTAAAAGTTTTAGAAATAAATGCTAGTGTTGACATTAGGGCACGATCTTCCCAATTTTTAGGCGGTAAACAGATCAAGAATGTTTCACCGCGGGCACCGAACCTGAAACGTTCCGTGCTCACTACTCAGTCTAAGCCTACTAGTTCGAAGCAGCTGGCTTCACTAGAGTGCTATTATTGTGGCGCAGCACACAGTATCTATAAGTGCCCCACTTTTCAATCTTTGGACACCAGTGCTAGAATAAATATTGTCAAACAAAATAATTTATGCATTAACTGTTTACGAAAACATTCTCTTGATAAATGCGTCTCAAAAATGAGATGTTTTATCTGTAGTGGTAATCATCACACTCTGGTACACATCGACAACCAAGTTCGATCACCGACCGCGGTGACCACCGGTTCGAGTAGTGCCCATACTAACACGAGTGCGTTCGTGGGAGAGGCTCGTGGCCCGTGCGTGGTGCTGCTCGGGACGTGCATGGTGCGTGTGCAGGACTCTAGTGGCACGTTCCATCAAGTTAGAGCGCTCATCGATAGCGGCGCTCAGGACTGCTTCATCACCATGAAATGCGCAAAGAGACTTGGTTTTCAATTACGTCGATGCACCACAACTGTGGCTGGACTTGGACAACAGTCTGTGTGTCAAGTCAAGGGAGTGACTCAATGCTCTATACGCCCGTGTGAATCGAATGACCCACAATTTTATATTAATCCTATAGTCATCGATAGCATTACTTCTAAAATGCCAACCACTGATATTCCTCTAGCGGTTCGAGACTGTTATAAACACTTAGTATTAGCGGACCGTGACTTTGACAAACCGTCTGATGTTGATTTATTGCTAGGTGCTGAAGTATTTCATCACATCTATGACGGCCGTGTCATTCAACCAGAGCCCGGCTATCCTGCTGCTTTACATAGCGTCTTTGGGTGGGTTCTCTCAGGACCCACCAATGTGGAGAGTCCGGTAAAATCGGTTGGCACTTCGTTAATTACTTCAACCAATTCATTGGAGAAGATGATGAAACGATTTTGGGAAGTCGAGGAACCGCCTCATCAACATATACCTGCTCCAGAAGATGAGGAGGTCGAACGCCTGTATTCCACTCAAACTTATAGGGAATCGGACGGTCGATATGTAGTCCCTATCTTATTGACGCAGTCGTCTGTCAATATGGGAGGCTCATATAATAGTTCCTTGTCGCAGTTTATAAATCTTGAGAAAAAACTTTGCCGACAATCAGATCTTAAATCACTTTATAACGATTTTATGCGTGATTATGAGCAGCTTAATCATATGCAATCAGTGGGAAAGGATATTGCCCCTGGTAGATATTTCATTCCTCACCATTGTGTGATTCGTCCAGACAGCATAACGACCAAACTTCGCGTTGTATTCAATGCGAGTCACAAGACGACTAATGGACTATCTTTAAATGATATTGTTTACACTGGACCGAAGTTACAGGCTGATTTGGTTGACATTATTACTGGATTTCGGGTCCATAATATAGTTTTTACATGTGACATATCTAAGATGTACAGGCAAATCTTGATAAGGCCTGAGGATCGAGTGTGGCAACACGTACTATGGCGTGAATCCCCTTCCTTGCCTGTTCAAGAATTTGAACTTCGTACGGTCACATACGGAGTCAAAAGCTCGCCGTACTTAGCGATACGAACATTACATCAGTTAGCTGCAGATCATGGTGATCAGTTTCCTCATGCTGCTGAAGCTCTTCGGCATCATACTTACATGGACGATATTACTACAGGTGCTTCCTCAGTCGAAGCAGCCTCTCAGCTTAAAGAAGATTTAATCAATCTTCTTAATTGTGCTCAGCTAGACTTGCGTAAGTGGAGCAGTAACAGCCCTTTATTTCTTCGATCGTTACCCATGGAACATTGTCAGTGTCCGAAGACATTTTCTGATGATAGTTCAATAACGCTTAAGGTTTTAGGAGTTCAATGGGATCCTGCGGAAGACTATTTCACTTACTCCGTCTCTCCTGTGAATGTGGAGTTTACGAAACGTTCAATCCTGTCCCACGTTGCTCGTATTTATGATCCGTTGGGTTGGCTTTCACCTTTTATTCTTTTAGCCAAACTACTTCTTCAAAACTTATGGCGTATTGGATTGTCTTGGGATGAAATCATGCCTGCCAATCTGTGTGACGATTGGGTTTCATTTGTGTCTGACTTGTCTAATATAAAATCGATAAAAATCCCTCGTAAAACCGTGATTGATTTAACAGCTACACACCAGCTGGTTGGGTTTTGCGATGGATCAACCAAAGCATATGGGTGCTGTGTCTATCTCCGATCAAGTATCGATGATCAAAACCAAGTTTCTCTTTTGATTTCTAAATCTAAAGTGGCTCCGATTAAGCCTCTAACAGTTAATCGTTTGGAGTTGTGCGGTGCGCTCTTGTTATCACGTACTCTCAAACACATGCAAACTTTACTTATTTCGAAAATAAATATATCTCATATTGTAGCCTACACTGATAGCTCAACTGTATTAGCTTGGATCAATACAGAGCCATACAAATTGAAACCTTTTGTTGCGCATCGAGTAGTTAAAATAACTGACGCAGTTGAACCTTCTACCTGGAGGCATGTCTCGACTCAGGACAATCCTGCTGACTTTCCTAGCCGAGGTCTCTCGTGTGCAGAATTGGTCAATTGTAAGCGATGGTGGTCAGGACCAGATTGGATGCTTAGTAGTCCAAATCACTGGCCAGCTCAAATTCGGTGTAAGCCCCAGGATGAGTTGCCAGAGTTGAGAACACGCACTCTGATAGCTCAATCTCGGGAATCTGATAAAGACATTTGAAGGTGTTATTAAATCGGTATTCATCCTTATCGCGACTACAGCGAATATTGGCATGGGTCTTTCGCTTCATTTCTAATTCGCGCAAAGAACCAAGCCAACGCGAGAAAGGTCACTTGACTACGAATGAGGTAAAGTGCTCTCTACTTAGCCTTATTAAATATGTCCAACGGGGCAGCTTCAATCAAGAGATGTCTAAATTAAAATCGCAGAAGCCTCTACCTAAATACTTACAAAAGTTGTCTCCGTTTATTGATAACCTAGGACTCATGCGAGTGGGTGGACGACTTACCAATTTCAACTTACCTGAGCACACAAAACATCCATATTTGTTACCGAAACAATCTATTTTATCTCAATTAATTATTAGCTATTATCATAAACGGTATTTGCACTGTGGACCTCGCACGTTACAATCACTAATTGTTCGCAAGTTCTGGATTTTAGGAATTAGAAATCTTATTCGTTCTGTTTTAACAAAGTGTGTGACTTGCTTTCGGGTTAAACCTATACCCTATCAGCCGTCTATGGGCAACCTGCCACCTTGTAGATCTCAACAAGGTTACTGTTTTCAACAGGTAGGGATTGATTTTGGGCGGTCCTTTTCTTATAAAAGAAAACAGACGACGTAACGCACGGGTCAGTAAGGCTTACATATGCTTGTTCATTTGTTTATCTGTAAAAGCAGTTCATTTAGAACTCGTATCTGAACTGTCTACAGAAGCGTTTCTAGCCGCCCTAGACAGATTCGTGTCTCGACGTGGAATATGTCAACATATTGTGACAGATTGTGGCACTAACTTTGTAGGCGCTAAACGATATCTTGAGGAAATGGTTAAATTATTAATAGATAAAAAACAGGATATTTCCGATCAATTAACGTCTCGTGGAATCTCATGGAAATTAAATCCACCTTCAGCACCTCACTTTGGAGGCATTTTTGAAAGTGGTATAAAATCTACTAAATATTATCTCAAGAGGGTCATAGGCTCACAAGTCCTGACGTTTGAAGAACTAACTACAGTTTTAACTAAAGTTGAAGCGATGCTGAACTCAAGACCGATTTGTCAGTTATCGTCTGATCCTGGCGAAGTTGATGTTCTCACGGCCGGTCATTTTATTATAGGACGTCCTTTAGTAGCTCTACCAGAACCGTCCGTTGAAGATATGAATCCTAGAACACGCTAGCAGTTACTTCAAAAGCTTTCTCAAAGTTTTTGGCGTATTTGGCAAAGTGATTATTTACATACGCTTCAACAAAAGGTTAAGTGGTTTAAGGATGATCACAAACATCCTAATATTGGTCAACTCGTTTCAATCATTGAACCTAATCTATCACCTAACGAATGGCGCCTAGGTCGAGTAGTCCAAATCCACCCCGGAAAGGACAATATTATCCGGGTTGTGACCTTAAAGACCAAAAGAGGCCTACTTACAAGACCAGTAGTCAAAGTCTGCCCTCTTCCTCTTGATTGAATCTTATTTTTATTGTTTTATTAAGCTAGATTGTAAGTTCTAATTTTAAAATTAAATTAACTAAGTTTGATTTTCTTTTGTAGTTTAGTTAAGGTTATCAATGCACAACTTAGCTCAGATATCTATTTAGTTTATATTAATTTAGATTCTATGAGCAACTGGGGACCTGGAAAGCTGCCAGGTCGATGGTTGTCTTGTGAAATCTCTAGGTGATTTCAGGTGGGAGGGAATGTTGTGGCTTCGGAACAGTCCCGATATAACATCCTTTTCCCCAGTGTTTCCTATCCCGCCTCCCCCGTCTACGCACTGCTCAGAATGGTGCGCCACCTATTCGTCGAGAAAAATAAGAAGCAAGATGGCCGCGCACGCATAAAACGTGTTCGTTACCGCTCGTTTTAAAAATAACCAATAAATAAGTTGTAAGACTATCGTGCAATTGCTCCTGTCCATATACATTCGAAGTGTAGTGTGGTATCTGTGTATACACGAGAACTTCAGCCTAAATATACAGACTTCACCATAACCACGAGGAGTGCTCCAGTCTTGTGAGTATCCTTACCTTATCTACCCAGTTCTAAAGCTATCTTCGTTTACTTCCCGGTTGGGATCATCGGGTTAGCCAGCCCTCCTTGGTCTGGTTGTTCTCTGGTTCCCAAAACCACCCACGAAACACATTGCGAAACATTCAAGCCGTAACATATACAATTGCCTAACTGTAAGAACATCACTTATTTTGTATAGGTTTTCAGTAGGATACCTATAGGGTTTAAAGCTCATTACCTTTAGTAGTGCTCTTTCTAAATCGAGAAACTGCGTCTTACTAGCACCACCCCAGACTGGGATACAGTAGGTCAATAGTGACTGACCCAATGAAACATAAATTAGTTTTAATAGTTTCTTGTCAGTAACATGTCTCAGCTTTTTAAAAACCCATATAAGTTTTCTGACTCTTCCCATCATTAGTTCTAGATGGGCGTGCCAGGATAGCCTCTGGTCAACTACAACTCCCAAATACTTTGTATTGTTAACTTTGGAAATGGTTTTGCAAGAGCAATTTATTCGAAGGTTGTTACACTCATGACTTTGAATTTTGAAATTATGTTCAGGTTGCGTTGAATTATATTTTGTGATTGCTATGTAGTTTGTTTTGTCCGTATTCAATGTTAAGAGGTTGGATTTACCAGTTAGCTACCCTGACTAGCCCCTCCTCCGTGACTTGACGTACCGAATCCCATGTGTTGCCAGTAAAAACAATGGCAGTGTCGTCTGCATAAGAAAAAACTTGTCCCGCGTTAATACTCATATTGCAGAGGCTATTGATGTAAATCAAGAATAGAGTCGGCCCAAGGACACTTCCCTATGGGACACCATACGTCACATCACATTGGCTACTAATGTATTGGCCTATTTTCACGTATTGTTTGCGCTCATTGAGGTAGTCTGATAATAGCGCAAGTGCCACTCCTCTTATGCCAATACTCTCCAGCCTTTGTATAAGAATGGGGACCGAGACAGTATCAAATGCTTTTTTTAAATCCAGAAACACTGCAATACATTTCTTTCCCCTGTCGATATTGTTAACGATATGTGTCGTTAATGCTGTGACTGCATCTTCAGTTGAAAGATTTTGCCGAAAGCTGTATTGCGATTTTGAAAGAAAATCAATTTTATTTAAATAATTTATAAGTCTCTTATTGATTAATTTCTCTAGAATTTTTGAAATGGTGGTTAAAACTGATATTGGCCTATAGTTGGATACATCTTCTCTGTCACCATTCTTATACACCGGCGTTATTATTGCCTTTTTAAGCCCCGCTGGGAAGATCCCATGTTTAAAACAGAGGTTAGCAAGGTGCGAAATTATGGGCGCTACTTGATCGTTCGCTTGTTTTAAGAATTGAGTAGATACATTATCCCAGCCTGGGGCGCTCTCAGATTTCAGGCTCATCAAAATTTTGTTAACCTCTTCAGGATCGGTTTCATGAAAAAACATAGACGCTACAGGTGAGTTAAAACAAACATTGCTAACACCAACTTGTTGTGTATAAGTGTTTGTTAGAATATCCTCAGCTAAGGTTTTGCCAACATTAGCGAAGAAATCGCATACATGATCAACAGACAACTGTGGGGAAGCGTGTATGTCTAACAACTCCAGACTTAATCGTTTTCTCTGTTGAGCCTTATGCGGTAGGCATTAACTAATAAGTAGGCATTAAACTAAAAATTGTTTTGGCTTTCGAGATGTTCCAGTTTTTTTTTTGAGTTCTTCATTTTGCGTTGCTAAGAACGATATTGTTTTTTCTACGCTAGAATTCGTGTCCTTAATTTCTAAAAGCGCTGGAGTAATTTTATTAATTTCACGTTCTTGCACCTTAAACATAGAATTTATCATGGCCCTCATTTCCTCTCTAAGCGCATCAAACCTATCAGGTTTCAATATCGTCCTCCGGGCACTTTCATTTGCAGCGCTGTGCAATAAAGTTATTATCATTATCCAAATGATGTCCTGACAGCTCTAGATGTGATTCGGAGTGAGATTTATTCAATAAATTAGATTCCATTTGTGTGTGCGCTGATCTTTAAATCGAACGCTACTACTATATGAGGCGGGGCCACGTAGGCCGGGGATGGCCAAGCGCAGGTAAAGATGTTCTTAGCTGCGCGCGCGTCGATAAGTCAGTGGGCGGGACTTCTATTGCAAGGACAAGATGGTGTCGACCTCGCAAGAGCTGATTAGTTTATATTAAACAAAAGGTCTCACGGTACCTTGCTAGCGTTGTACCAGGGCCCCATATTTTACTCGGCGCTGCGCAGGTAATGTTGAAGCTTCTTAGTCCTTATGCACTACTAATATTTCGTGTATATTTAATTGAGTTAATTTTGAATAAACATTTTTAAATAAGAGTTATAAAGTTTCTGTATACGTCTACTCCTAGCGGAGGTCCGGAGGGAGAGGAGAGATTACAACGCTAAGGGTTGCGGATTCTAATTCCGTACGGAACTAGAAAACATCCAGACCCGGAACAATCATTTGTTGATCATACAAATATATCTTACAAATGATTGTTCCGGGTCTGGATGTTTATCCTTGTGAATTTTATGTTTGTAAACCGCCCCCACGATACAGGAGAAAATTCTAGTGTGGAGGTAACGTTTTCATAAAATAAAGAAAAGAATAAAAAACACTGATTAAGGAGGTTACATCACCGGTACAATTCAGCGTTAAAACAAAATGCCACAGTTAAATATCATGTTGCCATACCGAAAAAAATGATGTCAATTAGTTATTAACATTCAAAACACGACATACCTCGAAAAACGTTATGGTGTCCATGTTAAAAACTTCCATTGGTAAACTTGCTAGACCTGACTCAATATAACACAATTAAATGATTACGTGCAGGTACTGAGCGTGGCGTGCGGCGCGTGCCACACGGCGGTGCTGATGAAGAACGGCGAGGTGTGGGCGAGCGGCGCTGGCGTGTTCGGGCAGCTGGGCAGCGGCGCGCGCGACAAGAGTGCCGTGCCGCAGCGTGTGCTGCTGCACGAGCCCGTGCGCTGCCTCGCCGCCGGCTACTTCCACACCGTGAGTGTGCACACGATACGACACTAGCCCGCGCGTCGCCCCGCCGCCGGCTACTTCCACACCATGAGTGTGCCCACGACACGACATTAGCCCGCGCGCCGCCTCGCCGCCGGCTACTTCCACACCATGAGTGTGCCCACGACACGACACTAACCCGCGCGCCGCCTCGCCGCCGGCTACTTCCACACCGTGAGTGTCCACACGACACGACACTAGCCCGCGCGCCGATTTGCCGCCGGCTACTCCCACACCGTGAGTGTCCACACAACACGACACTAGCCCGCGCGCCGCCTCGCCGCCGGCTACTTCCACACCGTGAGTGTCCACACGACACGACACTAGCCCGCGCGCCGATTCGCCGCCGGCTACTCCCACACCGTGAGTGTCCACACGACACGACACTAGCCCGCGCGCCGCCTCGCCGCCGGCTACTCCCACACCGTGAGTGTGCACACGACACGACACTAGCCCGCGCGCCGATTCGCCGCCGGCTACTTCCACACCGTGAGTGTCCATACGACACGACACTAGCCCGCGCGCCGCCTCGCCGCCGGCTACTCCCACACCGTGAGTGTGCACACGACACGACACTAGCACGCGCGCCGATTCGCCGCCGGCTACTCCCACACCGTGAGTGTGCACACGACACTACACTAGCCCGCGCGACGCCTCGCCGCCGGCTACTCCCACACCGTGAGTGTGCACACGACACGACACTAGCACGCGCGCCGATTCGCCGCCGGCTACTCCCACACCGTGAGTGTCCATACGACACGACACTAGCCCGCGCGCCGCCTCGCCGCCGGCTACTCCCACACCGTGAGTGTGCACACGACACGACACTAGCACGCGCGCCGATTCGCCGCCGGCTACTTCCACACCGTGAGTGTCCATACGACACGACACTAGCCCGCGCGCCGCCTCGCCGCCGGCTACTCCCACACCGTGAGTGTGCACACGACACGACACTAGCACGCGCGCCGATTCGCCGCCGGCTACTTCCACACCGTGAGTGTCCATACGACACGACACTAGCCCGCGCGCCGCCTCGCCGCCGGCTACTCCCACACCGTGAGTGTGCACACGACACGACACTAGCACGCGCGCCGATTCGCCGCCGGCTACTCCCACACCGTGAGTGTGCACACGACACTACACTAGCCCGCGCGCCGCCTCGCCGCCGGCTACTCCCACACCGTGAGTGTCCACACGACACGACACTAGCCCGCGCGTCCCTCACCGCCGGCTAAGGAAAGGTCCCTAAGCAAGCTAAGGAAACCTCGCGGTGGTCACCATTACCATATAAAAAAAATTACGCTACTGTGTTTCGTATGGTAAGTGTAGAGGACCGAGGACCCTTTTTACTGGAAAAGAGGCATTCCATTTTAGTTCTCACGGGTGACAACGCATCTGCATTTTGATTCTTAATCGATGACAGATGTAGATTTCTATGGGCCACAGCAACTACTTATCGTCAGGTAGATTGTGTGCTCGTCTGTCCCCTTATCCTAAAAAAAAAATGAGTCTACACGCAATGAGAGCCTTTTAAGTTCATTAGATGTCGCTAGTCGGTAATAGTACCGTAGGGTAAATTTATTTATTAAGTTAATAGTACCATAGGGTAAACTTGTTTATTACGCAGTTGGTTTTATCATTGAAAAGTGCATTTTAAATCAAAGTTTTTCGATTTCTAGTGTATAAACTAGTTTTAGGAATGTTCGTAGTTTGGTTTATCCATTTCTAAACTAATTAATATAAAATAAGAAACATTCATTTCTTCACTTTTAAAATGTGTTATAATTATTTAAGTGGCTATGGCCTAGTGGCAGAAAAAGTCGTTGATGCCCTCAGTGAGTGTCGTGACATTAGATAATGGTTGCAGTTGGTGGTGACAGCGAAGGGCCAGGTGTGGTGCTGGGGCGCCAGCCCGCAGCAGGTGCGCGCCAGCCAGGCGCGGCGCGCCGCTTCGCCCGCGGTCTCACCCTCCGCCGCCGCGCCCTCCCCCTCCCCCTGCCCGCCCCCGCCCGATCCACACCTCCTGCCGCAGCTCGTCGACACCCGCAACGTACGCGGACGCATCGTGCACGTACGTACGCGCTCACATATTTTTTTTAATACAGCAAGTTCTATACTATTTTATTTTATAACAATTAGAAATAAGCTTACAAACATCTTTAATTTAGTATGGTCAGCCGCCATTTAAACTTAATTCTAACACGACTAGTGCGGAGCCCTTTTCGGGACGGCTATGAATTGCACATATTGCGACATCAACAGTATGGATAAGACTTTTAAAGTGAAAACTTCATTAGTATCGTTTTGATCAAACTTAACGAAACGAAAAAGCGACTCCAAATTAAAAAAGCGGTCTAGGTGCGACCCGAAAGGTCACACGACTAACTTCGTAGTGGAAAAAATAAAAAAATCATATGTTTTAATATTTTATACAATTGTTCATTCGGCACAAAGATGACTTGACCGATCTTGCTCAAAATTTAATGATAGACCTCATTTTCATAATTATGCGTTAAATAAAACTATGAAACTAAAACATGTCAATATCACTCTTTGTTCTCGAGATACACAAGGCGAAAATTGAATCCGAACATACGTACATGTGCACACACGGACATCCTCTTAACAACCATACTATTCGACTCTTAAAGACCTTGAAACGTGGAGATATGTTATTATATATTAATATTTTCAATTTGAAAAATCGGACCCATTACAATAACTTCCCACTGGGAAGTTAATAAACAAGTTTACGTAACCTAAAGCGCTCGCCTTGAAAAGACAATGCCAGATCTTGCCCCACCTTGTAAAAAAAGGTAAAGGTATGTAAAATAATCTTATAAATATTAGAATTTTTTGTAGTTAGTCATTTTTTGTACAACGTGCGGTAAAATATTCATAAAAAGAGGGAACCCGACGATTATGTTCATCATTTCCAGTTTTTTCCAATAACATCTGCGATTCTTTATATCAATAAGTAAATACATAAATCTTTGTCACATAAAAATATTATTTACCGATTTCTATTATGATTTTTTATAAACTCAATTATACGTCGAAAATAATCATGAATAGTTACTGAATAAATGTAATATTGGAAGTTTAAATTATTAATTTTCATGCAATTGTTATCTACAATATAAACTCAGTTTTCAACATGAAGATCATTACAACAGGTATGTTTAGTTAATTAGCTATTTACATAATTGATTTAGTTGAGTACTCTCGCTGTCGTAATTGATGTGCATATATGTATATTTATAAAACTGTTAATATTCACACCTCTTTATTAAAATTCACTTTTAATTGACTTCGACCGAAATATGTTCTAATGTCTGTTTATAATTTTTAGCTGCAATCGCAAGCTGTTATCTGTGAAGAGTGCTCATTGCTTCTTATCGACCATAGTAGAAATGAGAGTAAAATGCTGCAGAACAGTTGCGTCACACACACATTTGTCTGGGATATGGACGGTGTGTCTTGGGAGCTCCCAAGACGTACCAACATAGACAACGTATATGTTGTCAACCAACATAGACAATGTATATGTCGCTTGGTAATTTTTGTCTTTCCACCGTCGATATTTGCATCATTGTCATAAATTATTAGCACCTAATAATTTATGACAATGAACTGCAACGAATTCCATTATAAAACGTAAGGTAAATTTGATTAATAAAATTTAATTTAAAAAAATCGCAAGTTCTAGAGAGTAGCAAAAAACACGCATACGGCATTCGTGTACACCACATATTTAGGTGGGGCAAAGTTCTATTAAGAACCTGGCGTTGTTATTTCATACGCAAGCTACGGAGCTTTATACCTATGAAAATTGTGAATTGTAAAAACGGGCGATTTGCTTAGCAATAAAGGAAAACATCATACAGAAACTTGCATGTCGTAAAAATTTAAAACACTTGAAGAATATTTCCTGTTCCAAAACCCTGGACAGAAATGAGATTATATATATATATATATATATATATATATATATATATATATATATATAAATATATATATATATATATATATATATATATATATATATATATATATATATATATAATAGGACTTATGTAGCATATAACTTATTTACTTACACTTGACAGACTTAATGCTTTAAGGCATGGTTTGTCAGTCCAGTACAAATAATACCAATACATAAATACATACATCACCGTAATAATACAGTACATAATATATTAAAACTACAATTCTATTTATATGATGCAACGTCATCAAACGACTTCAAAAAAGAAGGTGGTTTCAACTCGACTTTATTTTTTATGGGTTACCTTTTAACCCTTTATAACTCAATAAAATATTATTTAATAAAAAGTAGCTGTTAGGGTAGAATTTGGAAAATAAGAAAACACGTATTCTTTAATTTTCATTTTTTTTTAATATTTACTTCACAAAATAAAAATAAAGGGAGTGTGCCATTACGGGTACATTGCTGCAATGTGTTCCACTACGAAGTATGGAACGTTTTAAAACAATTGTTTTGTTTGTTGTTGCATAATGCAACTCCACACTTTTCACAAATGGTCTGTGATTTGCCAGAGCAATTAGGGAGCTTGCAACGGATACGTTTTTCGACCCATACTGGCCAGTGACCTACTTGGTTTTGGCGCACAGCTGCTGGAGGCACGAATTGAGCTGGACCCTTGCGTTTTTTAGCCTGGATGTCTGGTTCAATGCTTCGGCGTTGTACGTGTGCTTTTATCCCCATCTTACATAGCACCGTACCAATCTCGTCACGAAAGTCAGCAGAGGTCCATTCGTATTCTTGGTCGTATTGCTCTATGTCTCTTATCTCTTATATCGTATCTTAATGCTCTATGGCTCTTGTACAATAACCAGGCATTGGACATGGCAAGGTCCAGGAAATGGTAAAACATTTGAACCTGCCATCTCTTGCTTCGTAGTTTTATTTTATATCTACCCATTATACTATCAATGAGATCGACACCGCCCATGTGGCGGTTGTATTCTCCCACCACGTTTGATCTATCAATGGTCACATACCTCTTGTGGGGCTTATCGTATCTAGATACTTGTGACTTGGGTAGTTCACCCACAAAACTGGAGGCAAGTGTGACTATTTTATTGTCCTTCCAGGCCACTGTAGAAATATCTGTTCCTTGGACACAGGCAATGTACTCGACTGAATAGCCACATTCTTTTTGGAGATTTATTTTTCTGCGGGTAGTTTGCAATCACGTATTCGGTTGCGTCAAATGGTTCGCAAGCTCAATATTCCTTGTTTAGCGAAATATTCTAGTAGTAGCAGGGATGTGAAGTAGTTGTCAAAATATAGGTGGTAATTTTGATTGCGTGGTATTTCACGAGCTAGCCTGACGACGACATTTGCTGCAGCACCCAGGTTCGTCTCATTGAGCCTAACTACATTTTCAGCTCCAGTTTCTGGCTCGAACTTGTAAGCAAACCCGCTCACGCCGCTCAGGACATAGATTTTGTAGCCTCATTTATGGGGTTTCCTAGGATTATATCTTGAGGTTGTGTCTAGCTTTCGTGAAACAAATCTGTTTATCCACGTTTCATTTAGTTTCGACATAAATTGGCCTGATTTTGTAGAGGCGGTCATGGTCTGCGTGATCACGAGGAACTATTTTCGAGTTATCGTTGAATAAATCGTCTGATTTTTTCGAATTTATTTACCGGCATTGTGTCTTTTACTAGAGGTGTTCCTAAACTACCACTCCAATGTTTCGTCACTCTTGGCAGATGTACTAACCAGTGAAAACCAGTCTCTGTGACCCGGAATGGCATGTTAGCATCTTTTTGCACAATGTAAAGGTTAGTTTGGTGGGCTATTTATACAAAAAGTTCCTTGGAAAATATTTTGAAAAAGAACTGTACCGGACTATCAAGTTCTAGAAACTCTGCTGGCAAGTCTTCGTCACCTGTAAAGCTGAGTTGCTGCTCATTTAGCTGGAGAGTCTTTTTTTCCAACGTAAATTCAGTTTTTACTTGGCTTGACTGCGTCCTGATGATCCAGGTCTAGATGATGGTCCTGGATGAGGAAAGGTTTCAGAAGGAGTTGGCGGTTGGGAAGTACTACTTGAATTCTCAATATTTTCAATGATGGTGTCAATATTCACTCCATCAACCTCTTCAATATCATCGGTGTCCATTGGCACCTCCAAATCCGGAACAAAACCAGGATCTGCAATGCTGTCGTCATCACCATCGAATCCGTCTTCACTTTCTGCATAATCAAAGAGGAACTCCTCTATTTGCTCGTCTCCTAGACCTCTGGATGCCATCCTGTCGCAATAATAAAAAAGTGCTCAATGTATGACACTAAATGTACTTAGTAACACAATGGGCCACAACTAGCACAAACATAAAACGGCAGTTATATTCAAAAATTACATTAAACTATTCAATATCTACAATAAATAGCAAATAACATACACTTACCTAGTAAATTCACACCACAAATAAACCGATTTCACAGTTTAAATAATTTTCATCTATTTTCAAAACTTACTAAACAAACGTATTTTACGAATCGTCAAATTGTTTGATTCAAATTCGTTTGTGTTGAAAAAGCGCCATCTGTGGAGTATGAACAATACTAAACATTGCCGCGCGATATGTTCCAGAGCGGGAACACTATATTAACCGAAAAAATAATTTGCTTTAGATTTTATATGGAGAAATTTGGTATGTTCCTGTACTGTCCCACGGTGATATAAAGGGTTAACTATTCTAGGCGAACACATTGTTTTTTTTTTATTTGAAAGCAGTTGCTTCTCATATGGGTTCCATGTACATCAAGATTTAACCATTTTTGAGTTATTCTTAATAATGCGTATTTAATTGACTTCGACTGCATTGATGATATTCTTATTTTGTTTATGTTTAAGTGATGATGGTCTTATTTTATTTATATTGAAGAAGTCTGTTGTACAAAATTTTTATTTTACCACTTGTTTTCTACATCAGTTTGTACTGTTTGTTCAAAAAATAGTCATATACTAATCTCTTAAAACGGTCCTTGGCGCTTTTGAAGTATAATAAAGCAATTGTTGACTAATCCAATTAAGTGAGATGGAAAGCTAGTCTTCTGGCTGTAATAATAATAATATTTATTGAATTCAAACATACTTTACATAAAACAAAAACTTATAAAATTATATTGACGAGACGTAATCTAACTCAATACTATATTAAGGTATCTTTAACAACCGTGTTAGTATGTTTAGATGAAAAACGGAATTAAAAAAATACTCTAGTAGCATAATATGCTGATGGTAGTTAGTATGTAGAGCGTAGGTAATAGGTTTGCATCATGTACTGTTCCACTATTGACCAATTAAGCCGACTCTGTTTACAACATTTTGTGAAACTGGTGAAACGTTACGTTCAACGTCGCTTGTGCAATCTAAAGATCCAATATGCGTATTTATCTTTAATTATGTTATTGCATTATTACCTTCTTTTTTACTTAATTAAAAGAATCATATTCTTTTTATATATATTTAATAAGTCGTAATGTTTCTGTGACATGGAATGCTTAGTGTACAATGCTGGTTGTTTACAACCAGCATTGTAGACTCAGGCATATTTAGAATGTTATTTTATATAAAATAGAATTGTTGTTTCTTAGATTAAAATTATTTTCTTTAAAAAAAATTATATTTAAAAAATTCGAGAGATGACCCTTTGAATTTTTTAGTGAAGGTGGAAATGAAGGCCACATAGGAAGTGCACCCGATGGGCGGAATTAGGGGAGAGGAGAGGCGCTTATAAAAACTATGGTGTTTGAGCAGACGGTATAACATTACATAATATTTTTTTTGCAGCTGGCAGCTGGTTGGCACCATTCGTGTATAGTTGATCACTTGGGAAACGTTTACACCTGGGGCTTGAACTTTGATGGACAATTGGGTAAATGTTTTCTTAATATATCGGCAATTTAGTGATGGGGTTGTTTAAAACTCTCATTAATTAATCATATTATTTGAACTCGCTTCTTTTAGCAGTGTCTAAATTTATAATTATTAAATAAATAATAGGATTTTTATTATTAAAAATATACAAAGATGTACATTTTGAGGACAAAAAAGTATATCATCATTAATACTACTAGTATTTCCATACTTTCTGTAGAAGTTTCTTATTAATGTCTTGTAAAAATAATAATTTTATTCACATGAGTTCTAATTGAAAATTTTGTTGAGTAATTTGTTTTGTAAAATGTTTATTTAGTTGTATCACAGTTAATTAACTATATAATAGTCAAGTTCACACTTTTGTTTAGTTTATTTTTTTACTTAACAGTATAATATATAACTGCATACTTTTAAGTAATATTTTTATACCGATTAAAATCCCCGAAGCAGAAGTAAAAGAAATGTATTGCCACAAGAAAAACAATTTATAATGTTTATAATTTTTGTGCAAAATATTGCAATATCTCATTTTCAAAACTGTAACTTAACTTTTACTCATGACGCTACCTACGCAACAGTGACTGTGCCCACTTCACTCGAGCGCATTTAAGTGCGCGTACTGTACCCTATTTTATATGGACCTACTTAACATAACATTACATACAAAATATTATATGAATTAATATTACTATTATCCCATTTTAATCATCCCATAACTGGGTATAATACAATTATTAATGTCCTATTTTATAATATACTACGTGCTCATCAGTGAAGATTCACCATAAGGAAACCTGCATGTCTAAGATAAAAAATATTTCGAAGACGTGAAGTCTGCCAACATGCCTTATTGAGACTGCGCGATAGACACCTCCTTGGCTTAAAACCCTCTCAGAAATGAGCGGCGGCCTATACCCAGAAGTAGGACATATATAGGCTTAACTTTACTATTTTACGATATAGTAGAAGTAAATAGTTTTTTATATTTTTTTATATATAGGTTAGGGTGACATCTACATCTATCCTCGATTACGAATCAAAATTCAGATGCGTTGTCACCCGTGAGAACTAAGATGGAATGCCTCGTTTTCAGTAAAAAGGGTCTCCGGTTCTCTACACTCACCATACGAAACACAACAGCATTAGGCTACTATTTGACGCTGGTATTCTGTCAGAGCGTGGCCCTTCCCCGGTCGAGCCGACCCATTCGTGCTACAACTATACTACTAATATAACTGCAGCATGGCTCTACCACGTATAAAATAGTAAGCAATGTCAGTAATATAATTTAATATTTAACAGAATGAAATTAAATTACAGGAAGTGGTGATAGAAAACAAGTTGTAATCCCAACAGAAGTTAGGATCCGACCGGAATCTCAAGCAGATAACGCGAAAGCTAATCCTCGAACACCCGAAAGTGAGGACTCCAATGTATGCACTAAGGCTCTGGTTGCTTGCGGTGGAGATTTTACAATTTACATCGACGACGACGGAAGAATTTACGCTACAGGGAATATGAATCTCCATGTAAGGAAAAACAACATGATTATTATTTTTTCAAGCCCATAGCACCATCAACATCATCATTACACAAGTCCACTGCTGAACATAGGCCTCCTCCAAGGAATACCACAAAGCACGGCCACTACTTACCACTTACCGTCGCGTCTTGTCTTAGGTTTGACTTTTTTCCCTTTTTTTTAATATTTTATAAAAATACGAAAATTTTATTGCACTCATGATTTTTCATTCTAATAACCAGTTCAGTTTTTTCTATTATGTCTGTAAGATCAAAAAATATTCTCCATATTTTATCAGTATACTAAATATAACTTCCAAAACACATAATTTCCAAAAAAAAAAAAAAAATACCGAGCAATGCTCGGTCATCCAGGTACTATACAATATATATACAAATCTTCCTTCAATTCTATATGAATTGGGTTGCGTTCGGAACACAAGATCTAGAACACTAAAATCTACAAAAATTTACTTAACTTTTTATTTCGATATTATCTTTATATTCCTGGTAGAATTGGCCGACGAATAAGAAAAATATAACTCAGATTAGAATAAGCTATTTATTTATAAACAATAAAGCACGGAACAGAAAAAAGGATTTTATGTAACTGAATTATATTTGTTTCTGAACGCAACATAACCGTGAACTTGAGCTCTACAAAATATAACAAACTAATACTGTGTGTCTGTCTGAAACTGTTTGCAAAATGCGTAAAGGGTGTTTAATGTAACCCGACAAAACCATATTCAGCAAATGTTTGCAAGTTTAATTTTGTGACTACTTTGGTAGTTTACCGATTTATAATAATTGTATTTATTGTTGACCAAAAATATATTCAAACACATTCATATATGAAACATTGACACGTATGACATAGGTAATCAGTATTGTGACGATATTTCAGAAAAATCACGGGTTAGCCTGCTGTTAATAATACTACCGAAAACATAATTGCGTTTTTAGAATAATTAATTACTATACCTACGATAAATTACAATATAGTCTCAAATATATACTAGAGAAATATTGCAATTCGAATCAATGAAAACATACATACAAAATATGTATAATACACAAGAAATTCCGCGCGCAAATCATAGCGCGTGACAACTGAAATCAGAATATTTATAACAAGTCAAACAAGTGAACGAAGTTTGGCAACGCTTTTGTTTCGTCAATTCAAGGTCAGGAATACGTTAGTACCGTAGACAGAGACGGTTAGTACTCTTAACAGTTTCTTGTCTGGATGGACGGCAACGTCGCTTTACCTACGACTTTTGGTATTTATGTTGCCACACAACAATAATAAGTAATAAAATTGTTTACAAAAAAACATAAGTGTCTAAGGTCATTAGTTTTATGTTATTTTATACTGTTTTTAACGGTTGGAAAGGAAATTAACCAATTATTGAACTTAAGATATTGATTTATCAAAATTATTTAAGATCACTTGGATGCCATCTAGCGTGCCAATGTTACGTCGCCTTTCGTTTGCTTGTCAAAAGTCACGCACACTACTAAAGAAGTGTCAAATTTTTCCGGGATTTCACTATTGTTTTTCTCAGTATATAATGTAAGTTATTGCCTATAAAGGTCAAACGCGTACACATTTCACTGTAGAGAAGTGATAAAATGATTAGTTTTAAAAAAAGAGTGTCTGTGTTTAGTGTATATTTTGGTTAAAAAATGTATGGGCGGTCGACGCATCCACCTTAAGAATCTTGTTTTCCATCCGGTGTCGGTTCTTCGAGCTATATTGCCGGCCCATTGCCACCCCAGCTTACTAACTCGCTGGGCCATGTCGATCACTCTGGTTCTAGTGCGGTCTTATGCCCATACAGAATAATAAAATAGTTAGTTTTTATATTCTTTTTAGCTAATTTCGACGAAAGATAAGTCTGATACTGTCTAAAAATGATAACTTTTTATTATATATATAAAAATCACAAGTATACGTGTTTATTAGATCTAGTCCGTCATTAACATACTCATATTCCCAATGTGGTATAATGTAATGTTTAATTTAAAAACATACATTTCCGGTACCTTATTCATTCAATATTTAAATACATACATAATTTTTGTTATTCCATTGCTAGATATTTGTTAATTTGCTGTAAAGGGCTAATCATCCTACGTTCACCAGAGTTAGGACTAAGGTGAACTTATTTGTTACGCAAATGGTCGCACGGTGTTATCAGTATTGTTGCGCTTCATAATTAATGCCTGGTACATGGCGGGTGATTATTAGCGCCATCTAGTATTAAGTAGCAGAAATGGGAGCGTCAAGATCAAGTATTATCATCATTGAAAAGTTGCGTTTTATATAAGTTTTTCGATTTCTAGTGTATGTGTATACACACATCAGAAAAAGTTTTCGATCAGTTTGAAAAATTGAACTCTTTTTGTTACGTTAGACTATATTATAATTTCTTCTTCTTTTTAGATTCTTAACTTAAAATTATATACTTAAAATATAAAATAATAAAACGAATTTAAATTTTCCGTATAAAAAAAATTCAATCCAAGCTTACGATCATTCAGAAATTTGACTTAGTCAAATTTTAAATCAGCGGGAGAAATATTTTTTCGAGAAAAGTTGTGATTGCAAAAATGCCAAGAGAATCATCAGAAGTTTAACGAGCAAGAATTGTAAGTTTGAGGGAAGAAAGATATTCCACGAGAGAAATAGCACGCATAGTTGCTGTATCCCAATCCTGAGCAGTGGCCCCGTTGCAGAGGTACCACGGCATGGATAATTTAGCTGACCGACACCGCTGTGGTCGCCCAACTGTTCTGACTGCTGCTCAAAGCGCTATATCAGATTCCTGGTCGCCCGTGGTCTAACAATCAACGTCACTACAATAAAATCAAAAGTGTGGACCGCCTCTGGACTTGAAGTTAGCACTCAGACCATTCGGGATTGCTTGCATCAGGCTGGACTACAAGAACGGAGGTTTTGGTGAGCACTTGAGCAATTCACGGCAACGTCGGCGACAGAGCATTGCATTGGGCTTGGCTCCGGCAAAATGTAGAAGATGAGGAGGTAAACATTTGGCAAAACTATCTCTTCGTTGACGAATCACGAATCAGTACTCAACCAGATAACCGACGTGTCCGCGTCTGGAGACGACCTGCAGACTCTGTAAGGCAAATAACTGCTACTGGTTTGCACACACCAGCTTTGCTTGCAATGTCGTATTTTCTCCGAAAATACGATTCCAGTCCAACCTTGTGATATCGTATTTTCTCCGAATCATATGAATAATTACTCCAGCACATATAAATAATAAAGCCTTAAATATAGCGTGAGTTAATAAATGAAAAAATAAAGCTAACTCTGGTAATCCTATTCCTAAAATTCTTATTATTAAAACTAAAAGTAGATAATGCAATAATTTTTTTAATCAAATTCATAATTAGCAGACATTCCAGCTATAAATATTGTTAATCCAGATAATAATAGTAATAATTAAAAAAATATATCAATTAATAATATATTAAATCGAATTAATACTTGTGATGTCACATCACAAGGTTAGACTGGCCTGCCGGCTCCCCTGACTTAATAGAGCACGCGTGGGATCCTCTTTTTTTTTAGAATAGAATAGAATAGAATATCGTTTATTTCTTAGTATATGGTAATTACAGATGTTGAAATTATAGAATGATTCACATATACTACCGTATTCGGTGTAGAAATATTACAATTAAAATAATATTTAACACTTTATAGTACTTATTTAGACAAATTTATACATTTATAACATTATATAGGAATTATCAATTGTAGATATATATTATTATTATTATTAATACAATATTGGGAGCATTCATTTATGTATAATTTATAAATTTATAATCTATGAAATCGTTAACAGAATAAAAACACATATCCAAAAGCCAAGAAAATATTGCACGTTTAAATTTATTTATAGGCAACTGTCTAATCTGTGGTGGCAGCTTATTAAAGATTGTTATTGCCATGCAGTGGGCATTACGACTATACAAATAAAGTCTTTGGGATGGTGCCACCAATTGGTTTGGGTTTCTGTCTTGGATCCTCTTGGAAATACGTTCATTTATTGGAAATAGATAGGAATATCTCTTAACGAACAAACATATTTCAAAAATATAGAGACAGGGCAGTGGAAGTATCTTTAATTTTTGAAATAATGGCTTACAATGATCTAAATAATTAGCGCCACACATGGATCTAATACATTTTTTTTGTGCTTTAAACGCCCTGCCTATATTCACTGAATTACCCCATATAACTAATCCATAGCGAAGTACTGAAGAGACGTACCCATGATATGCACTGAGGACTGTTTCTTTACTGGCTGTGAGTCTTAGTTTGCGAAGAGCAAATACAAATTTATCGAGTTTACTACACACTTTATCTACATGTTCTTTCCAGTTCAATTTACCATCAATAATTATACCTAAAAATAATGTAGATTGTACTGGTTGCAAAACAGTATTATTATATTGTATTTTAACAGGGTGGCACTTTGAATTTAGAGTTTGGTACTGTATTAATTTAGTTTTATTTAAATTGACATGTAGATTATTCTCTTGTAGCCATTGCACTGCATTTTGTAACTCATTATTAGTTTCAAATTCGAGATTATTTTTGTTTAAACAGCTTATGGTTAGTGTAGTGTCGTCAGCAAACAATGTGCATTTATGTTTTAGGTTACTACAGAGATCATTAATATAAATAATGAATAAAAATGGCCCTAGAATGCTGCCCTGCGGCACACCACTACTATTAGGTTTAAGTTCAGATTCATATGTAACTTTCGAATTATTTTCTATTTTTGAGAGTAACGTTCTTTGCTGGCGATTCGACAGATAGCTTTTAAACCAATCATGTGACTTTCCTCTAATTCCATACCTCTCAAGTTTGAAAAGTAATCGTTTATGCGAGACAAAGTCAAATGCTTTGCTCATATCTAGAAATATTGATATTGTCGACATTTTGTTATTAAGTGCTTCTGTGACCAGCTTAACTAAATTAAAGCAAGCTAGTGTAGTGGAACTACTTTTTCTAAATCCAAATTGATTGTCAACAAGAATTTTATTCTTATTAATATAATTACTAATTTTATCATGCATTACTTTTTCAAAAATTTTTGCCATTATTGGTATTAATGTGATAGGCCTATAATTATCAATGTTTGTACGATCACCTTTTTTAAATAGAGGTCTAATTACGGATATTTTTAGTCTTGTAGGAAATATTCCTTGTTCTAACGACAAATTAATTATGTAACTCAGAGGAATTGCTATATGTTTAGCACTTAATTTAATTATTCTTGTTGTGAGTTCATCATAACCGGTAGCGTGTGTATCATTCAAAGTGTTAATAATTTTCATAACGTCAGTGTCGGTTACTGGGGTTAAAAACAAGCTATCTCTTTGAGCGGGAATATTAATGTTATTCAAGTCATTATTCAATTCATCAAAATTATCTTTATGAGTAAGTTCAATAAAATAGTTGTTAATAAGGTTACATATATCATTAGGGTTATTAATAGTTTTATCTTGGTAAACTAAGTTTTCAATATTACTTTTATCAACAGAACTATCAAAATTATGTTTTATAATAGACCATGTCGCTTTACATTTATTTTTAGAGTTAAAAATATATTTATCATTATTTATTCGTTGAGATTTTGATATACATTTCTTTAATATTTTAGAATATATAAGATAATTTTTCTTGTGAAAGTTTTTGCTTATAGCATCATGTATATATTTATAATATAATGTTCTTTTTTTAATGCACGATAATTTTAATCCCTTACTTATCCATTTATTTTTTACAGGTTTATTGCCTTTCTTAAAGCGTATTACGGGAAAACACAATTTGAAAAAAAGAGTATAAAGGTCATGAAAAACGTTAAACGACTTGTTGCAGCATGTTTCTCTGTATACTTCATCAAAACTTAAAGCTGTTATGCATTCTAGAAATTTATTAATGTTATTTTCATTGAAATCTCTCACAGTCTCATACCAAAATTTTATTGATTTAACATTATTATTATTTTTTGGAAGATAGAAAATTAATGATTGACCTGTATCATGGTCCGAGAGAGCTAAGTTATGTATATTAGTATTCACATTATTGGTTGAAATATTACTGGCTATTTGGTCAATACTAGATTTTCTTCTAGTAGGTAAGTTTATGTGAGTTAGTAAATTAAAGTTCTTGAGGACTGATATTAATTCCTTTTTCTGCGTATTCTCTTTGAGAACGTCTATGTTCCAATCTCCACATATAACGATATGTTTTTTACTATTAAGAGTTAATTTGAATAATACAAGTTCTAGATTTTTAAAAAAAATAGATGTGTCGGAATCTGGTGTTCTATAAATACAAATTACACAAAGATTATAACTCGGCACTTCTATACCGCAACATTCAAAACAATATGTTGTCGCAAAATCATTAATTACCGACAACGGAGTAAAATATATACCTTTTTTTACTAGTATACATGTCCCACCCCGTTTTTTATCCTGTCTTGAGAAATTAGCAGCTAAACTGTAATTTTCTAAATGTAGGTTGCCTTCATGACCAGATTTTAAAAAGGTTTCGCTAAAGCAAATAAAGTCTATATCTCCAATATGCTTCCTCAAATCGGTCATTACTATTTCAAAATGCTCTATTTTGTTTAATATGCCTGCTATATTCTGGTGAAATAATATAAATTGTTGTGTGTTATCAAGAGATGTCTTACTAGATGGACCGAAAAAAACTGTTTTGTTTCACACTGTCAGTGGTTATTAATGTTGGCGAATTGAATTCAGTTTCTAAGTCAACAAGAATACGCTTAAAGATACTTACAAATATACATTTTATACCTAATCTGTTAATTTTACCTGTTTTATTCGACAACATTTCATAAGTTAAGTCGTAGTTAGTATCAAAGAAATATGCATATTTATAATTTTCAATGTCCATATAAAGTAAATTATTAAATATTTCTACTCGGTAATTATATATAGGGACTCCTAGTACATATGTGGGGGTACATATAATTATATTTGTGTTACCTATTTCTATTAGCGTTTCTCTAATTAATCTGACTAATTCAATTGAATCCTCATTCTTTTTAAAGTCACTCTCACCAATCATAATTATACAATAATCTTCTTCATCAAAATTATAGATCTTGTTCTTGATGTCTGACATGAGTTCTTTCAAACTGCTGTTACGTTTCATAAATTGACAGTAGTTAAATTTTTCTTCAAATGTGCGCTCTATAATACTTAGTGTGCCGTTGTAGTTGCAGCCATTTAGAATACATAATTTTCTCTTCTTTATACTATCCTTTTCCTTCTCTAATTTGCTTTCTTGTTTCTTAACGGGATATTTTGTTATGGTTATTTCACTTTGAATAGTAGAATTCTTAGTTGACTTCTCACTTGACTGTGAATGTGTACCTTGTTTTTGTTTTCTTTTACTAGGTGTAGTATTTTGTATTTGTTTATTAAGTGATTGGTTGCAGGTGTTATTTGTTAAGGAATAATTTTTTTTCATTAACTCTTCATTGATATGTTTAAGATTACTGTTTTCTGTGGAAAGGCACTCAATCTCCTGACGAGCATTATTTAATTCGGACAAAAGTTCTTTAATTCGTCCCTTCAAGTTAGACACCAATTCATCGCTATTTTCGATCAATACGTTTTTATTCGGTGAACTACTTGTGCTGTCATCCAGTGTTTCGTTTAGTTCATAACTGTTATCATATTTTGTATTTGAATCCGACAGAGTCCGTGCACGGCGGAAAGTAATATTTTGCAGAAAATCCATTTTGTCGAGTTTATAATTTATAGTTTTATTATGTGTTTGTTTTGTTTTAGTATTTAGAATTTAAATTGAAACTTAAAACATTCACAAAAAGTCAAATGTACAGGTTAGATTTGAACCTGGTCTCAGTGGCCCAACTTGAACGCGTAGCCAATACGCCACCGTGACGTGTTACTAGGTCGCTCAAAATAGTGCTTCTATTACGAACAGATATAAATGACAGATTTGTTATGAGTATTTTGTATTTGTTTGAAAATTTTTCTTCAACCGTCACTTTAAATGCGAATTTAGTTTTTTTTTTTTTTTTGTAAGTTTCTATAGTATTTATTGTTTTATATTTCTATTTTAATTTGTCTCACTGTTTAACAATGTATATTAGATCTATTTACTATTATTTTGCGACACAAATAGCACATTTAAACAGATTTATTGTTATTGATAGTTCACTGTAAGATTAATAATAATATAGTCCAATCCGCGTATTATATGTCTTGATATCACTCTCACACACGTATTGAAGAGTTTTATCCACTTTTTTTGATAAATCTAATATGATACAGTCCAATATACTATTTTTAAGCGATCAAATTACGGGAGCACAATGCTTACACGACAGCTACCCTACACCTTTTTTTTTTTTTTTTTTTTTTTTTTTTTTTTTTTTTCTTAAGCGAGCTTATTGGAACCGGCAGCCACCTCCCCAGATAGTGCCAGAAATCAGGGAAGCCGCTATTCAGTAATGGAATAGGTTACCGCAACAAATGCGAATAACTTGATTCCATGCATGTGTTCGGGTCAGGGAAGGAGTTATATTGTATTAAATGAAAACCTTCTACTAATTAATTGTTAAACAATCTTTTTATTTCCATCAAATTTCTGTTACAATTACATCATTACTTAATTTTTGTTATTGAAAATGTTTTTATTTAATTTATAACAGTGTATTTCTATTGAGAAAAAAGATATAACTTAAACAATTTCTTGATAAAGTTAAATATTAAAGATATATCAGCTTTTGTTAGTGATCGCAAACTTTTTTTGATGTACATATCTACACAAAACAATGCCTCGGTGCTGTATTCTTACACATTTTTTACACATTTTCAACTTTTTATTTAATGATCTCTTATATTTATTGCACCCATGTCCATGGGTGTTGTAATGCACACGACACTTCTCAGACACTAAAAATAAATTATTTAAACGCAATAACTTACTTACTTACTTACTTATCGTCACGCACAATCCCTAACGGGGTAGCCAGAGAGAACAGATCGCCAAGTGTCACGATCCTTACATACCTCTTTCGCTTCTTTCAGGTTCATTAACTTCTTCGTAAATGCACGTCTAGGTATTCGAGTACTCTTGACCCTCCCCTCTGCGAGCAATTTGCTCACATGGTCTTCGAAAGTTAGTCTCGGTCTACCTCGACACCTTTTAATATTTACTTTCGCTCTATATATTTTCTTCACCATTCGGTCTTCACTCAATCGTTCAACGTGCCCAAACCATTGGAGTACGCCCCTATCAATTTTTGTGATAAGGTCATCTTTCAATCCTGCCATATTGCGAATCTCTTCGTTTCGCTTTCGGTCGGCTATGGCTATATATAAACGCAATAAAATCCGTCTAAATAGTTTTATTCAATTATTACTTATTTTTCTACTTTTAGGAATATCGGTAATTTAGTTTGTGTCCATTTCCAATCTAATATAAATAATTTTTCTAAGACATTAACTTCCCCCATCGTTACTCATGGGGGGATATTTGCCATAGTTGCCACGCTTGGCGAGCGGGTTGGCGACCGCAGTTTTTTATTTTATTATTGTTGTTGTCAGAGATGCTGCTGCCCATCTCCTTTTGTACAACCATTGCATGTTGTCAGTGATGACCTATGGAACCGAGACGTGGTCCTTTACTGCTGGCCGTATGAGGACGCTCAAAGTCGCTCAGCGAGCTATGGAGAGGGCTATGCTCGGGGTTTCTCTGTATGATAAACTTAGAAATGACGATATTTGCAGTAGAACCAGAGTGACCGACATACAGGATTAGTAAGCTGAAGTGGCAATGGGCCGGCCATATAACTCGAAGAACTGACAACCGTTGGGGAAAAAAGGTTTTCGAGTGGCCGCCTCGTAACGATAGGCGAAGTGTAGGGCGATCCGCCACTAGATGGAATGACGATCTGGTAAGACATGCAAGAAGTCGATGGATGCAGGTGGCTCAGGACCGTGCTTTGTGGCATAGCTTGGGGGAGGCCTATGTTCAGCAGTGGAGTCGTAAAGGGCTGTAATGGTGATGATGATGATTAACTTCCTCCACCGTGAAATCCGTCAAATATCTTACCTCATTCGTAAGTGGCGCGGTTCTGGTGACAGAAAAAGTCGTGCACGATGCCCTCATTAGCATGCGTTTCTTGCACGATTACCTCACGCTAAGAAGGAAGGTTAGCTGGTACAGAACCTATATATAAGCACTTGAAACTGCCTCCTTCGCCAGTCTGTATGAGTTCGGTTTTTTAAATTATTATAACGCTGTTTGTCTAAAATACTATATATGTGTAACATACTCTATATAAAAAAAAATGTATCTCAGCAGGTTAACAACGACAAGGAAAAAATTAATAACCGCATTATAATGATGAAGACGACGAAGCGCGTCATAAAGATACCGGCGAGTCGCAACAAGAACAAGTTTCTGTTTCAACCGGTAGATAGAGTTGAATTAATGTTTCCGTTTGACATTGATGATTTGCAAAGGAGACCCATAGAGTCTGTTGTAAATCCACTGCAGTCAATGGGAGATTTCAAAAAAAGTTCGTGGGCTGACGACATTATTCTAATACTACAACCATGGATAAATGAAGAAACGTTGGTAGGAAACCCCAACATGCTGGCCAAGTTGGCGTACCACAACAAAATGTATTCTCAGTGTCTCAAAATGTTGTTAAACACTTTACAACACGGGATTCTGCACGACCAACTGTACGTCACACATCACGAGGATTCTGACGATGTGAACAATTCTAGAAAAAAAGACGAATTGAAAATCATAATAACGAACTCTATTTCAAAAAGAATTAAGGACATTTCAATGTCGATACTAAATGAACAGCCGTATCCAGTTATCGATGCAAATGTTTTCCAAACTTTGCCATGCTGTTGTGATGAAATGAAATATTTGACGAAGAAAATAATACCCAAATCCTTCACCCAAATAACCGAAAGAGATCTTTCACTTAAAGCCGCAAATATAATAGACAAATGTATAAGTATTTTCCCAGTTGACACTGGCCTGTGGGAAGTGTGTTTCCGTTTGTCAAAGGACTTTTATTTAGAAAACAATCTGTCCATTCAGGAATTGGAGAAGGTATTACATAAGTATATGGCATCTAATGCAACAACAATGGCAGCTGCTATAATGTATTCTAACGACTGTGCTCAATATAGCAAAATCCTTTCACCGAAATTCTATCTTAATATGTGTAGCGAGGTATTAGATACTTGGGGCTGAATACTGTGTTGTGTTTAGAGCACTGGGAAAAAATAAAAACAGAAATAGTAGTTTTGTACTGAATGCATTATGCAAGATTACCAGGTAATTTGAAAATTATTATGTTTTTTTTTTATAGGATAGGGTGACAAACGAGCACACAGTCCACCTGATGGTAAGTGGTTACTGTGGCCCATAGACATCTACGTCTATCCTCGATTACGAATCAAAATGCAGATGCGTTGTCACCCGTGAGGACTAAGATGGAATGCCTCGTTTCCAGTAAAAAGGCTCTCCGGTTCTCTACACTCACCATACGAAATACAGCAGCATTAAGCTACTATTTCACGCTGGTATTCTGTGAGAGCGTGGTCCTTCCCCGGTCGAGCCGACCCATTCGTGCTACAACTATACTACTAATATAACTGCAGCATGGCTCTACCACGTATAAAATTACGTATGTAATTTAACATGTTTAAGGACAATACAACACATAATATTTCGTATTGATCCATATCAACACTATTAATAGAGAAACCATAGGTCTCTTTTTTTTATATTAGAGAAGTGCCATATTATAAGTAACGCTTCGTAGTATGTTAGCAGTGATATCAATCCAATAATTATTTTCTTTCAAGATTTTGTCATTACATGATTAGGTTTCATTCCTTCCATATTTACAAGTGATGTTTTCAGTTCGTATTATAGTTATTAATATTCGCACATTTATTAACTGGTTTCTGTTATAAAAGTTTTATCTTTGTTAATTTGCACACATTTTTTTACCTAAGGTAAGCCACAATTTGTGATCAACGCCTTATTGTTATTTTAACGACTTTTATAATTGTTTGTAGTTCTTTATACATTATTAATAGGTTATTAGATTTTTTCTAGTCAGTAGTATAAGTTATTTTATTACTTAACCCGAATTTATTTTTATAAACATATACATATTTCAAACAACCAATAATTTGTAACTGGAAAATATGAATACAATATTTTCATGGTTAATATAAAAATTAATCATTTTTATCTGTGATTCTTTTACTAAGTTTCAGAAATTGTGCAGCTTAATTCTTTACTTGTCTCGAATGATTGTAATTGTATTATCAATGTCAATTTTATTCAATAAACAATACGTAACATAGTGTAACCTTGTTATTTAAAACTATAATATAATTATTTGTGTGTGTATTAATTATGTCCAGCACAAAGTCATAAAAAGCGTGCAACATATGCAATAATATTTTATTATTATAACTAATATCATCAAAGTCACCTGGTCTATTGTTAAACAAATACCTCGTGAAATGTCGCCCCGCATCATTAATATCGTACAGGGCGTTATTCAAATGATATGCCCCATATTTTCTTTATCAGCCTATATAACAGTTCACTGCTGAACCTCTTATTTATCTTCAAACATCTCGGGGTGAATCATGCTGATGGTCGACTGATGGCGGAATATCCATCCAAAAAACGCAAAGAATGGTGGATGGAAAGCAACATTACAAGTGCAAGGTTATCACCCCTGTGTTCATCAGTCCACTTGCCTGGTGATGTGACGAGTGCGGGCATATCTTCCTAATAATGCATGCCAAGTGATTCCCAATCTGTCTTCGTCAGAATATACATTCATTCTACTCTACTGCGTTTTATTTAATATATCAAGTCCGCCCCATCTAAAAAAAACGTTTTAAATTTCTCAGCTCCTGAAAGGCTTTCACTTCATTGTCATATGCACTCCTCTACTTGTTATGATAAAATAATGAGCGTGAAAACGCATGTTACTGTTTTTGTTTCGCTTCAATACAAGTAGAAGTACCGAAGTTATTACTAAGGGAAGTTCGAAGCGCTTTTTTAAATTCTTGAGATTTCGCGCGCTCGTAGTGTGACGTCAGCTCTTGTCTCGCACTGCTCAGCCATCAACTACGTACGCAACGGTGGTAACGCTTATTTTTAAGTTTGTAAGGAAGTTAATTGCAACAATTTAACATAGAATCGGCTATGAAAAAGGTCAATCTGACAATTTAGCTAAAGTGAATGGTTTTATGGTAGCTCAATATTTATTAAAAGTAAGGACGATGGCAGCAAGGCAAGCATTAACCTATCTATGAAGTAGTAGAAGGTTCGTTAAAAATATTACTTTTTTATAGCATAAGGGCGACAACCGAGCACACATTCCACCTGATGGTAAGTGGATGCTGTGTCCCATAGACATCTACATTTAACCTCGATTACGAATCAAAATGCAGATGCGTTGTCACCCTAGAAGAATAAGATGGAATGCCTCGATTCCAGTAAAACGGATCTCTTCTTCTCTATACTCATCATACGAAACACAGCAACATTAAGCTGCTATTTTACGCTGGTATTCTGTGAGAGCGTGGTCCTTCCCCAGTCGAGTCGACCCATTCATGCTACAAACATATAGCTGCAGTGTGACTCTACCACGTACAAAACTACAAAAATGTTATGTACCGAAATCAGGGCTGTTGCAGCGGAGCTAAGGTTCGCATTAGTCGAAAAGTTTAGTAAGAACTAAATTTGTGTGAAGTAGACGCAACATCTCCACTTACATTTTCACACAGAATATTTCTAAAAAATTCTGCTTTTTACATTTTTCTACAACGTACTGTACAGGTTTTCTTGTAACTACTTTTGACCTTAGAGCATACATTACATGGAGGGAGTACTGTGTGAGCAGAAAGCGTGATCGGCGTAGAGAGAGAGAGAGAGAGAGACTGAGTTTAGGTAGAGTCTGTCTCTCTCGCACATGCTTCTGATTCGTCTCGTCACCTTGCTTAGCGCATGCCCAATGAAACAGCCAATGACAGTGACTGTGCGAGAGAGACAGACTCTACCTAAACTCAGTCTCTCTCTCTCTCTCTCTACGCCGATCACGCTTTCTGCTCACACAGTGCTCCCTCCATGTAATGTATGCTCTATGCTTTTGACGAACAAACTTGTGAGGCACTACGCCTTTCTTACTCCTTGTACTCGTCAAACTTCCCATAGACATATTATTTTCAACCAATGACATTTAAATAGTAGTATATATATATATATATATATATATATATATATATATATATATATATATATATATATATATCGCTGCTTAAATTCAAAACTACCATAAATAAAAAAAGATGAAAATCGGTTTTATTGTATAATTCATTTTGTAATCTATTATATTTACACCTGAATCGAAGACACCCGTTGATTTCGACCTTAAAACACCAAAAATATACGAAACATTTGTTTTGAATTTTGACCTTTTGCGACTAACTTCAAGTCAAAACCGCCATATTGTTGGTTGTTGGGCTGCCAGCGTGAATGCACGTTTTCTTGGAACCAAACTACCACATGTCAAAAAACCACGTAAGTTTGATTCATATTTTATAGTCGAAAGCACCATATTACGGAATGTGGTTGTTTTTAATTTAAAATTGAAAAGTACACAATTTTATTTTAAGATAAAAGAGCCACATTTTGTAATACACTTGTTTTGCTTAAAAATATATATACAAATATTCAATTAATTTATCAAAAAAAGTGCTGTATGTGGAATATGTTTGTTTCGCATAAATTTTTCAATGAAAATTTTTTTAAAATTTTTAAACTAAAACTCACTGTTTTGGTTTAATGTTGTTTTGATACATAACAATATTGAAAATAAAGAAAATATTACATTTAAAAGTGGTATTTACTAATCGGCTCCGTTTTTCGTTTAAAATTAATAATAAAAGTAAAAATTAATGTGTAAAAGCTTAGTTAGTGATTAATTAATGATATTCTTCAGAATGAACAATCGAGCGCAAAGAATTCTAAATATGTTGGAGCTTGGGAGTCCCGTCAAATATCTAACAAAAACGATTCATTAAATATAATATGATGTACTTAACATCATATTATATTTAATGAATCGTTTATTAAATTCATCTATAAGTGATTACGAGTATTAACATATTATCTTTACTAATTTTAAAGAAGTTACGCTGAATGAAGTTATCTCTGGAATTAATGGTCTAATTCTTAAACTTCTTCATTACTTTACTTTGGGGTCCGAAAAGCTGTTGCAATTATAATAAAGGTGATCTCGGGGAGCGAAGTCAAGGGTAGTATTATTAATTCATATTATTATTACAATACTCATTTTTTTGTTTTCTTTGTTACAAATAGAGTTTGCGATGTAAGTGGCAGTCCAGGTAAAACGCCAAGAGATCTAGGCACAGTCGCATTCAACTATAATTCTAACACAATGCCGCTTGAAAATTCACTTGAAAATATATTCCAAGAAAATGATGCCGTGGATCTAAATGATGTCTCCACACATTTTACTCCGGACAGCCAGCCTGATCTCGGTTTCTCAGTACTCGATGAAATAGATTCATTTCCTTTTCCAAATAGTCCATCGAAAAAAAATGAAGGTGATTCTGTACACTCAAATATCCAAAAAATATATCAAGAGCACTCAAAGCATCGCCTATATATGTACCAGACCAGTATATAACAGTCATTAAGATGTCAAAAAAATGGCACTCTACAATGTAAAGGAACTCACGTATGAATATTTTACGATTTAAAATCATTAGCTACGGGAAACTTGTCGTGTACAAGTGAAGGCGGAGAGAAAGTGAAATGGGCAGATATTAAAACTGAAAATCACCAAGGCCAACAGATATACATTTTTATTCAAAACGTCCTATGAAGATAAAAACTTTGAAAGGGTTGAAAAAAAATCTAAGACTGCAACAGTGCCAACTTTAAAGAAATTATAGGTATACTCAAAAACTGAAAGTTTCGGAGACAGAAAAGCAGGGTATCATAAAATTAATAGAAAAAATGTGATACCTAAATATTATGAAAGCTTTTATGCAAATCTTTACATCAGTGCGTATTAATTTTTATTATTTTTTATTGAAGCTATTTTTTTAAGATTGTTATGTTATAAGTTTTCATAGTAGTTTTTTGGTTAAATAGAAAAAATAACAAATCGTCAAGACTGTTTGATTTTTACATCATTTTATTTAACTGATATTATTTTTATAAATATTATATTAATAACTATTGTGATCTTCATCTTTGTGAATAACATAGTAATTATTCATTAATAGCAAGTTGGGACTATGATAATTAGATTAATTATAAAGATATCCAGTTATTGAATGATCTCACAATGTTTAAAGCTTTTAGATTAACATTTTTAGCTTTTGAATGAGAATTTACACTTTTGAAATATTAAAAAGATTTTATTTTTAAGAGGAATTATGTAATAAGAATATCAATTATTTCAAAATGATGCTATATTTTGATTTACAAATAAACTTAACGACTTATGTGTCTTATTTAAGAAAATAAATATATAAAACCCAGATTTTTTCGACTTGTGGCTTTTATTTCATACAATTCTGTGTCATTACACCTTTAATTTATATTCAAAAGTAACTTATCTGCTTCAGTGTGCTTCCTTATAAACATAAGTGCAGAAATACTAATTTAAAGTCATTTAGGATGCAAATACGCATATAATGATGTATTACGCGTACCAATCGGTCGTGATTTGGTTGAGTTATTCAAAAAATAAAATCTGAAAATTTTCAATTGGCTCTCCTGTAAAATTAATACTTTTTGGCATGTGGTAGTTTTGCATTTAAGCAGCGATATATAAATCTCTTTGTTTTCAACATGAAAACAAAAATGAATTTATTTTACAACCACTTGTGTGGTGGCGGAGCCAGATTCCGATTTCGATTTCCGAGGGGAAACGATTCCGGGTAGATTTGTTATTGTATGGTTGTATTTATATTTTTAAAGCTTGTTGTGAAATATTTGACACACATTCTTTAAATGCGGGTCTCAAGCTTAGTAGTCTTGCCTGTGCTATACATTTTTTGATTGAAAAATGTAATCTCGTTACGAGTACCTAGAGTGTATAACGTACAGGGTGGGGCAGCATAACTTCCTTATTTGTAATGCGCGCCATTCGGTCAGGTGACATCGTAGTGGAGCGCTAGTGGTCTCGTTCGAGAGGGGGGGCTATAAAGTTTAGTCGAGACAGCTCAGTCGCCATAATGCGTTGGAACAGTGAGGAGCGTGCGTTTGCTGTTGAGGCTTACTTTTCGCGCGGATGTTCTGTGATTGCAACTCAGCGCGCCTTTCGAAATCGCTTTAATTTAGCCCCGTTGGCCCCTGTTCCAGACCGAAAATCAATTGTTATGTAGGTCACTACGTTTAGACAAACTGCAAGTGTGACAAAACGAAGAACTGGAGTCCCTCGGCCCATTAGATCACCTGAGAACATTGAACAGTCAGAGCTTCAATGTTGCGATCACCACGGCGTTCTGCGCGCAAACATGCATCTGCCCTTGGACTTTCCAGTCGTTCTGTGCGGAGAATTCTCCATGAAGACTTACATTTCCATCCATACAAGATGGCGACTGTACAGGAACTGTCAAAACGTGACTACGATTCTCGCATGAACGCATGTGAGATTCTTCTGGATGTCGTTCCTGAGGACGCTATTGTTTTTTTTAGTGATGAAGCACATTTTCACTTGTGTGGATCCGTGAACAAACAAAACATGCGCTACTGGGCTGACACCAATCCTCGAGAATTGCATGAAAGGCCTTTGCATTCACCTAAGGTCACAGTGTGGTGTGCAATTTCCTCAGCTGCAATTATTGGTCCCTGGTTCTTTGATGAAAATGAAGTCACAGTAACAGTGAATTCGGGCCGGTATGTAAACATGTTACAGGAATTCTTTTTACTCCGGCTGAATGCGTTGGACTTGGGAGACATTTGGTTCCAACAAGACGGTGCAACGGCACACACTGCAAGAGCATCGATGGCTGTTTTGAGAGAACACTTACCAGAACGCCTTATCTCAATCAGGGGCGATTTGCAGTGGCCGGCCCGATCTCCCGATTTGTCCCCTTGTGACTTTTTTCTATGGGGTTTTTTGAAATCCCGTGTTTATGTGAACCGTCCAAGGACCCTACAAGATTTAAAGAACAACATCCAGGAAGAAATTGCCAACATAACGCCTGCTCTGCTTCAAAGAGTTATGACAAACACCAGAAATCGGTATACTCAATGTATAGAGAATAAGGGACGTCATCTACCTGATTTGATCTTCAAAACTAAATAAAACAAAACTTTAAGTATGTACTTACATTGTAAAACCAAATAAAATTTTTCCGATTCATACAATGTGTTTTATTAGGTTTTAAAAAAAGGAAGTTATGCTGCCCCACCCTGTATTTGAATCATGATTATTATGATTTTTCAAATACACAATAGTATACAATTTTCTATTATCAAAATGATCCTCACAACAGAATGCGGTAGCTTTTGGCCCAATTGAATCTGCTCTCTATAAATCGATTATCCACTTTTTTCTGAATATTTAGCTAGTATAGGACCATAAAAAAATATTTGGTGATTTTTGGTCGTATTGTAACACCCCGAGTGTTACAATACGCAAACCTTACCTACGCTCGCGAGCCGCACGCCGACGCTGCCGCGCGAGTCTGTGCGCTAGATGGGTACGTGGATATTTGCTTGTAGCATAGCGAAATCCGCGAGTCCGTAGTGAGTAGCTGACATAAAGGGTAGGGTCAAAGTGTACGCCTTTCTAGTTATTATGTTAATTATAATTAATGAAGAAATTTACATAAACACTCACGCCTGTCACCCAGAGGGGTAGGCAGAGACTACAGACTTCCATTTGGCACGATCCTGACACACCTCTCTCGCCTCCTTCAGATCCATACACCTACGCATACATGCTCGTCGGTTAAGGGTACTCCTAATTTGGCCCGTTTTCAAGAAATCGCCAATTTGGTCGATAAATTTTCGCCTAGGACGTCCCTTTCCGACTCTGCCATTCACTTCTGCAACATAAATTTTATTTGTCACTCTTTCCTCATTCATTCTTTCCACATGACCAAACCACCGAAGCATTCCTTTCTTAATCCTGGTCACAACATCATCTTGCAAACCACACTCTTCTCTTATTACACAATTTCTTACCCTGTCATTCAGATTCAGCCCTAACATACTCCTTAACGACCGCATTTCTACTGCGTTCATTCTACTCTCGTGCTTCTTCTGCCACACCCAACTTTCACTATCATACATTAAAGTAGGGACCACACACACACAGCATTGTGAATTGCCATACGTGCCTTTTTCGACACATTTTGACTTGACAATAGAGTGTAGGGCCCCATTTATTCTATTTCCTGCATTCACTCGTCGTTCTACATATATCCTTATCACATCTCCCATCCCTGCTAAATACGCAACCCAGATATACAAACTCATCTACTTGCTCGATCAACTCCCCTTCTATTCTTATTTCACATATCGTCTTACTTTCTTCTCTTTCAAAAACCGTAACCTTCATCTTACTTGCGTTCACTTTCATACCCCTTTCTTTTAATGATTTGTTCATTAATTTTTTATTTTATTTTATTTTATTTTATTTCTTTATTTCAGGCATCAAGGACTTAAAAATTAAGAACATTGGCACATAGTAATATGTAACTTAACCTAAAAATATGTATAAAATATAAACATAACACTATTTAGGGAACTTTCTTCTTTGGCGCGTCCCTGTATCGGCGAAACACTACCCCAGAGGCCCAGAAATCGGGAGCAAGGAATGTCTCTTTGTATTTTGCAGGAACCTGGAGTACGTAGGATTTGAAGTTCGTGGACCTCTTAGATTCCAGACGCTGCAAATGTAAAGTGATCGGATCCCCTATGCGGCATCGGCTTCGTTCTTCCACGAAACGCAGGACGTCTTCTCCCGATGTACTTTTGTCCAAACGGGAGATGTAGAGCTGTATAGTGGGCTCCACAATACGCAGAGTTGTACTTGCGTTTATTTTGGCGGTCCCACGCTGGTTACAGACGGGTCTCGGCCGACGTCTCTTCTCAAAAAGAGTAAACCCGTCATTCTCTTTCCGATTACGATTTTGCATCCACATTCCTTTGTTTTCGACCACATGAGGGTTGCGAAGATTTTCGAGCAACATCCGCAAACGTCTTTCCTTGTTGACAGGTTCGCTTCGGCGGAGGAGTACTCAAGGGTTCAGTCAAGGGCTGAGGTGGTGATGCAATGACGACCGAGGTCGCCCTAGTTTCACGGTCATCAACCCGCTGACAGACGATATCGCGTGACGGAGTCGCAATCATCGGTGAAATATGACTACTATTACGATTACCGCGTGTCGTATTTACATTCTGCGACGGGGTGAATTCGCAGATGTAGCAATTATGTTGCGCAACATAGTGACTTCGTTCTTCAGCTCTGTTGCGGCTCGTTCCGATTCTTCAAATTTGAAACGCAGGTCGGTGACTTCGGCTTTCAACGTGGTGATGTATTTCAACAATCTGGTCACGTCTACGTGATCGAACGTCACGGGAGGCAGCTTGTTGAGATCACGCGCGACGAAAGTTGGGATGTCATCAGGATCAGTCTCATTGAACATTCTGAAGATGTCTTGCAGGTCTTTCTTACCGCGTCCATCTCTATGACGTGTGATAAGACAGATTTGGGTCACGGCTGAATCTGCTAACACCTTCTTCGCTTGGATGATCTCGTCCTCGGTGAAGCTGGTCATCAGTATCTGCTCCAGGGACACCTGGTCCATGACGTCCAATTTTTGTTGAACAAAGGCCAGGAACTCGTTCACTACGACGGTATCGGATCGTTTAGGTTGACACCCCATTTCGAATTATTTTCGCGCAGTTGGTATGCTTACGCTGCGAAAATATTGTAGGTTCGGCATTAGAGCCGCCACATAATTATGAAACGACTGCACTGACCGGCAGTAGAAACGCGACTTGACTTAATGTAACCATCATTTGCAGCTCAGCCGCCGACGACGCAAGAATAATTTGATCATCGGCGTACAAAAGGCATTTGACGGTTAACTCACCCATTCTTAATCCGCATTCTTCAACTTTCAAGTTTTGCAAACAACTGTCCATAAATAGGTTGAACAGCCACGGGGAAGCCACACAGCCCTATCTGACACCTTTATGGATGCCAAACCTCTCCGAGTAGACCCCGTTGATCCTAACACAAGCACTAGAGTCCCTATAAAGCGACTCCAATGCCTGTATCAAGCCAGCGTTCAACCCAAATGAATTCAATGTTTGCCATAGCACATCCCTATCCATTCTGTCATAGGCCTTTTCCAAGTCCATGAACGCACAAAAACCTTTTGGTTTTTGGCCAAAAACTTTTCCGCGATCATGCGCATGGAAAAGACTTGATCTGTACATCCCATTCCCTTTCTAAATCCCGCTTGCACATCTCAAATTTTTTCATCAGTTTCTTTCATGACCCTTTCAATCAGTACCTTAGCATACAGTTTTCCCACAATGCTAAGGAGGCTGATACCACGGTAGTTTTTACAGTCCTGCTGCGGCCCTTTTCCTTTATACACTGGGACTATCACGGCTTTGCACCAGTCTACCGGTACCCGCTTCAGTTCCCAGCATAAATTAAACAAGGTGTGCAGCAGGCCTGCCACCACTTCCTCTCCAGCCCTTAGCATTTGGAGTGAAACTCTATCATATCCGGCAGCCTTACCTCATCATCATCATCATTACAGCCCTTCACAAGTCCACTGCTGAACATAGGCCTCCCCCAAGTAATGCCACAAAGCACGGTCCTGAGCCACCTGCATCCATCGACTTCCTGCATGTCTTACCAGGTCGTCACTCCATCTAGTGGGGGGTCGCCCTACACTACGCCTACCGGTACGAGGCTGCCACTCGAGGACCTTTCTTCCCCATCGGTTATTGGTTCTTCGAGCTATATTTTTTTTTTTTTTTATTTATTATTTATCAAAAGTATTCTTACATATTTGCTTGATTTGTACCATTAAACCAATAGTGGTTTGTATTGGTACTCACATTCGTAACTAACGCACTGCTTTACATAAATATTTAATTAATTTACTAAAAGTTAAAAAAAAAAAATGTATATACATATAAATAAATACGCCTTCTTTATTTTGTAAGTGGTAAGCACCCATTTGCAATTCTCACCTGGGACTATTCGACGAACCGGTTCTATTAGGCAGCGCAGTCTTCTTAACTTTATACAGGCTGTTTCACTATTATGCAAACTAAATTATAACTATGATTCTAAATGATGTTATAAGACGATGTTCTTTATATTATCGTAATAATATTTTTTGAGTTTATGTTTATAGTTTTTTGTGTTTAAATCTTTTTGAATGTTTTGCGGGATATTGTTTATAAAAGTTGGGATTAAAAATTCAATAGTTCGCCTACCATAGTAATTTGAGATCCTAGGCACAATTAATTTTTGTTTAGTAATATTTCTTGTAATTACTGTATGAGATACGGGTATTTGGATGCTTTTATTGTTGAATTGTTCAATTAATAGGGTCATGTGAAGTTTCATATGCATTGGTAAAATATTACAGTAATTAAAAATGTCTAATACGTTTTCTTTATATTGTTGTATTATTTTTTGGGGTACAATAAGTTTAAGTAATCTTAGCTGTAGTTTATATATTTTTTCAGTATATGACTTAAAGGTTCGTCCATAACTTGAGATTCCGTATGATATAATTGACTCAGCTAAGGCTTTATATATATTCAGCAGGATTTTATACGGTACTTTAGGCTTTAAGACATAGAATTTAGCCAGTATAGCTCGTAACTTCTCACAGAGAGAATCTATGTGAAATCTCCAGCTAAATCTATTGTCTATAATTAGTCCTAAGTAAGTGTGATGCGTTACTTGTTCTATTGCCTCACATTTACAAGCGTTAGTTGAAGCGCAAGATGAGGTTGATTTGTGCAGACATCTGTGACTGTGAGCAACGATCTTAAAATACGTGTTGTGTTTTAGATAGCTTGAGTGAACGTGAATCACTTTGGTTTTATTTGCATTCAAGACAAGTCCCGCATCATGTGACCATTTGGATACCTGTGTAAAATCCTGCTGCAGCCATTTAGCAGCTTCTTTTAGATCTTTGCTGGCCGCCAAAAGGCACGTGTCATCTGCGTATTGATAAACGGAACATTGGTTGACAATATGCTCCATATCGTTGACGTATGCTAAATAGTGCAAGGGTCCAAGCACCGACCCTTGAGCTGTTCCTTCAGTAACATCTATAGCGTCGCTGACTTCATCACAAATTTTAACTTTATATTTGCGATTATTGAGGTAATCTTTGAACCAATCTAAAATTGGACCGCGTACACCGGTATTCTCTAGTTTATTTAAGAGAATATCGTGTCGAAGCGTATCAAATGCTTTGCTGAAGTCTATGAATAACAGAATTACGTGGTTTCTGTCATCTAGATATTTGTTTACATCATTTGTAAATTTTGACAGCAGTTTAGAGGTAGATTTGTTAGGTTGAAAGCCGTATTGTGAATTTGATAGGATGTCATTTTTATTGTAAAAGTCTTGTATCTGATTACAAACATATTTTTCTACTATCTTGTCAATGACTGGTAGGATAGTAATTGGTCTATAGTTGGCATAATCACTGTGACTACCTTTTTTATATATCGGTCTCACTATACCTATTTTTAATTCATCTGGATACTTTGCTTGGCGCATGCTATTATTTATTAATTTAACAATAATTCCTACCATCTTATCACAGATAGATTGTATGTCAATACATCGGATATTATCCACACCAGGAGCTTTATTGATTTTAAGGTTTCTTACAATCTTCGTCACACTTTCATTTGAGGCTCTTTTGAAATACATAGATTTATTTTCGGGGAACATATATTCTGATTCATTTAGAAGCCGTTGGTTACATTTTGGCAGGATTTTTTTAACACAATTTCTAAATTCTTTTGCAAAGTTATTAGCTATTGATTTTGCGTCAATATTATTTTTATTAAATGTTTTTAATATTGCCTCATCCACTGAATTTTTGTTTCGACCAGATAGTGTATTCAAAATTTGCCATAGATTTCTAAGATTCATTTTATTACTATTTATTTGTTCCATATAATATTTATTTTTACAATTTTCTATTATTTTACGTGTCTTATTCCTTAATTTATTATACTCTGATCTTAGTAATTTGTCCGTAGGATCATTTTTCCATTTAATGTATAATTCGTCCTTCTTTTTACACATGCTATTAATTTTACTATTTATCCAGGGGTCTTTATTTCTATTACTTATTTTATTACTTTTTTTGATATATTTTGAATTATTGTAACAATCATTGAATTTATTTTTGATGCAATTGTAAATTTTATTTGGACACTCTGTATCTCTGACTTCGCTCCAATCTAGATTATTAAGTAAACTTTTAACTTTATGATTATCAATCTGTTGGATTATTTTTGTATCACTCTGTATTTGTGTTTGGTCGAATCCTACGCACGAAAGTATAAGCATGCGATGGTCAGCCAATACAGTTCCGAGCGCGGCCGAGTACAGATCTAACGAGCGCGTACGAGTAAAAATGTGATCTATGCAACTGCGAGTTGTTTCCTTACCGCGTATTTCAATTCTTGTGTAATCGGATATCGCGCTTGTTAGACCGCTCTCGGACATACTACTAATGTAGTAGTCTCGGATGTTGTCGCATGTTTTTAAGTCTATGTTAACGTCGCCTAAGAGATAAGTGTCACATAGTTGAAACATAGATTTTGATAATAGGCTACTTATTTCCTTTACAAATAGGTACTTACTCTCACTTGGTGGTCTATAAACAGCACAGATGTAAGCGGAGTATTTGTAAGGCGTAGTGATCTTACCGATAATAATCTCACAGTGTATTAACGAGTGACTTACTGGCGCGAATGAGTGAACATCTCTAACATATAGAATTATACCACCGCCTTTTCTATTTTTGCGCAACATACTGTGCATTCTATAGCCATAAATATTAAACATAGAAACTATATTGTTATTTATGTTTACTTCGCTTAAGATTAAAATATCAATAATCATTTTAGAAGTGTTAATTAATTGTGTTACATAGCAAAAATTTTTTATCAAAGATCTTATGTTAATGTGGACAATATTAAGATAGATTTTATAAATAGGGGGTATATGCAAGCGAAAGTTGTTAATATCTGCACAATTTAATATTTCTTCATGATCAGAAAAGAGGACTTGGGTTACTAATTTTGAAATCTATTACCGCTTGGAACTTTGGCCGATTATTTCCGTTAGTGCTGAGAGCTTCTCAATGTCAGCTTCGCTTCGCGCGACCTTAGGCTTGGATTTGTCGTCTTTACGTAGTAGCACCTTTCCATCTTGGAACCAGACGTATTTGTAGTCCGGTCTTAGTTTTTGTTGTGCTAGCCATAATAACGACTTATTGGCTTTGGTCAGGGCGCGTCGTATGATCACTTTCGTCTTAGCAACTTCCACAGGGGCCTCGGAGATGATTTGTTCTACCACTACTGCTTCCTTTTTCGAGGCTCGCACCCATAAGCTTACATTTTCTGCATGTTTGAACTGCACCTGGATGTTTCCATCTTGGTTATTTCGACCTTCTACACGTGTAATATTTACTACTTGCGTCCTGTCCATGTTGAGTGTCTCAGCTAGTTTGAGAGATATATTTACAAGGTTTTCGTCTTTAGCTTTAGGAATACCTATCACTTCTATCACATTGTCTAAACGCTGTTGTTCAATATTACGTAGATATTGTTTCAGTGAGCTCATTTCAAGCTCAAGATGGGTTTTTTCGTTATGAAGGTAGTTGTACTTCTTTTCTAATTCCTGGATATGTTTGTTTTGAGCTTCGACAATTTTGGAAAGATCATCAATTTTTGTGCAACAGAAGCTCACTGATGCTTCGATTGGTTGAAGTTCTTTCTTTAAAACTTTTTTCATTTCTGCTGTTATATCTTTTAGAAACTTTTCTGTGTCTATCATACAATTGCCGGAGTTATTGTCAGAGACCGCGACATCATTGTCTTCATCGTCTTCTTCTGGAATAATGAAGGATGACTTTCTGTTAGGTGTATTCTGATGGCACTCTTCGCATGTCCAGTCTAGTCTGTCCGCATTACGAAGCGCAGATAGTTGCTTCGCGTTGAGACCAGAGCAAGCTTTACTAGCATGAACCACCTTGCCACAGGATCTGCATTCCAGTCCGGGTACCTTTGTGGTTATCCCTTTGTTACAGATGTCACATTTAGTCATTTTCTTTTCGTATTGAAATTTTATTTACGAGGGTAGTTACCAAACGTATAGAATAGTGTTACCACAGAACCGACACACACAGCAGCGCGAGAACGAATATGGCCGGCCCATTGCCACTTCAGCTTACTAATCCGTTGGTCTATGTCGGTCACTCTGGTTTTACTGCGGATATCCTCATTTCTGAGTCTATCACGCAGAGAAACTCCGAGCATAGTCCTCTCCATAGCTCGCTGAGCGACCTTGAGCGTCCTCATACGGCCAGCAGTGAAGGACCACGTCTCTGATCCGTAAGTCATCACTGGCAACACGCACTGGTTGTACACTTTAGTTTTCAGAGATTGAGGTATACCTGACGAGAAGATGTGTCGTAATTTCCCGAACGCTGCCCAGCCGAGTTGAATCCGTCGATTGACCTCTCGGTCTAAGTTGGACTTACCTAGTCTATTTGTCCCAGGTAAACGTACACGTCAAACACTTCGAGCATAGTGCTCCCAACAACTACCGGCATAGGTGTGACATGGACATTGAACGTGATCTTTGTTTTGCCCATGTTCATCTTAAGACCTATCCGTTGGGAGACACCATTGAGGTCATTGAGCATAGTGCTAAGGTCCTCCAGCGATTCTGCCATAAGGACTATATCGTCGGCAAATCGAAGGTGAGTGATGTACTCGCCATTGATGTTAATACCGTATCCTTTCCAGTCCAGTAGCTTGAAAACGTCTTCCAACGCAGTGGTGAAGAGTTTCGGGGATATAACGTCACCCTGTCTTACACCTCTCTGCAGTTGGAAAGGTTTCGAACTCTGGTTCTGTACTCGGATAGCCATCGTAGCCCTACTGTACAAACACTTCAGCACTTCGATATACCGACAGTCAACTTGGCACCGCTGAAGGGACTGTAGCACCGCCCAAATTTCGACGGAATCAAAGGCTTTCTCATAATCCACATACGCCAGGCAAAGTGGCAGATTGTACTCTTCGGTCTTCTGTACAATCTGCCGCAGGGTATGTATATGGTCTATGGTACTGAAGCCTTTTCGGAAACCGGCTTGTTAGGGAGGCTGGAAGTCGTCGAGTCTGCGTGCGAGACGATTCGTAATGACTCTCGAAAACAGCACGTAGACGCGGCTCAGAAGGAAAATCGGTCTTTAGTTCTTCAAGAGAGCGTTGTCGCCTTTCTTAAAGAACAAGACCACCTGCACTTCTGCTCCACGCCTCCGGAGTAGTGCCACCATGGAGGACGGAATTGAAGAGCTTCTGAAGGACTTCAAGTACCGGTGTTCCACCCGCTTTCAGAAGCTCCGTTGTAATTCCATCCTCGCCTGGGGCCCTGCCGTTTTTAAGGTGCTGGAGAGCCATTCTAATCTCGCTCAGACTGACGTCCGGGATATCATCGGAATAGTGTCGGGTAAGACTTGCTCTTGGATCGTTACTCACACTTGCGTGTGGCTCCAACGATCAGCAGCCCATAGAACCTCTCAATCTCACTCAAAATCTCAGGTGTCCCGGAAACGATGCTGCCACACTCAGTCTTCAGCTTTGACAGTTGGCTCTTTCTGGTAGACAGGTCTCTGGCAAAGACTTTGGAACCCTGGTTACGCTCGATCGCTTCTTTAATACGAGCAGTATTAAAGTTGCGTAAGTCTCGCCGCATGCATTTGGAGATCTGTCTGTTCAGATGCCTGTATGCTGTCAAATCTGTTGACGATTGCAGCCTCATCTCCCGTCTAACAGCCATGAGATTAAGAGTGTGATCGGAGAGTTTTTGTGTTCTTCTGCGGCGGGTCTTGCAGAACTTCGCTCCGACCGCATGGACAGTTTCCACGAACTTGTCATTCATATCGTCCACTGCATTGCAATCTTCTGGGCACTGAATGCGGTTATGTAACTCGAGCTGAAAAGTCTCGGGATTCTGGATTAGAGTACGAGGGGGACGGAGCGTTGACTTCATTAGACGAGACCTCTCCAACTTAACGTTTAGGTTCAGTGTGCCTCTAACCATTCGATGATCGCTGCCGGTTTTCACCCTTGCGATCACTGAGACATCACTGAACAGTTGGCGTCTGGTCGTCATAATGAAGTCAATCTCATTTTTTGTCGAACCGGCGGGGCTCGACCAGGTCCACTTCCTGTGGGGCCGCTTCTGGAAGAAAGAGTTCATCATAAAGAGTCCCTCTTTCTCCATAAAGTCAGCCAGCTGCTGGCCCCTACGGTTCCGTTGCCCTACTCCAAATTTCCCTAACTTCAGCTCACCGCCTTCTCTTGTGCCTAGTTTTGCGTTGAAGTCTCCCATCAACACCGTGTAGTGGGTTTTGGAGGAATGCATGGCTCTAGAAATATCCTCATACATTTCCTCCACCTCCTCATCGGGATGTGCCGAGGTTGGTGCGTAGACCTGTATGACCTTCAGCGAATACCGTTTGGTGATTCTGAGTATCAGGTACGCGACCCTCGTCGACACACTCCCAATCTTTACAACGTTGTTGACGAGAGACTTGTGGACGATAAATCCGACACCTCCTTGGGACAGATGGTCGCCCTCCCGGTGATAGAACAAGTTGCCGAACTCGAGGATTACCGTGTCCTCCCCCTCTCTTCAGACCTCAGATAATCCAATAATATGCCAGCGCAACTTGTCTACCTCTTCTTCCAGCTCCAGTATCTTCTCGTCAGTCCTCAGGGTGCGTGCGTTATACGTTGCCAGGTCGAGTCGTCGTAGGTGGCAGCCGAACCTCCACCGGAGATTCTTAGCACCCCCTGCCCCGCCGTTACCATGGTCGCCACCGTAGGCAGGAATAGCAGGGCCGCCGGGGACTGGGGGCCGTTTGTTTGCGTCGTTGCTCATGGAGGGATATTTGCCATAGTTGCCACGCTTGGCGAGCGGGTTGGCAACCGCAGTTTTTTATTATGTTATTGTTGTTATTAGGAAGATGCTGCTGCCCATCTCCTTTCTGTGACCTTCTGTTGTCTCTTACGACACTCACGGAAAGATATGGGGTAGTGGATATTCTCAACCGTCACTACACGGCAGCCTTACCTCCTCTCATGCTTTTCATTGCTTTCATCCCGTTTCATGCTTTGTTTGAAGCGGTTCCTTTAAAAAACAAAAAAGTCTCAATAAAGCAATTTACATTTTTGCAATACGTTAGCGTGATACGGTTCGTATTTAAAATAAGACAACAACCAGTCAAAAAAAATTTATATATTGGTAAAAGAAAGGTCGTGGGCGTGGTTCCGATAATTTTAAAAAAAAATGCCCGTCTGGCTTCACTGGCGGGGTCAGGTACTCCCCTATGTGGCCGCGAGGTGGTCGAGCAGGGCCGGGGGGTTGGACTGTTCACGGGGAGCGCCGTGGGCAGCTGGCTGTGACGGTGGTGGCGTCGAGGGGAGGCCTAGGCCCTCTTAATAAAGGACGACCGCCACGGTTGTAGTCGTAAAATTGCACCCTGGAAACAACGTCGTCCACATTTAGGTCCAGGTAATAAAATGCCGCCGATTATGAACCCCCGGTATATCACAGGCTAGCAGTAGATGGGAGCACAGAGAGTAGCTGGCGGGTGTTCATAATCAGAACGGAGTTACAAGGCGGAATGGAAGGCAAGCGACATAGCGGTGAGGCGCAAATTAAAATACACATGAATTAAAATTACGGCAAGTGTAAAATACTGTTTAAATGTACCAGGATAACTAATTTAGGCTGTGCATTGGTTGAAACAAGATGGTGACTTGCGATATTTGATCGCGGTGCGAAATGTATGAGACGCCATTTTGTAACGGTACTTTTTCCAACGCGCACAGCGGCTACATACATTACTTACATGCAAATAACACTAATAACGTGGCAATTAAATAGCTAAAAGCAAATAGCCTGGCATGATCAAATTACACTACCTATAAAACACTTTCACTACTTAAAACTAGGTGACGTTTCAACACTTACCCTTACGGGGTGCAAGACGATACGGAGGTCTCGGTGACGAGAATTAACGAAAAAACTATACGGCCACAGTGCCGGAATTATTATATTACTTTAAACTTTTTCCAAAATGGGATTAAAATTTGCAAGCGCGTACGAGGACACAAAGCAGAGCTTGTGAACGCGGCTGCAGTGGTAGTGTGCGCCTCCCAGGGCGCTCGGGCGGAGAAAGATCGGGAGCGCGACGCCGTGGAATAATACCGGCCGGGTAAAACTCTGACGCGAGAGTTGCAAAGCGCATAGAGTAACGAAGCGTCAGGGCGTTTGTTCGAAATACAATATTTTAATATTTGATTTATTATTTAATTCGTTCTTTTAGTTTACTGATTTGTTTTATTAATAGGATACCTAAGTTAATTATAGAATTATTTTTGTTAATAACTTTTATTTTATTTTTATTTAGTTTATTAAATGTTTATTTAATGTTAATAAACCGTTTAATTATAATTATGCATACATGTACGTGCAACGTTACAGTACCCCGCGCGCTACATAAGGATTTTATTACTCTTAATTAATAAAATCCGCTCTAAATTGTTATGTATTCGCATTATCCTTTTATACAACATCTCTCATACTTCATTACTTCAGCGTCAACGAACATCAATAGGGTAGTTGACGCATCCTGTCATTTGGCAAGGTGTTCCAGCATCGGCTAGACTGGAAGACCCATACGAATACCTAGAGCTAAAGATGTAAAATGTGACCAGGGTAAAACGAGCACCATGTATATATATAAATATAACGCTAGTGTATTCCTAAGTAACAAGCAGAACACATGCAACTTAATTAAGTGTACTTGTAGGTGTAACATGGAGATCTTGTGATATTGCAGTGATGGTTGCTAGCCCATCTCCCACAACACACTACTACCCTATCCCTTAGTCGATTTTTACGACACCCACAGGAAGAAATGGGGTGGTGCTATTCTAACCCGACACCACACGGGGAAGTACACACTTTTAAAAAAAGGTGTATACATATATGACTAAGTATTGTGTCCTGTTAATTTCAAATCCTTGATGTGCCAGGTGCCAATATCTTTCCCAGACATGTCAGCCAGGATGTAAACTAGGGGTGACTTTTTACCGATGACGCGACATTTAATAAATTTTGGCGCAAGTTTTTTACTAAAGAACTTATCCTTATCACTTAAAACATATGCGCGTTTCATTACAGTGTCACCAATGTTAAATTCCATAGGCTTGCGCCGAAGGTTATAGTGGGTTGAGTTTTTAGCATGAGCATGCCACAATTTGGCCTTTACAGTATCGAAAACTTCCTTAAGACAACCCAAATCTTCCGCGTAGATGTCACGGGGAAGGAATAAAACCTCATCGCCTAAATCGTTATCTAAATAATGCGAGCCACATGTAACGAGCTCCCTGCCGAACACCAGGAAGGATGGAGTGAAACCAGTCGCCTCACTCACCGAATTGTTGAGGGCGAACTGAACCTTCGGAATATATGTATCCCAACTGCGATGATCGTTGTCCACGAAAGTTGAGATACACGTGATAATTGAACGATTATGTCGTTCTACCAAATTAATTTGAGGGGTGTACTTTGGCGTGAAGAACACGTTAGGGACCTTATAACGATGGAAAAGTGACTCAGTGACCTTCGAAATAAACTGGCTGCCATTGTCCAAAAATATGGTCTGAGGGACACCATGGACGAGGAAAACAGACTCTTCCAGTAACTTCGTGACTGTAGTGGCAGTAGCACTTCTTAATGGGAAAATTAGGCAATATTTCGAGAAGCAGCATGTGACTACGAAGATATAAGTGTTCTGCTTCCTAGTGACAGGCAAGGGGCCCATCAAATCAATTGAAATCATTTGAAATGGCCTAGAACACTGCTTCGGGCGGCCCATTTCTCCCAAGGTTTGGTGATTTTGAGCCTTGTAAGACAAGCACTTCTCGCAGGAGGCAACGAACTTCAACACGTCCTGGTGCATACCAGGCCAAAAGTAGCGCAAGGCAATACGATGGTATGTTTTAAAAACGCCGAGATGTCCAGCCGTGGGTTCCGCATGATTCTCGTTGATCACCTGCTCGCGAAGCTCAAAAGGTACCACCTCCTTCCATAAGAACTCGGATGAAAGTGAGTGATTATTCTTGGTACGCCTGAATAACTTGCCATCCTTGATAATGAAATTCGGGAAAGTTTGCGGCTTAGAAAGGCAAGAATTATAAATATTTTTGTACCAAGAATCCGATGTCACCATGTTCGAACCGGAAGTACTAATCGCCGAGACGGGAAGAGCTCTAGAGAGGGCGTCGGGGATCACATTGTCCACACCCTTACGATGCTTGAATTCTAAATGAAATGAGGACAATTTAAAGTTATTACTTTCAGTCAAATGCCACCGAAAAAAACTAATCTCAATAACGCGAGGGGCAGAGAGGCACGACGCAAACGTGTTGAAAGTGCTCATCAGTCGGCAGAACAATTCGAAACAAGAAATGCAGATCAAAGAATCAGGATAGCAGAGAGTCGTGTACAAGAACATCAAGAACAACGTGACGAACGTCTGCGACAGACTATTATGAGAAGAAGAGCAGCACGAGAGCAAAACATAGCTACAGCTCGAGTACAAGAACGACAGAGGCAGCGGGCCAGCCGCTCCCTATCGCGAGCATCATTTGTTCGTCTTGCTTTCGAATATGCACCACATATTAACTAGGTACTCTGCGCATTCAAAAATCGCCATCGGTACAATGGATAAAGTATGTTAATATTGTCAGGCATTGAAATTTCAGAACGAAACACCCGGCATGTGCTGCGCATCGGGAAAAGTTGTGCTGTCACCTCTACCTTCTCCGCCGGAACCTTTATTATCCCTTCTTGCTGGCGATTCAGGTGATTCAAAATTATTTTTGCGTAAGATACGCAAATTTAATTCTTGCTTCCAAATGACGTCATTTGGGGCAACTAAAATTTGCGATTTCGCATCTAATGGACGTAATTTTGAAACGACATTTAAAATACAAGGCCAGGTGTACCATCAAATCGGGTCACTGATGCCAATGCCTGGTAATGATCCGAAATTTCTTCAAATTTATTTTATGGGTAATTGTGAAGAGCGCGTGACAACTCGGTGCCAGTATCATTTCATTGAACAAGCAGAAGAAAGAGCAATTGTGATTATGCTGGAAATTTTTTTAGAAGATCATAATGAACTAATTCGATTGATTAAAAGAGTTTCGCCACGACTGCAAAATGACAACTATCAAGTCGTCATAAAAGCCGACAAAATACCATTAGGTGAACATGCTGGCAGATTCAACGCTCCAACTGTTGATGAGGTCGCTATTATTATGGTTGGTGATCCAGTTGACAAAAGAGCTATAAAAATTACACGGCGAGACAACACTGTCAGTACGATTTCGGATCTACACCGTTCATATGACGCACTACAATATCCATTAATATTTTGGCAAGGACAGGATGAATATCACCTTAACATCAAACAGTGTGATCCAAACACCGGTAAATTTGACAATCAACTATTTAATATCTTACTGTGTGTACTTATTTTAATTTCTTATTTTATTTTATTTTTTATTGTTTTTAGGTGCTAAAAGAGATAAAAACGTTAGCTCAATGAACTACTACGCACACCGATTGATGATAAGACTATATCAGGACAACTATATCCTTCGATATCGTCAGCTATTCCATCAATACATTGTTGATATGTATGCTAAGGTTGAAAGCAAACGCTTGCGATTCATTCGATACAACCAGGCTAAATTACGATCGGAAGAATACATTCACTTAAGAGATGCTGTTGTTGGAAACATCGACGGAAATTTAAATCCCAAAGACATCGGTAATGCTTTCATTTTACCTTCAAGCTACATCGGCAGTCCACGGAATATGCAGGAATACATACAAGATGCGATGACTTACGTACGTTATTACGGCCGACCAGATTTGTTTATTACATTCACATGTAATCCGAATTGGATAGAGATACAAACTTTACTATTACCAGGACAACAAGCAATTCATCGTCATGATATAACTGCACATGTGTTCAAACAAAAATTGAAATCCTTAATTGATTTCATTGTTAAATATTCAGTTTTTGGTATCACACGTTGTTGGCTATATTCGATCGAGTGGCAAAAGCGAGGTTTGCCTCATGCCCACATTTTAATTTGGCTTCAAAATAAAATCCGTCCAGAAGAAATAGATCAAATAATTTCAGCCGAAATTCCAGACCCATCAATTGATCAAGAATTATTTGATATTGTTACCAAACATATGATACACGGGCCATGCGGTGCTTTCAACATGACGTCACCATGCATGGAAAATGGAAAATGTAAGAAATATTTTCGAAAGCCACATACGAATGAAACTATCGCGGATATTGACGGTTATCCAATGTATCGCCGCAGAAATACTGAGAACGGTGTCCACAGATTCACAATGCGACTGCCGAATTCTATAAATCAAGTAGAACTTATCAAGTTCTACTTCATCAGTGGGTGGTACCACACTCACCATTACTTTCAAAAACTTATGAGGCTCATATTAACCGGTAAGGTCTGTCGGAAATCACCAGACAAAAGTAAGATAGAACCACCGAAAAGTTTATCGTTGCCGTTTAAATCTTGCATAGTTCTATGCAATGCTTCGAGTGAATATTTGTGAGCCATTGTGCACTCATCCCAAATTGTGATTGAACTCTTCCGCAACACTGCAGCTATTCCACTATTTTTTTATGTTACATATTGCGTTTGGTTTATTATGAATGTCCAATGGCAACTTCAATGTTGAATGTGCCGTTCGCCCACCATCTAGCAAAGTAGCCGCAATGCCTGACGATGCAACTGCCAATGCTATTTTCTTTTGTGATCGTACTTTGGCAAGAATTAGCGATATTAAAAATGTCTTACCGGTTCCACCAGGTGCGTCCAAGAAAAAAAAGCCGCCTTGTTCAGCAGCAACAGTCAGCATAATCCGATCATAAATAATTTTTTGTTCTGCTGTCAGTAATGGCTCATTGTTCGCTATAAATGTTGCTAAATTACCGTGGTCATATTGTTTTTCTCGCTGTAAATCGGTGTTTTCTAAGTCGGTGGTTGGGCGATCAGGTAATGGCATACCATAATGATTAAGTGGTAAATTTGAAATTAAAACACATAAATTCTCGACCAATACCAACGCTTCATTATATATCTCTGGCGTATAATCTATGTTTTGGCATTGATCTCTTTGTCTAATTCGGTGCAATATGTCTTCTGTCATATAATTTTTATATTTTTCCCACAAATTTTGTGCTTGCGATGGATAACATGTTGTAAAAATAATTGCAAACAGCAGCAGACGAATGTTATTGGGCGTTGATGTCAACGCAGCATCAGCAAGCGTTAAGTCCCAATGGTAATCGTCTTCTAGCAATTGCAGTTCACGACATGCATCTTGGTATGTATTGAATACTTGACCATTAACTGTTCGCAGAAATTCAAAAGACGTTGGTCCGCGAACATTCACCAATAATAAACGTAAATAGAAGCACTCACGTTGCTTTAGATGTACCGTGTAAAGTCGCCCCAATTGCTTAGCTTTGAATATGCCTGTAATGGAAGGATGTGGTTTTCCTTGTTTTCGTGGCTCCCATTTTTTACCAGATTTGTTCCATGTGAAATAACGTGGAACATCAGTATATATCAATGTCTTAGCGAATTGGCCAAAAATGTCAGATTTTTGACACAATGTAAAAAATTCAGTTAGTGTCGTTTTTGGAGCATCAAGCGCTCTTTGGATAACATTTTCTTCAGTGAAGTATACACGTTGACCGTTTTCAAGATGTATTGCTAGATGCTGTACAGGAGGGTCTCTTTCGTGTATGGGAAAGCTGAGAATATGCCAAATAGCTTCGTTGCTGCTTATGTATCTACCCATTTGGTACCGTGTTATTTCGTCATTTTTATTTATATTTTGTACTTCAAATATGGCTAAATCACTGCCTTTATTTACATACTTACAAATGTACTTTATTGATTTTACAGAACTGCAAAGCTCGACATTAAACTGCCAGACAATTTCTGCACTGTTCTTCAGGGAAAAAATGAATTGATTCAGAGTATCTTTCCAGATATACAGAGTAATTACTTGAATCATAACTGGCTCAGTGATCGGGCTATTTTGGCAGCCAAAAATGTTGATGTTGACGAAATTAATTTCCAGATACAACAGTTATTACCTGGCGATCTGATGTCTTTTAAATCAATCGATACTGTTGTTAATGAAAATGAAAGTGTAAATTTTCCAATCGAATTTTTAAATTCACTAGATATACCTGGAATGCCACCACATAATCTTAGACTAAAGATTGGTTCACCTATTATTCTCCTGCGCAATTTAAATCCACCTCGATTATGCAACGGTACACGTTTGGTCATCAAAAGGATCACCGGAAATATCCTTGAGGCAACCATTTTAACTGGAAATTTTAAAGGAGAAGTGGTTCTGTTGCCACGTATTCCAAAGATACCGTCAGATTCTACGATACCCTTCAGAAGGCTACAGTTTCCAATTCGTGGAGCTTTTGCCATGTCTATAAATAAATCTCAAGGCCAAACAATGTCTATTTGTGGTTTGGATTTGGAAAATCCATGTTTTTCTCATGGGCAACTATATGTAGCATGTTCACGAGTAGGAAAACCGTCGAATCTATTTGTGTTAGCTAAAAACAGGTTAACCAAAAATGTTGTTCACCGATTAGTGCTAAATTAAATTGAAATTAAATGTATTTGTAATTCAAAATAATAAATATCATTGTCAAAGATTTAAAACTATCTGCCGTACCTACCTCATTTATAAGTTTAAGTGTCACATGTTATTTACTGTAAAGTTTGAAATATACTCATTTGTTACAAACTTGAATTAAAAAATTATAAATTTTAAAATTAATTCTATTGTAATGATTTTTGCTTGATATCAATTGTACAAAAATTTTGATCAATCGTGTTCAAAGTCCTTCTCCTTCAAATCCCAATCCAGCGGAATTTTATAACAGCTTTAAAGTTTCAGTCTTCGTTCGTAAATAACAATTACATTGTATTAAGGGTAACGGTAGTAGAAAATCAGCCGTGGAGTTCGCCATGTTTTTTACAAATGGCATCTATGTAAAAAACAGTATGGTGGTCCCCATGATTGATGTTCTCCTACTGTTCCACTTAAATAGTTTAATAAAATGTAATATAACAAAGACGTTAGCCACAGCAACGCGTGGCCGGGTCTGCTAGTGGCTTATATAGTGTATAGAAATCGGAGGCTAATATGTGGAAATTATTTTATTCTTTTAGTAAATTGAAGTCGGCTTTACATTTTCACCCTATTTAGTATATTATAATATATGTTCTAATAGAAAAATATGTATTGTATAAAATATATATCATTTGATAAACTTTTATTCTGTTTCATAATGTAAACATAATTCATCAAACTAATAACTTCATTAGTGTCGGCGGGGATTAGTGTTGCCAGGTCTAGCAAGTAAAATTTCGGGACGGAAGGTAAAAATATAATCGGGGATTTGGTTTTCATATCCGGACATCTACAATGACTACAAAATATAGGTTTCTTTGTAGTCTTTTTGTGCTTTATTGAGAGCCGTGGTAGCTCAGATGGTCAACGCTCATTGTAAATATGACAGTATGCGAGTAATGCGAGAAATTGTGACTGTAACTTTACTTTTGTGCTTTATAATTATTAATCAGGTCTGTTCTCATGAACGAATAACTTTTCATCCAAACATCATAAAAACTGATTTTTTTTCATTTTAGGCGAATTAAAACATTTTTGAACTATTTGTTTTTTTTTTGCAGTCCCTGAATTTTTCAAATCACTCATTTTAATATAAACTGATCACTCATTATAATTACAACTTATTACATTAACACTCATTTTAATATATAATAAACTCTGTTTAAAACCTTTGTGTTTTTTTTCGACTGGTAAGACAATGTCGTAGTAAAAATATTTTAATGTGGTAGTAGCTAACAGATGTCATCATTTTTGCTGTCAAAATTATGGATTAAAGTATAGAATAAGAAGGTTAGTGAAAATCGGGACATTTGGCGTCCCGATCAAGGGTGAATCGGGACGTATCACTAGACCCCTGAAAATCGGGACGTCCCGCGCAAATCGGGACACCTGGCAACACTAGCGGGGATCGAACCCGGATTGTTCGCGTTTACGGCGAGCACTACGTCCTTGAGCTACTCAACTCAAGCACAGCTCATATGTTTTATATCTGGGGGCACGGTAGTGCCCCCGCCAAGTCGAAAAAACAGCGGCACGGCCGTATCATCATTGCGAGACTTGGTTATTGTACAAGTTATGTTTTTGATGGCATGTCTTTGTTTAATCATAACGTTATCTCCACACTAGGAATTTTTCCTAAGTACATCGTGGAGGCAGTTTAAATACATTAATTTCACAAGGACAAACATCCAGACCTGGAACAATTATTTGTAGGTAATACAAATTTTTGTTCCATGTGGGATTCGAACCCGCGGCGCTCAGCGCTACAACTCATTACCAAGTCACTCCGCCACGGAGCCAAAGGTGAAAGCCAACGATTTTGTATTTTTACTTGATCCGAATTGCTAACGTTCATTACTCATTTCTAAAAAAATATGTATGAAATGAAAATTTGCCACCATTACATCATATTTAAATATTACAATCATAAACATATTTCAAAATTACTTACTATCTAAAATATCGCTTATAAAAGTCTCTATCGTTTAAAACGTTCGACTATAGGTATCTAGTTATAGTATAGTGTAGTATAGCCCTATCGGTGTATCAACGCGATCGCGCGGTATCGGTGAGAAAAAGTAATACGTCCTGTCGTTGGGATTACCCGGAGCGTACTGAATCGAACGGCGTCTGCGCATGATGATTTATAGTATTTTTAAAATAATTATATAAAATAATTGACAAAATAAAACGAGCTAAAATTTTTTAGGGTTCCGTAGTCAACTAGGAACCCTTAAAGTTTCGCCATGTCTGTCTGTCCGTCTGTCCGTCCTCGCTTAATCTCTGTGACCGTTAGCACTAAGAAGCTGAAATTTGGTACCAATATGTGTACCAATCACGCCGACAAAGTGGTAAAATAAAAATTGGAAAAAATGTTTTATTAGGGTAGCCCCCCTATGTGTAAAGTGGGAAGTGTTTTTTTTTTAATTTCAACCCTAACGTGTGATATATTGTTGGAAAGGTATTTAAAAATTAATAGGGGTTTACAAAAATCATTTTTTGATAATGTCAATAATTTCGGAAATAATCGGGGGGAATAAAGTAAAAAACAATGTGTCCCCCCCCCTTCTAACTTTTGAACCATAAGTTTAGAAAATATGAAAAAATCTGAAAAGTAGATCTTTATAAGGACTTTCTAGGAAAATCATTTTGAACTTGGATGGAAAGTCGGAGCGCCTGCCGCGGAGCGTGCAATGTTTCACGCTCCATGTTCTCGCACGTACCAACTACCGGGAGCAGTTGCAGGAGCGCGGAGCGCCGCTGGAGCGCGAACATAATGGATACCCACCTTTAAACTCATAAGTGGGAACACTTATTGTGACGGACGGGAAACTACGGAACCCTACACTGAGCGTGGCCCGACACGCTCTTGGCCGGTTTTTTTTTTGATATTTAACATTACATGTATTTGGATAAAATAATTAAAATAGATATGTTTATAACCAAATACATGGAAAAAATTACATTGATATAGACAGTTTTGGTGATTTTATAATATTAAATCGAAATATTTTCGTAATTTAGGTTTTGCTATACACTAAAAGACTATATATTCCATTATAATAACGCTTAAAATAAAGTATTTTAGCTTATAATAATGGTTGTATTCAACCTGAAAGATAACTCTGATGCATATTTTCATAAAACGCTGTGAAGGGATTGTCTTCGCCCTAAAAGACCGTCATTAAAAACTACGATTTTGCATTGCTATGTACTAAATAAAGACTTCATCTTTCTAAAGCCCTAATTTTCAGCAAATAATCTCCTCACATCGTTACGATATCGCCTTTGGAAAAACCATAAAACATGTAGTTTTCGACGCAAAATGCATATGCCCTCTTAAAAAAGAAGGCCAAATTGGCCTCTAAAAAGCTTGGCGTGCGCAGCAGAGTGGGACAGTATTTCATGTCGGCACAGCGCTTGCAACTTTACAAGGCGCAGATTCGGCCACACATGGAATACTACTCTCATCCATCATCCCTGGGCCGGGACTCCCCAGCGCCAGCTCCTTCCACTTGACCGTATCCAGCGCATAGCGGCTCGAATAGTCGACGACCGAATCCTCTCCGATCGGTTTAATTAACAGGCGCTGCGAAGAGATTTTGCAACCCTTTGCATTTTCTATCGCATCTACCACGGCGAGTGTTGTGAAGAATCGTCCGGATTAGTTCCAGCCGCCAAATTTCACGAACGCACATCGAGACAAAACTCACGATACCATCCACACCATCTGGATGCTTGGCGATCCACCACTGAAATATTTACTAGGAGTTTTATTCCTCGTACGAGTACGACTCCTCTGTGGATTCGTTTACCACCGGCGATTTTTCTCGACCTATATGACTTAGGGACCTTCAAGAAAAAAGCTTAGTTCTTTCTAAAACGCAACGCAACGCTGCAGTTGCAGTTTCTGGCAGCATTTTGACGTTTTTGCACCAGAAGACCAACCCCCAAGCATATATACAGCATTCAAGGACGTAACTTTATCGGAACATCCAAATAATTGAAGAAATAATATAAAGACATCCTTGCAGCACCGAACATGGCTGTGACGAACACCCCTGCGTACTAATCCCAATGGCGGCGGTAAGGAGCGAAAACCAAGAGGCTGTTTATATTCTTATTATATGTGAGCGTAAAGCGGTTGAATGAGTTTTAACTTTAAATTTCCCCTTTGAAGAAACATTTTTGTTCACGCAGTTTGAATTAAATATTGAAACTAACAACAAATAACAAAAATTTAGTTTGCTTGTCGTATATTGCACATAAGTCGGACATGGAAAGATTTAAATGAGTGGAGTCTCTGCATTTGTACGTCAATTTGTAGACGAAAATGTAATCGAAAAAAAAAAACAGTTCCTCAGCATTATATATTATTTTAAAATTATGTACAACATAAAATAAATATACCAGTATAATAACATTTTCTTGCAATAAATGCAAGATTGATTTTTTGCCTGTTACAAATTCCGGATGATTCTTTAATCAGCATTTATCGAGAAAAACTTTGCTCCATCTTATTTTAAAAAATGACTGATATTTCAGGCACTAAATGTGGTAACTAAATTTGTTTAAAAAAATTTCAGATTCTTAAAAGATTCCTAATATGAGTCCCTTTATACACTACGTCAGTTTAAGATATAAATGGCTTGCAATATTAAAGTAACTAATTTTAGAAATTGATTGGTTTTCCGAAATATGCAGCTAAATTCGCCTCACGCAGCGCCTCGGCACATGTCTGAAATTAAAGTACAGGTCATAAATAAAAGCTGGATTGTAAAATTATTCTGATTCTCATTTAATATGTCATTGTTAGAATAATATTATTAGCGCTGGGCTCCAGGCTCTACTGGGACCGGGCCATCATCACAGACAGGACTATTCTTGCGAATAAGCCTGATATTGTGATGATGGACCGGGCACGGTCAAGGATATTTTTGGTCGATATTACCATCCCGTATGACGAGAACCTCGAGAAAGCCGAAACAGATAAGCAATCAAAATATCTGGACGGTGACTGACATTTGGGGTGGTCTGTCGACCGAAATTATTCCTGTAGTCGTCTCTGCAAACGGGCTAATACCAGTCAGCCTCTCGAGACATCTGAGGCGACTGGGACTCCGTGACGGAGCGGTCCAGGCTTAAATGCAGAAGGCGATGCTCCACGATACCGCCAGCATCGTCCGCCGGTTTCTTTCCCTTTCCCCCTAACCCTCGGCCGTTTGGACTCCCTGCCGAGGGCCTCCATTTGGTTGGGCTTTTATTTATTTATGTATTATTTATTTATGTTAGTATATTAAATATATATTTATGTATATTTATCATCTCCTTTTTTATATATATTCAGCTCAACCGGATGAGAATACTCTATTAATAACCCTAAATAATAATAATAACAATAATGTCCTGTAATCGTCTCTGCGAATGGGCTAATCCCGGTTAGCCTCTCGGGTCATCTGAGGCGACTGGGACTCCGTGACGGACCGCTCCGGGCTCAAATGCAGAAGACGATGCTGCTCGATACTGCCCGCATTGTTCGCCGATTTCTTTTCCTTTCCCCTTAACCCTCGGCTGTTTGATCTTCCCTGCCGAGGGCTTCCATCTGGTTGGGCTTTTATTTATGTATTTATTTTATTTTATTGATATTTATGTATATTTATTATTCTCATTCATAAATATATATTTATGGAGCCCAACCAGATGAGAAAACTATATAGATACCCTATAACAACAATGTCCTCCAGACCGGATTTCGGTCACGACGGCCAGTCTCAACGGAGACTAGCCATCGGCGCAGGACAGGATTACAGTGCCCAAGTGTATGCGCAAGCACAGGTGCACTCTCTATTCCCTCACTCTCTCAGTCCTATGGGATGGCAGTCCAACACGACCGGAGAGAGATCAGGCGCTGGACCAACGGGCTTTACGTGCTTTCCGAGGCACGGGGGTGAGATACCGCCAACTTCCTACCTCTGGGAAGCTACTGATAATTTCTTGACGGAAAAACTCAATAAATGATTTTTGGCCCTACCCGATATTCGATCTCGAGATCTCTTGATCAGCAGTCAGACCATCGAGGCATTCACGTAATATTAGATTACTGTACGGAGATTTTTACCAATTCGGTGTTTTGGTTAGTAATAATTATTACACTAAAAATTAAAGACTCAATGGATATCCCATTACAATCAGAAATTTTACATTGTTTTGTAAAGTAACTTACAGGATGAGCATGGCATACTCTTGCAACATCTTCTGCAGCAGCACCGTATTCCTGTGCCAACACAGCTTCGTTGATCAATTCACCGCCACCCTAGAATTAAATGAATATTCATCATCATTACAGCCCTTTACAAGTCCACTTCACTACATAGACTTCACCCAAGTAATGTCACAAAGCATGATCCTAAGCCATACATCTATTGATTTTCTGCATGTTTTACCAGGTTGTCACTTCATGTGGTGGGTGGCCTACTACTTTCTACTCTCATTGCTGGTATGAGGCTACCACTCTAGAACCTTTCTTCCCCATCTGTTAGTCAATATACATGACTGGGCCATTACAACTTTAGCATACTGATCCGTTAGACAGTGTTGATTACTCTCGTTCTGTTGCAGACATCATCGTTACAATGTCTATCATGCAGAAAAGCTCTGAGCATAGTCCTAGATATAGATCACCGGGTCACCTTAAGCTGCCTCATAATATAGCCAGTAATGAAGTTGCATGTCTCAGTTCCATATGTCACTTCCACTTATCACTGGCAACATGCACTGGTTACAATATCAGGTTTGTTTGACAGAATACTTCTATTTATGGCCCAGTTCCAATAAAGCCTTGTGCAGCCATTTCCGTGCAAGGAATTTGGGTGAATATTTATAGTAAGCCAGTCTCCAATCCAGAAGACTTCAGAGCAAGCTCCTGGTGAAATATCCTGGCTACTAGAGTAACAGACTGTTAAGCACTTTTGCTAAGCGTGCAAAAAATATATCACAAGCTGATTGTTTCATGTCCACTTCATTGATACCTATGACCTGTGACATACCCATGTATCGGCATGTTAGCTATAGAATGGGTCCTTATATCGATAGACATGTTTTAGTAAGTCTATAGCTTCTGAAAGCAACCCTACCATTTTCAACATGGAGCACATTTATCCATGCCTAACTCTATTCTAATAAATTGTAAAAATTAATTTGTGTTGTATATGTTGTATAATGTTGTGGTGTATAGAGCGACCCCTTACCCTGGAAGATATATCTATAAATCTTTAGAGAGTTCAGAGAGAGGGTTCAGTTCAGATTTAATAGGGAAATATAGACAATTGAAGGACTCTTCGCCCAACATTGAGGCAAAAATGTATAAAATTTTCTATTGCATGACATTATTTAGCCAAATTATTTTATTGCTATTAATTTAATTGCACGCGTTCAGCTCTTACAATATGAGTGAGCACAAATATCACATTTATAATATTAGTTAAAAGATTGATTTAAGATTTCCTTACTCTTGTAAATTCATATCAATAATTATTACAATAGGTACTGCATGCATACTTATAACTTCTTAAAATAGAATATGAGATCCTTAAGGAATTCTAGATGATAAAGATATTAATAGTTATTTTGCAACCATCCGCTAAATTAAATAAAATCATGTGGTCTTACCTAGTTTGAAGAGCACCTCCCGCCCTCCCTCAATTGCGTGCACTAATCCCACCACCACTAATCCCAGCAACACTACTCCCAACACCTTTATTCTAGAAAAGACACACCATCGACGATAATACGACACGTGTTTCGCAGGCATCTTCAGGTGATGTAGACTCTACGGCGGCTGACCGCTTAGCGGATTAGTGCACGCAATTGAGGGAGGGCGGGAGGTACTCTTCAAACTAGGTAAGACACATCATGTTACTTAATTGAGCGGATGGTTGCAAAGTAACTATTAATATCTTTATTATAATGGATTTCCGCAAAGTAACGCCTGATTTTATCGAATTCTAGATGTTTAATATTTTTGATAATAACTGTTAAAAAAGGGTACTTACAGGACCAATGATATGTGTGCCGAGGATAACATCTGTAGCCTTGTCAGCAAGCACTTTAACGAATCCTTCAGGTTCACCATTTGTCTTCGCACGGGAATTGGCCAGGAATGGGAATTTTCCTACTTTGTATGGCCTACCCTGAAAATTTTACAAAAATTAATACAAAACTTAAAATTAGAATGACTAAGCCAGATAATTTTATTTTCTTTACCTCCTTCTTAAGGTCTTCCTCAGATTTGCCAACCCAGCCTACTTCAGGAGTCGTGTAAATTACAGAAGGAATGGCATCATAGTTGAAATGTACAGGCATACCCTGAAATTAAACAATGTATTTATACATTGTATGCAGTTACAACATTAAACCCAATAAAAATAATTACACAAGTATAAACCTCACCTTAATACCTTCGACACAAACAATACCCTCGTCTTCGGCTTTGTGGGCTAACATAGGGCCATGGATACAATCCCCGATGGCATATATTCTGTAATAGAAAATGGATTATATATACTCATAGGCTCTCACTTTTCAAGGACAATATATCTGTAGCATTTTTTGTTTGAAGTAAGTTGCAGGTTACACGTGTACCTATGGGCTGCATAGACACTTGCAAAACAAAAATAGATTGTTTTACAGATGTTAAAAATGGTGTGCAGTATCTACAGAGAAAGGCTGCCTATAAATTTATACATAATACATACATAAACACTCACGCCTGTCACCCAGAGTGGTAGACAGAAACTACAGACTTCCATTTGGCACAATCCTGACACACCTCTCTTGCCTCCTCCACATTCATATATCTAAACATACATGCTCAATGGTTAAGGGTACTCCTAATTTGACCCAGTTTCAATATATCACCAATTTGGTCGATAAACTTTCGCTTAGGACGTCCCTTTCAGACTCTTCCACTTACTTCTTCAATATAAATTTGCTTTGTCACTCCTTCCTCATTCATTCTTTCTACATGACCAAACCACCGAAGCATTCCTTTCTTAATCCTGGTCACTGCATCATATTGCAAATTACACTGTTCTTTTATCACACAATTTCTCACCCTGTCACTCAGATTCAGCCCTAAGATGGAGTATGTTAGGGATATGAGTCTTTCCCTTGCATTCAGAACATTGTCAAAAAATTGCATGTAAGCTGCAAATCTACTGAAGACTGCAGCTTCACTCCCCGTCAAATAGCCATGAGATTAAGAGTATAATCGGAGAAATTTTGTATCTAGAAGGGAGTGATGACCTGGTAAGACATGCAGGAAGTCGATGGACGGAGGTGACTCAGAACCGTGCTTTATGGTGTTCTTTGGGGCAAGCCTATGGTTCATGCAGTGGGCATGTGAAAGACTGTAATGATAATGATGATGACTTTCCAGAACTTGGACTTTGCAGCTGATAATGGGCATTTTTAATGTAAATACATCTGGCTCATCTGACCTCTAAGAGGAAATAAAATTGTATTAGATTAAGCTGCTGATGGCATACTTAAAATGGAATTTAATTCGCAAACGATTGATGTCTTACTGATGAAGATAAAATAAATATCTAGTGCTGGCTATGGAAATAAGTAGTGCCATTAGCCACTTCCTACCTATGTGAACTAACATTCCCTTCAATGGTAAACGTAAAACCTAAAAGGAGAAATCGGTTTGAATTCAAAAACTATTTGAATATTTATGTGTCAAATATACAACCACGATTTCTCAATTATTAAAAAATAAACAGGTACAGCCTCCTCACTAAAAATGTAGTAAAATAAAAAGTTACACTTTTAGTTTAGTTTAACACTTACAAGCCTTGTTTTTTAGTTTTACCTGGCTTGCGATCGCGACCCACCAAATATGACTTGGCTACTTCCACGACCCACAGGTTGACACTGCTTTAAATAAACGTGTTTCTCAAGAAATTTGTATAATTGTTTAAAAATAATTTAACTTGATTCTCTATCTAAAATGGGTATAATTATATTTTTACCCAGGAACTGTTGTCTGGAATTTATTATTGACAGGAACACGCCCACGGTCGTCCAAGGCGATGCCCACCTTCTCCAAGCCGAGGTCTCTTGTGTAAGGGCGACGTCCAATTGAGATAAGCACAACATCACATTCCATCTGAAACAAGAAAAATCAATCAAATAAAAATAAACTTCATTATAACAGATTACTTATATCTTGTCTATGTTCTATTTTATTTAAAAAAAAAACCTTTAATTATCATCACAATCTTTGTTATCATAACCCATTATTTCACTTGAAGAACGCCATAAAGCACTTGGCTTACCAGTAGCAGATGCTCAAAAACCTTTGCCTACATTGGATGTTAGTTATTCGAGCTATATGCCTGGCACATTAACCTCAAAGGATTAGTAAAAAAAACATTGACCATATAACCTAAGTAAGAAAGTGATGTGTTAATTATCCGTTAAAGCCTATTAAAGTCCACTACTGAACGTAGGCCTCCCCCATAGATGGCCTCATAGGGGGATATTTGCCACAGTTGCCACTCTGGGCAAGCGGGTTGGCAACTGCAGTTTTTTATTTTCAGTCGTTATTAGGAAGACTCTGCTGCCCACTTCCTGATTTGTTTCCCTCTGTCGCCACTTACGACCCACAGGATGAAATGGAGTAGCGGATATTCTTACACTACCATTACACGGCCTATGTTCAGCATAATATATAGCTAGATATTAGGTCTTTACCTATGAAATTGCCGTGTTTTATGAAATATATATATATATATATATATATATATATATATATATATATATATATATATATATATATATATATATATATATATATATATTATTACTATTAATTAAAATAATCAGCCATGCAATCTATGCATCTTTGCCAACGCAGTGGCAGTTTATTGATGCCTTCTAAAAGAAATCAGTGGTAAGATAGGCAACAAACAAAGGCATTTTGTATTGCCTCTTTGGTATTGAATTGTTTTCCTATAAAAAAGTTATCCAAATTCTGGAAAAAGTAGAAGTCAGTAGGCGCTAGGTCTGGTGAGTACTACGGATGACGGAGAGCTTCCAACCTCAGCTCTTGTTACTTGGAGAATGTCTATTGTTCAGTATGAGGTCGTGCGTGGTCGTGAAGGAGCAGCAGAGACGAACGATTGACCAAAGCTGGTTGTAGACGTGCGAGCATCTCCATCGTTGTGTTCAGTTCTTCACAATACACATCTGCAGTAATGCTCATTCCGTTTGGTAGGAAGCTGTGATGAATCACACCGGCGCTAAGACTACCAAACAGTGACCATTACTTTTCTAGAGTAAATTTTCATTTAGGGCATTGTTTAGGTGCTGAATCAAAATCCAATCAACTTGCTGAGCAGTTGCGATTGTCAAACAAAATCCATTTTTAATCGCATGTGAAATGCGGTTCAAAATTCCTTCATTTGTGTGCCTGTTAAGCAGTGCAAATCATGTCTCGGCGCGTACTTCTTGGTAGCGATCATTGAGTTCATGGGGCACCCATTTGTCAAGCTTTTTTAACTTGCCAATTTGATGCAAATGGACCAGTATTGTTTTGATGCAAACATCGAAAGCTGCTGCTAATTCAGCTGTAGATTGAGTATCATCAGCTTCCACAATCGTCTTTAATTCGTCATTGTCATCAAGTTTTCGGACGACCATAGGGTTCTTTTATCTGGTCGAAATTTCCAGAATGTAAGCGGGCAAAACCAATAACAGGTGGTGCGTTCGTTTGTTACTCAAATTTTTAACGTATCCATGATGACGGAAACCGGACGGATGATCCAAATGCGATGAAACCATAATGCTAATCAATAAACAAACGACTGATTTTCAGAAAAGAGTTCCATGTTTTTAAAATAATATTAATTTCAAATTAGCATTCTTAGCCAAACAACAATTATTTTGATTTGAAATGGCCAGAATGACAAATTCATAGGTAAAGACCTATTATTTGATTACTAATATATTGTATTGTAAATTAATATAATATAAAAAAGTTCTGCTGAGATTCTTGCTAGTTGCTTGCAGTTTTCTAAACCAGCAATTTAAATTTCTTTCATTAAGTACTTTTGCAATCTATATTCAATAAAAATTAATCAGAACAGTAAAACAGTTTCTTCTTTTTTATCGGTACATAGAAGTCCACATCTGAACTCTGTAGGGATTCACCTTGATTATCAAGCTTGACAGACGGATTAACAAATGCAGCACCAGATGTCTGGCCACTTGATGCTGCTACCCAGCACTGGTCTGGATATTATATGTCTAATGTAAACGAGATGTCTTTAGAACAACCTATAACTGGAAGCCATAAAAATTTTCTGCCACTTCAAGTCTTTTTACAACAGACACGGAATGAAATTGGGTGAGTATCAAAATTAATATTAATATGCTATAAGTTTATAAGTGAATAAATGTTTAAAAATACATGAGAGTAGTCAGACTTATACCATTTCAACCTAATAAACATTCTACAATGGCCAAAAATGTATTATATAAATGTACATGTATATTATACAAATGCACATATTCGTGGCGGTTAAGAATATCCACTACCCCATATCTTCCCGTGGGTGTCGTAAAAGGCGACAGAGGGAGACAGGGAGGAGATGGGCAGTAGCATCTTCCTGATAACAGCAACTGTACGACAAAAAAAAACTGCGGTTGCCAACCCACGCGCCAAGCGTGGCAACTATGGCAATATACCCCCCGTGAACAATTACACAAATAGACGGCCCCCAGTCCCCGGCGGCCCCGCTATTCCTGGCTACGGTGGCGACCATGGTAACGGCGGGGCAGGGGGTGCTAAGAATCTCCGGTGGAGGTTCGGTTGCCACCTACGACGACTCGACCTGGCAACATTTAACGCACGCACACTGAGGACTGACGAGAAGATCCTGGAGCTGGAAGAAGAGATAGACAAGTTGCGCTGGAGTATTATAGGATTATCCGAGGTCCGAAGAGAGGGGGAGGACACGGTGATTCTCGAATCCGGCAACTTGTTCTATCACCGGGAGGGCGACCATCTGTCCCAAGGAGGTGTCGGATTTATCGTCCACAAGTCTCTCGTCAACAACGTTGTAAAGATTGGGAGTGTGTCGACGAGGGTCGCGTACCTCATACTCAGAATCACCAAACGGTATTCGCTGAAGGTCATACAGGTTTACGCACCAACCTCGGCACATCCCGATGAGGAGGTGGAGGAAATGTATGAGGATATTTCCAAAGCCACGCATTCCTCCAAAACCCACTACACGGTGTTGATGGGAGACTTCAACGCAAAACTAGGCACAAGAGAAGGCGGTGAGCTGAAGTTAGGGAAATTTGGAGTAGGGCAACGGAACCGAAGGGGCCAGCAGCTGGCCGACTTTATGGAGAAAGAGGGACTCTTTATGATTAACTCTTTCTTCCAGAAGCGGCCCCACAGGAAGTGGACCTGGTCGAGCCCCGACGGTGCGACAAAAAATGAGATTGACTTCATTATGACGACCAGACGCCAACTGTTCAGTGATGTCTCAGTGATCGCAAGGGTGAAAACTGGCAGCGACCACCGAATGGTTAGAGGCACACTGAACCTAAACGTTAAGTTGGAGAGGTCTCGTCTAATGAAGTCAACGCTCCGTCCCCCTCGTGCTCTAATCCAGAATCCCGAAAACTTTCAGCTCGAGTTACACAACCGCTTTCAGTGCCTACAAGATTGCAATGCAGTGGACGATATGAATGACAAGCTCGTGGAAACTGTCCATGCGGTCAGCTAAGTTCTGCAAGACCCGCCGCAGAAGAACACAAAAACTCTCCGATCACACTCTTAATCTCATAGCTGTTAGACGGGAGATGAGGCTGCAATTGTCAACAGATTTGACAGCATACAGGCAACTGAACAGACAAATCTCCAAATGCATGCGGCGAGACTTACGCAACTTTAATACTGCTCGTATTAAAGAAGCGATCGAGCGGTACCAGGGCTCCAAAGTCTTTGCCAGAGATCTGTCTGCCCGTAAGAGCCAACTGTCAAAGCTGAAGACTGAGTGTGGCAGCATCGTTTCCGGGACACCTGAGATTTTGAGTGAGATTGAGAGGTTCTATGGGCAGCTGTACACATCATCGTTGGAGCCACACGCAAGTGTGAGTAACGATCCAAGAGCAAGTCTTATCCGAAACTATTCCGATGATATCCCGGACGTCAGTCTAAGCGAGATTAGAATGGCTCTCCAGCAACTTAAAACCGGCGGGGCCCCAGGCGAGGATGGAATTACAGCGGAGCTTCTGAAAGCGGGTGGAACACCGGTACTTGAAGTCCTTCAGAAGCTCTTCAATTTCGTCCTCCATGGTGGCACTACTCCAGAGGCGTGGAGCAGAAGTGCGGTGGTCTTGTTCTTTAAGAAAGGCGACAACGCTCTCTTGAAGAACTACAGACCGATTTCCCTTCTGAGCCGCGTCTACGTGCTGTTTTCGAGAGTCATTACGAATCGTCTCGCACGCAGACTCGACGACTTCCAGCCTCCCGAACAAGCCGGTTTCCGAAAAGGCTTCAGTACCATAGAACACATACATACCCTGCGGCAGATTGTACAGAAGACTGAAGAGTACAATTTGCCACTTTGCCTGGCGTATGTGGACTGTGAGAAAGCCTTTGATTCCGTCGAAATTTTCGCGGTGCTCTTCAGCGGTGCCAAGTTGACTGTCGGTATATCGAAGTGCTGAAGTGTTTGTACAGTAGAGCTACGATGGCTATCCGAGTACAGAACCAGAGCTCGAAACCTATCCAACTGCAGAGAGGTTTAAGACAGGGTGATGTTATACCCCGAAACTCTTCACCGCTGCATTGGAAGACGTTTTCAAGCTACTGGACTGGAAAGGATACGGTATTAACATCAATGGCGAGTACATCACTCACCTTCGATTTGCCGACGATATAGTCCTTATGGCAGAATCGCTGGAGGACTTAAGCACTATGCTCAATGACCTCAATAGTGCCTCCCAACGAATAGGTCTTAAGATGAACATGGACAAAACAAAGATCATGTTTAATGTCCATGTCACACCTATGCCGGTAGTTGTTGGGAGCACTATGCTCGATGTTGTTGACGAGTATGTTTACCTGGGACAAATAGTCCGACTAGGTAAGTCCAACTTCGACCGAGAGTTCAATCGACGGATTCAACTCGGCTGGGCAGCGTTCGGGAAATTACGACATATCTTCCCGTCAGGTATACCTCAATCTCTAAAAACTAGATTGTACAACCAGTGCGTGTTGCCAGTGATGACTTACGGATCTGAGACGTGGTCCTTCACTGCTGGCCGTATGAGGACGCTCAAGGTCGCTCAGCGAGCTATGGAGAGGGCTATGCTCGGAGTTTCTCTGCGTGATAGACTCAGAAATGAGGATATCCGCAGTAAAACCAGAGTGACCGACATAGCCCAACGGATTAGTAAGCTGAAGTGGCAATGGGCCGGCCATATAGCTCGAAGAACCGATAACCGATGGGGAAGAAAGGTTCTCGAGTGGCAGCCTCGTACCGGTAGGCGTAGTGTAGGGCGACCCCCCACTAGATGGAGTGACGACCTGGTAAGATATGCAGGAAGTCGATGGATGCAGGTGGCTCAGGACCGTGCTTTGTGGCATTACTTGGGGGAGGACTATGTTCAGCAGTGAACTTGTGAAGGGCTGTAATGATGATGATGATGACATATTCGTAATGAACAAGGAAAGAGTGACAAAGCAAGTATATGTTGCAGAAATGAATAGCAAAGTCGGGAACAGATGCCCTAGACGTAAGTTTATCGACCAAATTAACAATATGTTGAAGATGGGCCAGATTAAGAGTTCCGTTAATCGACGAGCATGTATGCATAGGTATATGGATGTAAAGAAGGCGAGAGGTGTGCGAGGATCGTGACAAATGGAAATCCGTAGTCTCTACCTTCCCCTCAGGGTGACGTAAGCGTGTTTATGTAATACATATTTATATTTTGAATGTATAAAGAATAAATAGGTGGTAAGTAGGTTTATTATATGGTAGGACTAATCTTCAGTCCTGGAATCCGTCTGGATACTAACCACCCCCTTATGTATTTCTGTTACCAAGTAGCAATGAGTGCATCATTGTGATCTGGTCTGAAGGTTATAGAGAACCAGTCTAATTACAGATTGGGAGGCATACCATCTTCGTCCTCAGTGGTGACAACACACCAGTTGCCCTTTTTTAGAGTTGATTGTAGGTGTGCATGAGCTGCAAAAGTCATTGGATATCAGGTGGACCATTAGATCACATAACTTGTCAATTAAATTAAAAAATGCTTACCGTTTCCTTATTGCCACCCTTTGCTGCTTCTACATCAACCTTCACCACACTACCCTCTTTTCTCACTGATGTTACTTTTGTACCAAGCTTGAACTTCATGCCTTCTTTAGCAAGTATTTTTTGTAGAGTTTTTGATACTTCACCATCAATACCAACACCTAAAACAATGTGTGAAAAATGTAATTATTTTGTTGTTAGCATAAATAATATTGATATAAGTAATATAGTATGAAGTGACATATATTCATTTTATTTTTGTTATACTTTATTTTATTCAATTGCTTAAATTACGAAAATATTTTTTTAATTTTATGTAATTTTTAAATTTAAAATATTTCAAATGCAGTGTAAACTCCATATAACAACACTCAAGGGACTCTGCAAATTTTGACGTTATAGAGTTTTATGTTAAATTGGACGAAGAAAAATCTGTACTAGAAAAAGAAAAGTTCATTTCAGACCAGTGTTAGTAATTACATAAAAACAATTGTTATTTGAATGCTGTTGCGTATGATCTGTTATTTTCGTCTGACGTCTTTTGCTGTACCAGTAATTTTGTTGTATTTTTTACTTATTTTATTAATATCTTTCGATATTTACAGTTTACAGTTTGTAAGTCTGTGAGCAACTAAGAATATAATTACGTATTGATAATCCATGACTCCTACTAATAACAGTCTACATGTGCAAGCAATCCCAATTTGTAAACAAAACAACGGAGTTTGTATGATGCAGACAGTCGAGTTTATTACCAGCTAGGATAATAAAGCAACTAAAAGCAAAAAAAGGACACAGCTGTGCACTTTTTACTAATTTTTGCAACTTAAAAAGTACTTTTATTATTTAATGGTTGTCGTTATTTAGTAGGTGTAATACTATAAAGAGTGTATCATTGTATGGAATACAAGTTAAACCAACCAAAACTGAGTAATTTCGACGCTTTAGGGACTTTGTCGTTAAGTCGAGTGACGTTATGTGAAGTTTACATTGTATATTGGACGAATAAAAATAAATAAATCATATTAAAAAAGATATTAATCATATGACTATAAGACACTTCCTTTATTAATTTTTATAATGCAGGATTTAAATTTCGTAGTGAAAGGATATATTAATATTTTAACAATCAATCTCATTAATATATAAATGCATTTATCAAACAAGCACTTTAAACTGAAAAAGTTTTTATTGTTGTTGCTCGTCTTATTTCATTATATTATTTCAGAATTGCATATCTCAATGCTCAGATTACCTGGCTAATACGTGAAAAAGCAAACCTGGAACTGTCTTACTTCTTCCTTTTTTTAACCATTCTAAGCATGTGGTGGTGGGTGGGGTAGTAGTCAGACTACTATCCCACTCGATAGTTAGTGGTAATGAAAATAGTAAATGGGAAACATTGAAAACAACCACATTATAGTCGGATAGAATGGGTGACTCATGACAAATTATTACACTTGTTAGCCTGTACGCATGGCGACAACGAAGCAAACCTTGTGACTCAAATGACGAGACTGGCCAAATGTTGCGCCGTACAATGGTGGAAAGGAGAGGGCGAAATTAAACTAATTATAGTACGCGGCACGTAAGTTGAATTATGACCTTGTATGCGCAGTAACACATTTTCGGGTCTCAATCGAAGTGCGGTATGAGGTGCGCCGCGAGGGGCCACGCGTAACCATAGCAACGTGGCGGCGCTAGACCCCACTCAGTAGACGTGGGTCGTTACGTCATTTTCAAGAAACGTAACGAAACCAGTGACTTCATCGGCGTCACATGTTTCGAAACTAGTGATTTTTGTAACTGGCTACTTTTATTCGGCTACTGTGATTGTTTGCATAAATATCACCACCAACTATACAGTTACACACGAAACGAAAATCACAATCCGTGTTTGTAGCTATACAGTAACTGTTTTCTGTTAAATCAATAAATTAACTTCCCTTCATACTTTATTCAGGTTTAGGACAGACTGCATTAAATGTATTTATGATTGATTTGCGTTTACTATGACACTAATATTTTCATAAAATTATTAATGCATGCATATTTACAAGTCAATTTGATTGTATATACAATGATTATTGATATTTACAGTTTATTTACACTTTTTCAACGAACGTTTTCACTGTCATTTGTTTTTGCACTTTTATTTACACTGTACAATTAATTTGTTTGTTTGTTTGGCTATTTACACACAGTTTTTAAGTTTTATAATATTATAAACATTTAAATTTTTAAATTTTTTATACTCATTTTTAGTTATATTTTAATTTTATGAATAAACAAGTTCATGACTCCGTCAAAAATGTTTTAAAAATTATTTTAGTTAAATTCAATGTTACTCGCTTCCCGGAATCACAAACCGTTAAATATCTACAAACAGAGATTACTCTATTTTATTGTTTATGTCTATAGTCTTACGTATGAAAATTAAACGTACAATAAAACTGTTACTTACGATGGTTTGTTTATTGTTGTATGCCACATGTGCGCTTTGCGCTCGAGCGACCGACAGTCGACTCCCGCAATAATCACGGTTAACAGTAATCATAATCACGCATTTACAAAAATCACTACTTGTAACATGACTCGAAACTAGTGATTCGGTTACACGCCGCGTAGCCAGTTACCACTCAGTCGCACTCTGTTCCTCGCCACCCGCGCACTCACCGCGCGGCCCAGGAGTACAATCGCGTACGAAGTTTTTAACTCTTTGACATTTATAATTCTGTCGATTGCGTGATCATTTAATTTAATTTAATTTCAAAAAAGATGACTCGACCAAAACCAACTTTAAGGAGACAGGGGAGAAGAATGATATTTGATGTTCATAATTCTTTTTAAAAGGAAATAATATAACTGATTCTCTGAATAAAACTGCGGAAGCTACGAAAAAGTCTGTATCCACAGTTAAAAGGATTGTTAAAGAAAATAAAAGTTCAGAGTTTATAGTTACTTTTAGGACCCCTGGTAAAAAGAGGCAACGAATAAAGCCAGTCACAGGCATAGACAATTTTGACAAGGGGGTAATAAAACGGTGTATTCACAATTTTCATTTAACTGAAAACGAATTACCGACCCTTGGTAAACTTCGTGCAAAATTACGTGCCGATATAAAATTTGAAGGTTCTGAAAAAAGTCTTCGTCACATTATTAAGGAACTTGGATTTAAATGGAAAGCCACCGAAAATAATAGGAAAGTTTTAATAGAAACATCAGCCATCAGACTGTTAAGAGTAAATTATTTAGAAAAATTAAGACAGTATCGACAACAAAACATATCAATTGTATACACAGATGAGTCATATGTTCACACTACTCACACCACACCGAAAGGTTGGACAGATGGATCAAGTAAAGGAATAAAAAAACCCATATCAAAAGGGCAACGTGTTGTGATAGTACATGCCGGATCGGAGACTGGTTTTGTGCCTAACGCCTTGTTAACGTTCAAGTCAGGTATGAAGTCCGGGGACTATCACGACGATATGAATTTTGAGAATTATGAGAATTGGATTCGAACTCAATTGATACCGAATCTTACCCCAAATTCAATTATAGTTGCAGACAATGCATCATACCATAATAAGGAATATGACTTAGCACCAAACGCGAATTCAAGGAAAGCTGATATGCAGGCTTGGCTTTCAGAAAAAGGAATAACATTTACGTCTGAAATGTTGAAGCCTCAATTATACCTATTAATAAAAAATAACAAAGATCGCTTCAAAACATTTAGTATAGACAAGATTTTTAAAGAACATGGTCATGACGTACTTCGCCTGCCTCCCTACCCAGATCTGAACCCTATAGAAATGGCATGGGCAGCTATAAAGGGTTATGTAAGTAGCAAAAATGTACGATGGAATGTGCCCCGTGTTATAGAGTTAGTGAACGAAAAAGTAAATGAAATGGGACCATGTGATTGGAAAAAGCTATGCGACAATGTTAAGACAATCGAATAAGCTTATGTCAAAAGCGACCATGTCATCGATAAAATGACGGAAGAGTTTATAATACGGGTTGGAGATTCAGACAGCAGTGATTCTGAATTGGATTCCTCAACTGACGTAGAAGATGAAATCGCAACTCCTGGCCCAAGTTCTGGTATACCACTAGGAAATTATATAGAAGGTGTGATGCCAATGAGTGAAAGTGATTGAACATGTAAGTAGATAAACAGATTAACTTTTTGATGTATTAAATTTTTATTAGTATTCTTTTAACTGTTCCATTTAATAATACCTAACAATCACAAATAAATCATGTAATAAGAAACACAATTATTTGAAAGAAAATCGAAATTATTTTTATGAAACTTCATTTTTTGTTTAATTAAATTACTTCACTTCATTTTCACACTTATTAAAATATATTTAAATAGGACGAATTCACGGTTTTTCCTTTAAGATTTTCGAATTTTTCAGGCAACTGTGGAGCATGTGTCTAACATTTTTGTCCATAATTGTACCTGCGCAAACGACCGCCATTTTAGTTCAACTTACGTGCTGCTATCTGTACCAGCTAATGCAAAAATATTTGTGTGAAAACGAGAATTGTTGATATTTGTATCTGGATGTGATATGATTGTATAGAGTTGACACTGCATCACAATTACAGCACAAGCAATTATTATCTAATTTTTAAGTGTACTAAAAATTGTGACCATTAGAGAGAGAGTAGCATTTACTCTATATATTTTAATAGCTTGCCAAGAGCCATGCTAGCTCGGAGGTTGGACGCTCGCCATATATTTTACAGTGTATGAGTAACTTGGGTTCTATTCCTGCCAGCACTGAAGAAATTGTTAATTGGCAATTTTAAGTTTTGATTTACCATATGGTTGTCGGTTAAGGAAAACATTGTAAGGACACCATCATATCTGAAGAATAAAATGTTTCAAGGAAATGAGCATTTCATGTCAGAGTTATGGAGCAGACCCAATATACATTCTGCAGCAACAAAATATCAAGAGTATATTTACCTCCAATACTTTCAAGAAATTCTATGGCAGTAACATCAGCACCAAGTCTTTGGTAAACAGAGCCCAGTTCTAAACCAATAACTCCAGCACCAATTACTAACATTTTCTTAGGTACAGATGGAAGTGAGAGTGCACCAGTCGATGTTATAATTTGCTTCTCATCAAACTAGTAGAAAAATAGAATGTCAGTAAGTATACATCACACATTTTTCTTATTTTTTAAATAAATTATTTAAAACAAATTATATCTGCTACAAAATATGATAGGTCTTATTTTAATTGCTTTACAGGCTGTAAAAGCCCAGTTAAATATGGAGTGCTGTAAGTGCAGCGCTGTGCAAACTGCAAACGTAAATTCCAGACAAATGCATATTTGACACTACTTAGCTCACTTAGATTGATGGTTATAGTATCATTTGTCAAAAGCTATAACATATTTCAGGCAGACATGATGATTATTTTTTATTATTTCCCTAAGGTAACTAGGGACAATCAACTAGTGCTGCCCTCTAAATTACAAATTATAGATCACATCTTTGTTTAAAATGGACAAAATATCAAACTAGGCATAATATTATATTCAATATTCATTTATAACGCATACTATCATATTACCACCACTATAATATTATTTTATTTATCAGTTACCTTACACAAAACATTATGCAGATATCCAAAATGTCATTAATCATATTGTCTAAGTAAATTAACATTCATGCTATATCAATATACAATCACTATATTGTAAGAAATACAATTTATATAACATAAATTAGAAATCAATCATCAACAATAAATTATAAATCACTATAGTCAACCAAATCTAAGAAATACCTTTTGACGTTTCACATTAATCATTCAGCAATAACTTTGCACGAGCGTAGTCATACGATTTACAATCACCCTTTACCAAAATCCGAAGAATTATGAAGTTATCTATATTTAATTACAATGTGTTTAGTTTTTTATCACTAATTTAAATTCGAATCTTTCAAACAAAGCAAAATATAAAAAAATAGCCAGTATCAACTTTTTTACTTGAAGTTGTTTCAATTATATGTCGCTATGTACCTTACCGTAGTGTTTGGATGATTAAAATTCATTATTACGCGAATAATCCGCAAAAATATTCAAATAATCGGTAAAATGCTCTAATAATCTAATCATTAATTTTTTTAGTGTATTATTTGTTTAATTAAATTTATTAATTTTAAAAATCCTTAAATTACATGAATCATGAATTTGTGTAGGCAAAAACACTCCTATACAAGACCGCGCTGAAAAAAAAAAGCACTGCGTAATTTCAATCTCCCGCCATTTCGGGAGCTTACTGAGCGTAATTTGGTAATTTCGTGTTTGTCTTCTTATTTTGTGACTCAGCTTTAACTTTTTATACTGTTTCTTCTATATTCGTTGAAGCATGTGCCCATCTCACAATGGATGATTGGCAAAAGTGATAGAGTAAAACAAAAAAAATTGATTATGGATGACTTTCAAAAAGACATTAATTTTGACTGCATTATGGAAAATCAAATAATAATTAATCTAAACTACAAGTTTTTTTTTTTTATTATAGGAAAAGGGTGACAAGCGAGCACACAGTCCACCTGATGGGTAAGTGGTTGCTGTGGCCCATAGATATCTACATCTATCTTCGTTTGCGAATCAAAATGCAGTGCATTGTCAGCCTTGAGGACTAAGATGCAATGCCTCTTTTCCAGTAAAAAGGGTCTCCATTTCTCTACACTCACCATATGAAACACAGCAACATTAAGCTGCTATTTGACGCTGGTATTCTGTGAGAGTGTGGTCCTTCCCCGGTCGAGCCGACCCATATGTGCTACAACTATACAATTAATATAGCTGCAGTATGGCTCTACCACGTAAAAAAAGCACATAGCTATAAAAGCATAAAATGTACAACAACTAGTTATACTGAAAGTGATTGAATAAATTTAATTTTAATCTAATTTCAATCTTAAATTTTTATAACTTTGCCTCTATAAATAAGCAGTAACAACAAATACGGAAAAACTGATAAATATTGTTTTAAATTATCCGATTTAAGTTTATTCTTGTAACTACACTGTAAATGATTACCAACTCTAGGCAACCGAAATCGATTTTTTTAAGAATCGAATATTGTACGGTTCCATTTTTTGGTTGGAATGCTTCGTGCAACAAATATGACAGCTGTCAAAATGTATTTCTTAGGTTTGGTTGACTATAGTTTCATTTAGTAAATTGTCACTATAAATAATAAAAGGAAATAGACAAAATTCCTTAGAACATTCCATAAAAGCAAAATGAAAATAAGTCAAACATTATTACTATTGGACAATGAGAAGATAAGAGCCGTGGTAAGTCAGATGGTTAACGCTTGCTGTTAATATAACAGAATGCGAGTAACCCGGGTTCAATCCCACCGGCACCAATGAAATTGTTAATTGCAGTTTTAAGTGCTGATCTACCACATGCTCGGCGGTGAAGAAAAACATAGTAAGGAAACCTGCATGTTTGAGGAATAAGAAAAAAATATTTCGAAGACATGGGAAGTTTGTCAACATTGGGGCAGCGAGGCGGACACTTCTTTGCCCTAAAACCCTCTCAGAAATGAGGAGAGGCCTGTGCCCAGCAGTAGGACATATATAGGCTGTAACTTTACTTTTTTTTCTTGATAAGATTTTATATTAAAGACATGAAGAAGGTATTATTGACTTTTGTATTTAACATAATAAAGCATAGTTTTCATAATGTAAAGTGTTAATAATAAATAAATATTGTAATCACTTACAGTAACCCCTGGAAAAGGTGTGACTTCTGAACCAGTAGCAATTAGAATGTTCTTTGTATTAATTGTCTCAATGCCTTTTTCTCCTTTTACCTCAACTTTATTTGGGGCAACAATTGTTCCAACACCTCTAACAAGCTGAACCTGAATAATATATTTTTTAAGAATTTACAAACTTTGATATAGTATTTCTAATAATTATTATAAATTAATGATCTTATCTGAATTTACACATAATATCTTCTGATGACAGGACTTTAATTCATCAATACACTGAGCCTTAGCACCAACTCCAGAAGCTGCTATGTAAAAATTTATTCAATCTCATTTTAGTTTTGAAGGTATATGTATATGTTATAGTCTTATTTAGGTATAATCTGTGCGCAGAAAGTTTGCCGATGTCTACCCTTCTCACTTCCGCCAACCGCATTCGCCTAGTTAGTACTGTTAACAACGCAGTCATGCACTCACATGTGCCATGTCTTTGAATTTATTGCTCGCGCTCCGAAAATATTCATTGTTTTCTTGTTGAGTTTGTTTGTTTTAGGTTATGTTGTGATCGTTATTTTTAATCAAAATGGGTAAATGGAATGCCTATCATGGTGGCAAATGTTATTATTTTAAAAGTTCTAACATTTTTCGAGAGTAGAAAAAGAAAAAGGTTCACTCTTAATAAATCTTAGTAAAAACTGCAACTTTTGATTAAAACTACTTTTTTGGATTTTATCGCATTTAATGCAGTTAAAAAACTCCAATTTTTTTTATTAATAATTTTTCCTTTATTGATGATATATTGGATGCAGGTGGCTCAGGACCGTGCTCTGTGGCATTACTTGGGGGAGGCCTATGTTCAGCAGTGGGCTTGTGAAGGGCTGTAATGATGATGATATATTGCATTTGTAACCACTATTTCAGTAACATGTATTTTTGTCAACTGTACTAACCATTGACATGTGACATCATTGACAATCTTTCTGGGTGCAATTAATATATGAAAGCTACCTCGTAGTATTAACAGAACCTCTGTCTAAGTGGCCATAGCCTAACTTAGTAATCACTAGAAGTTTGAGAGGGTTAGTTATTTGAAGTAATCTTTTTTAATGCTTGTTTGTTAATGAATAAAGACATTTTTAAGAGTGTGCTAAATAGAATGCAAAGCTCATAAGGGTGACTAAATCATACCAGGCTGGTAAATTGTGAAGCACAGATCAGACACCAACATACTGGTGATGCTACTCCCAATCAAGTCTGTGGTACTTAGGTTTGGCATTGGTCAATTGCTATAGTCTTGTTGCAGTGTACTATGTACAGGCAAGGATGGCTTTTTGAGAAAAAAATCACATTAACACTTAATAATAATCACAAGTATATTTTGTTATTAGGTTTATTGTTAAGAATTGATAAAAAGTTTTAAATCTATTTATGTTTTTATTGAATATGTTTTTAATAACATCTTCATTTGGCATCATTAATGCAATAACAGCACATCTTTTGCATCACTAGTAATTACACAGCTCCCTACTAAGAAGTCTAATGTTCAAAAGAAGTCTAAACTAAAATGACATGCCGATAATAAATACAATATTAAAACAAGATTAACAATCAACTGAAAGTCTTACCTTGTTCTTTTGGAAGAGCATAGCAATTCCACCAGTCAGGGCCTTAACAGCATTAGCTTTATATTTCATCATGGTTTCAAAATTGTAAGAGATATTTCCCACTTCAATACCTCGGTTCTTAAAGTCATGTTTTGCCATGTGGTACAAGTGTGAGTTGTGCAAGAGGGCTTTAGATGGGATACAACCAACATTCAAACATGTTCCTCCTAATGTTGGATCTTTTTCAACAGAAATTGTCTAAAAGTAGTAAATAATGGTTTTTATTATTTCCAGATAAGTTATAAATAAAATGTGCTAATTAAGATAGATAGTACCTTCATACCAAGTTGGGCTGCTTTAATAGCAGCTACATAACCGCCAGGGCCCGAGCCAATTACTACAATATCAGCATCATGTGTTGTAGCATATTGTCTTGTTGCAATCCTTAAACTTCCCCCCTAAAATTCAAAAAAGTTAAGTGTCATAATAACAATAAATTTTAAATCAAATTGAAAAATTGATAATACATAAAATCATTTTTAAGGAAGATTATTAAATTTGGTTGTATGAGCTTTTTTTTTCAAAATATCTATAGCACTGTTTGAAAAGAAAAACAGTAGGTATTAATTCATTTGACAGGCGATCACATGTTGAAGGTCGAGCCACAAGTAGATTTGAATTTACTTAAAAATATAGCCCCATAGGGCAAATATATTGAGCTTTAATGGCCTATACAGTTTTAAACATTTAATAGAAATTAATTGGCGAGGCGAACTCGTTGCATAACATTAGGAATCCATTATCAAATCTTTGCTAAAACAATAAAAGGTAAATAAAATCTTGACAAACCTTTACAGAAGAAGTCGCAAGTTTTAAGAATTTGTAACCCATTTTTAAGGGATTTACAAAATCAATAAACGTACTTTTCACAAGATTTAATAATCGGAACCCTGGCGATCTGCAAAGAATGAAATCAAAGAGCTCTATATCACGTCAAAGTCAAAGTCACTTACATAGACTAATATATTATAATACTGGAGAGTCACTTAGCCACCTATATACGCACAGTGCTGCCAGATGCCTTGAACCTTTTATCTTAAATCTTTCCTATATAAATTTAAAATCTGTATAATATAATAAACCAAAATAGAATAATTGATCATCATCATCATTGCTTCTTTTGAAAAACAAGGAATAACTACTAACGTGAGAAGGTATTAGGGTTTGATTATCGTTATTAATTTTTTTTATAGAATAAGGGTGACACAAGAGCACACAGTACACCGATGGTAAGTGGATGCTGTGGACCATAGACATCTACATTTATCCTCGCTTAAGACTCAAAACGCAGATGCGTTGTCACGCCTCAGGGCTAAGATGGAATGATTCGTTTCCAGTAAAAAAGAGTCTCCGGATTTCTACACTCACCATACGAAGCACCGCAGTATTAAGCTGGTATTTTACGCTTGTATTCTGTGACAGCGTGGTGCTTCCCCGGTCAAGCTGACTCATTGAGCGTGGCTCTATCAAGTATAAAATATGCACTATACACAAAATTTTTATATAGCAAAATTGAACACATTAATTTAAGCAAACAACGTATTAAAACTCAAACATTTGCAACAAACGAACATATAATTAATTTATTATTTTCAGTCATACATATTTTATATACTATACATATTATATAATACACTTGTAATTCTGCCGTACGTAATTACGTTGTGAAAAAATAAATTAACCATAAAGAATAGAATCATGCAATGATGTGATGATGAGTGTGTAACGCGGTATCTAGTCACTTATTTTGCTTCGTTCTGTTTTAAGTTGAATATTATGGTAACCCAATCAATAGAGTTAGATAACTCTGTATAAAAATCTGTATCCAGTGCTAATCTGTATCACACACCGAAAATCTGTATAAATATGGGGAAATCTGTATATATGGCAACACTGTATACACAGTAATCTATGGGTACATTTGGCAGAAAAAGCGCTAGCAAGCGCTTGTAAGCAAAATGGCGATCGTAAGCGGTAAGCGCTGTCAAATCGTAAGTAGCTATTTTCCTCCAGGACACGATGTTAGTTTTAACCGGGGAACCTAACCTAATTTAAATATATTTTTATTTATATGTTATTATTATTTAAATATAATAAAAACTTACCAATCATGAATTTTTAATAACATGTATATGTTTATTCATGTCATTATATTACTTAAAACTAATATTGCACAAAACAACTTATAAACTCTACTTCAAAACAAACAAATTAAATAAGCAAAATGGCGGATTGTATCAGCGCTACTGAAGTAGCAATCGTGTCCAGGCCGAAAACTATTTCAGTGCTTATAAGCGCTTTTTTCTGCCAAACGCACCCAGTTTTAGCCTTTTAGCTGGCTATATAATTATTTATCTATGGTCACTTTATGGTGGTTGCAGATTACTCCTTGCCTTGCAGGATATTTAAGTAAGTAGAATACGATCAAATTTCTGTTAGGAATCTTATTTCAGGTTTATTTGTTGTTTACAATATCTACCTATTTCTTAAGAGCCAAGCATCGCAACGAACGGTCTTGAAATTTGCATTCGTTGGGTATCGATGAACTCACATAGGTTAGAAAATATGATCAGTCGATCATAGTCAGAATAGGTACCTGACTTAATTAACTTAAAATAAAAATATAAATTTCTTCGCAACCTTCCGCTAAACAAATACAATGATGTGTCTTACCTGGATTGAAGAGCACCTCTCGCCCTCCCTCAATTGCACGCACTAACTCCGTCACCACTATTCCATGCAAGACACACCATCGACGATAATACGACACGTGTTTCGCCTCTACACGTGGCATCTTCAGGTAATGTAGACTCTACGGCGGCTGACCGCTAAGTGAGCGGCGAGTTTTTTTTTTGCGCCCGAAGCAAATATGGGCAACCCTCCGGAAAGCGGGGGAGGGAGGTTGGGAATGCTCATAGCATACCACGCAGCCGGCTGCGTGGTTATGTGGTGACTTTTACCCACTAAACCCAACCTTTTAGGAACTGGCTGACTAGAGATCTCTAAGCCGTATACGAACGCGACCCTCCTTGGCAGAAAGGAGGGCGCAGCAGAATGGAGGGCGCATGAGCGGCGAGCCGAAACAGCTGCTATTTATACACGCCGACACAATCACTCCCCACCAAAGTAGCGAGTGACCGCGCCGTGCGATAACAAACCTGCTACTAATTATCATTATTGTTATGATTAATATTATTATAGTTATTTATTATTATTAATCTTAAAATTATTATTAAAGATTAGCCTTAAAGATGTTTAACAAAGGTGAATAGAAACATTTGTTTGTTCATTCAGCAGTGCATAATTACCATTATTACTTTTTAAAATCTCCAACTGCTCCAGCACACACAGTTGCAGCCCCTTATTACAAGTATGTAAGACTTCAAAGGAATGGTCGCTAGCTAGGTTGCGTCCAGTGTCCAAGAGATGTTTAGCAAAATGGGATTTATCAGGATTGCAATTTCTGTACGCGGCCAAATGTTCTTTATAGCGCGTCTCGAAATTGCGACCAGTCTGACCCACGTAAACGGCGTGGCATTCGTCACAAACAAGTTCATAAACACCCGATTTTTGACTAATATTTAACTTATCTTTGTTATTACAAATATTTCTAAGCGAATTGTTTGTTTTAAACGCCACGTTAACGCCGTTTTTCTTAAGAATATTAGCTATTTTTTCCGATATGGAGCCTAAGTACGTCAAACTACCCACATATCACCGGACACTTTGCAATCGAACCGCGCACAAAGAATTGCGAACAACATGCTTTTGTTTGTTTTTAATAAGATTATTAATGAGACTTTTTGAAAAACCGTTAGAGACTGCAATTTGATAAATTATATTAAGTTCTTTTAAATAATTTTCTTTACTTAATGAAACAGTGAACACACGGTTAATGTTACTATAAAAAGCGGCTAATTTGTGTTACCATGGATGACACGATGACGCGGGGATGACCGTGTCGGTATGAGTTGGTAATTTATATTTTTATTTAATGATTTCTTATATTTACGCGAACACTGCACATTAAAATAATGCTAGTTTTTACGGAATTTATCGCGTATATTTAACTTTTTAAATACCCGACGTTTCGAACGCTTTACAGCACTCATGGTCACGGGCGGGACTGAGATGTTCAACGTCCATATGTCATAGTTAACCGCGGTTACCGTAGATTGAAATAGAAATAGGAGCAAAAGTTAAATTTTAATCTATGGTAACCGCGGTTAACTATGACATATGGACGTTGAACATCTCAGTCCCGCCCGTCACCACAGAGTAATATGATACTTACGTATCCCGTGACCATGAGTGCTGTAAAGCGTTCGAAACGTCGGGTATTTAAAAAGTTAAATATACGCGATAAATTCCGTAAAAACTAGTATTATTTCAATATATTTTTATTTTTTAGGGTTCCGTAGTCAACTAGGAACCCTTATAGTTTCGCCATGTCTGTCTGTCCGTCTGTCCGTCCTCGCTTAATCTCTGTGACCGTTAGCACTAGAAAGCTGAAATTTGGTACCAATATGTGTATCAATCACGCCGACAAAGTTGTAAAATAAAAATTGGAAAAAAAGTTTTATTAGGGTAGCCCCCCTATGTGTAAAGTGGGAAATGTGTGTTTTTTTATTTCAACCCTAACGTGTGATATATTGTTGGAAAGGTATTTTAAAATTAATAGGTGTTTACAAAAATCATTTTTTGATAATGTCAATAATTTCGGAAATAATCGTTCCAAAAGTAAAAAACATGTGTCCCCCCCCCCCTTTCTAACTATTGAACCATAAGTTTAGAAAATATGAAAAAAATCTGAAAAGTAGAACTTTATAAGGAATTTCTAGGAAAATCATTTTGAACTTGGATGGAAACAACAGTACACTCATAAGTGGAAACACTTATTGTGACGGACGGGAAACTACGGAACCATACACTGAGCGTGGCCCGACACGCCCTTGGCCGGTTTTTATTATAATGGATTTCCGCAAAGTAACGCCTGATTCTATCAATTAAGTAACTTAATTAACATTTCGCAATGTATTTTTTTACTCTTTATTGACAACCCTTAATAACCACGAAAATCCGCCGTGACGAAGGAAGGGGAAAGATATAAAGTAATACGGACATTCGCGCGTAGCGATAAAGTTTTATTTAGCTTTCGTGCGCGATTTATTTAATTAATAATAATTTTGTATGCTATTAAACGTCAGCAAGCAGCATAGAGTAGAGTAATAGCAAGCAGTCAACATCAAAGGAATGCAACTTCTGTATGTAGTACAATTTTGTGCCGGTTTTTTTGTTTAGCAAACTACACTTTACTAAATATATGCGATAATGCTCAAATGCAGAAGGCGGTGCTCCTCGATACCGCCCGCATCGTCCGCCGGTTTCTTTCCCTTTCCCCCTAACCCTCGGCCGTTTGGTCTCCACTTCCGAGGGCCTCCATCTGCTTGGGCTTTTATTTATTTATGTATTTTTATATTTATTGTATGTTATTGATATTTATGTATACTTATCTTTTCATTTCCATTTATAATTATATATTTATAGAACCCAACCAGATGAGAAAACTATATTGATACCCCTCATAATAAATAATAATTTCGTTATTTTTTTCTTTGAATGATATTATATACACGTGTATTAAACGTTGATAGATCATTTCAAACTAGCGCACAACAGCCCATTTTTATTGAGACAACTTAGCGATCGCAGCGCCTCACTTATTTTGTTCATATTTCTAGGATACTATTGTCTACAGCTATCATTCTCCTTGTCTCAAATCGCCATGGAGACTCGTAAAACAAGGACTTACTTCTTATAGCTGAACTACGGACTGAAGAGGCAAGGAGTGCAGACTCTGTATAAAAAAGTGTCCGTAGGAAAGTGCTAAATAAGGGTGGCGCCACTGTAGTAAATTGGGGGAAGGGCAAACAAAATAATCAATTAGAACCCGCGTAAAAGAACATATAGCTGACGTGAAGCATCAACGTTCCGGGAAGTCTGCAGTTTGTGATCATACGCTAAGGGCCCCAACCATTACATCAAAGATAGACCACAAATCCTCGCGAAAGAACATCGATTCCTACCAAGGATGATACGTTAGGCTATATTGATATAAGGACGTCTGTCACCTCAGTCCTACGTGACCATGGGTGCTGGAAAGCACCCGAAACATCGGGAATTAAATTTTTTTTAATTAAACGCGATAAAATCTGTAAAAGTAGTTTTAATAAATAGTATAAAGAGACCAAAGATAACCACTTGACATTTCTATTTCAATAATTTTATTTTTCAATAGATCTGTCTCTTTTTGCCTTGTTTGAAAATTAAATTATAAAAAGTGAGACAAGTACAATATCGTAAAGTTATAATATCATCTGTAAGCCAAGGCGCAGGGGTGTGTTTAATTTTAACTCGTCTGACTGGTGCATGGGTGTCGTAAAGGTTAAATAAAATGTCATTAAACGTTTCCACTTTTAGGTCTATAGAGTCTGCATTCCGAGCATCCTCTTGTAAACGTTCTATATCTATCCCACTAAAATTTTGTAGCATCAGTAACTTGCCTCGAGGTTTGAGAGTGCTTATTTTATATGAAAGAAAGATAAGGTCATGATGAGAGAATGCCATAGCTGCACGCTTATATTTAAATACCTATAAATATATGTATATAATATAATATAAATACCTACGTTATTAACTTTGTTCACCTGAGGTGGTAACACCTCACACGAAAAGATGATTAACTTTTTTGTAGTCTGTACTTTTTGTTTTGGATGACGTCATGCACCTGTTATTGTGACAAGGGTCCATCGCAATATTAACGTGCGGGGCACAGTATATAAATCCATATATCTTTATTACATCATATGTCCTTATTACACTGTTGTTCGGGGTTTGTATCAAGCGTAGACAGTGAAACCTATAGATAAGCGTGGCCTAGAGTGAAAAAGGACGATAACATAGTTTAGGTTATACAATAATCTTTATGACTTTTGAACATGTTTAGATAAAAATTTTAATTCTTCTAAGAACTGAACTGAACAAGATTCACCAATCTTAAGCTCACAAAACACTTTTTTCTCACTTAAACCAACTTGTAAACTCGACGAACGCTACGAACTGTCAAAGTTGCTTAGCAAAGTGTAGTTTGCTAAACAAAAAAACCGGCACGGAGAAAGGGACAAACAATCACACCGCTCTGTCTCATTTCTATGCAAGACGTATGCATAAATCTATCTTTTTCGTGTGCGTCAATTTGTCTATAGGTTTCTCTGTCTACGGTATCAAGCGTGGTAACAACTACAGCATATACAACATGTTCAGCTGTAGACTTTGATGAATGAATCAAAGAATGAATGAACCAAATATGAATAAGATAAAATGAAATAAAAACAAACTGTAAGCATAACAATAATGATTTGATTGTAAGTGAATTTAAACATTAAACTGAGTTGTAACAATTTGAAGAAAATCGCATAAAAAATAGAGGTGATATAGTTTTCAGTACTTCTGCGTCGATTCCTCCTGGACTAATGATAGTTTTGTTATCATGTATTAAATAAAATTTGTGTTAGATTGTCGAAAACAACATTCGCGGCTTACAAAACAAAACTACTCTCCTCACCCTCTCTACAGAGAATTGATCGTAACATACGAAAGCTAAATAAATATTGTCAAACACGAATTTTCTTATTTTTCATATCAAATAAAATGGGGCAGATCGCTAATATGTTATGTTTTACTTATAATATATATATATATATATATATATATATATATATATATATATATATATATATATATATATATATATATATATATATATATATTATACCTATTTAATGCATAGGTTTGGTTTAACTATGTTCACAAAGCTATTCACAATGATGTTGCGTCTAAAGATATTATGTTGCGTCCCATTGCTATGTTAAGTTTTAAGGAGATTTTGACGACAGCTTAACCCAGCGGGTAGTCGATGACTGTTGATGATAATGAAACAAATGTATAAGTCGCCAAGAATATAAAAAAACTTGAGATTTTTATAACTATCGAAGTATTTGTTACATCATTTCTAGTAAGTTTACATGCACAGACATTTAATACACACAATTACATGGCTTTTATACGATAAATGCTTTAAAACACTTCATACGATAAAACAAAAGCAGTAATCCGCCGGCTCCCCTGTTCACCAAAACCCAAATCCTAGATTGTGATTGACATTTGATGACTGCAAGCTTTAGAAACAAGATGAGATGGAGGATTGATAAGAAAGATAATATGGTTTTAAAACTATAAGATTTAATCATGTGATGAATTATCAAATGACATCGAATCACAAATCGACGTCATTTGGAGGTGAAGTAAGGGTCAATAATTTAATGTATTTTTGATAAAATAAATACAATCTCTTAATATTAGGAACTCTACATAGCAAAATAAGGTTTAGAAATGAATAATTTAGATACTTTTATATTTCTGTACTTACATATCGAAATAAGTATTAAATACCTAATTCAAAATTCTGTTATGGCAACACACAATTGCGCGCGCTGCAAAGAACGGAAGAAGTTTGTTTATCAATCAAATCATCACGAAACGTCGTGTTGTCGTGTGATAGTGCGCAGTGTTATTGAATACGCACCTGCTTCGTGAAACATAGTGATTTTTATTTACAAATATATTTCGTTAGTTATTATAACGTGTTATTTGTATTAATTAAGTGACCATACGATTCAGTTAATTTAGAACAAAAACAAGAGATATTTCGGTAAGTACGTTAGACCGTTAACGATTTATATATTATGAACAGTGTTAATGTAACATATTTATATTTTTTGTGTTATTATTCTAAATATTGACCGCAAAAAGTTATAAGAATTTCTGGCTATTATTGATTTAGTTCAGTTTTCATTCGCGCGTATATTTACTGTAATTGCAATTATGTTTATTACATATATATACACATTGAGTTATACAAACCATATACAAATATATAAATCAATGTATATACATATTTTATTACATTACAAACATTATATTATAGTACATTGTAATATTTTCTTATTATTTTTTTTTTGTTATTTAATTATTTTCTTATTTCCATTAGTTTTTAAATAGTTATTTCAAAAATAATAAGGTAGATATACGTAGATAAGTTTTTAGTGAATGTTATAGTTCCTTGTCCACTTGAGACATTTGCGCAGTCCAAAAAAATCTAGTTATTTATTTTTTCAAAGAAATATGTGATTCACATATTAAAATATGCCTATGGCATTCAAGTATTTTAGACGTTTTTATGTCATATGAAAAACGTAAGTTATTCCGTTATTTGTGTATCTTTTTTTGAATGTGTCACAACATTTTATCTTCGTTTTCATATAAGTTAAATTCTAGGCAAAACATGCCTGAAAACGAAGGGAGTAATGGTGATATTCTAACTACTCTAAAAGCTAATCTTACGACTATCAAACAGCGGTATGTTCACTCCAATATGCTGCACCCAAATCCCATATTTTGATGATGGGTTATCGGCTCTCTTCAAACTGTTTCCCTGGAAAAATCTTCTAATTTATGCGTTCCACTTCTTGAAAAGCAGTGGATTAAAACTAATTAAAATCCGTGTAACCATTACGCGCGATTGACGTAAAACTTCGACTTGGAGTGGCGGCGTAAGAGACCTTCTACCATACAATAACATCGCGTGGGTTTCGTAACAGACAACAAAGGGAAACGAAAACAGGAGATGGGCAGCAGCGCCTTTCTGACAACAGCTCTGAACAATTGATGTTCTGTAATAAATTACGTAGGAAATACCGTGGTCAGGAAGGCGGTTCCCCCAGACCCGGAGCGAGGTGGCTTCATTGCACTACGGTGTGGCTAACTTCCGTGACGTCCGTTACCGTCTAGTGGCGGTGTAATATCCACTAACCCATATTATCCCGTGGGTTCGTAAAAAGAGATGTATCTCCTTTTACGAACACAAATCAGGAGATGTACAGCAGCGTCTTCCTAATAACGACTAAAAGTGAAAAACTGCGGTTTGTCAACCCACTTGCCATGTGTGGCAACTATGGTAGATATGAGGCAATCTATGGGGGAGGCCTATATTCAGCAGTGAACTTTAATTTTGGCAGACGGATTGGCGAAAGCAGCACCAGTATTTGGCATCCTTCACGCAGCGCTATATTTGTTATATTGCACCTTAAAAGATCATATAATTTGTGCTCTGTAATAAATGGCGTATGTAATGTAGGTAGATAATCCCACTATCAGAGCTTTTTTTACCTTCCCCATAGCCTTGCTGTATCTGGTTGACGTGAAGTGGTGATGTAGAAGAATACATCACCCTAATCATTCATTGGATGCTATTAAAGGTGACTATGGGAAGAAAGTATAAAAAATATACAAATAAAATACAATAAGGATATAGGGATAGTGTAAGGCGTTTTAAGTGGATTTTCTTCCACCATTCGGTCAACAAAGTACCTACTCCATTAGCACGATGTACCGCATAGTTACAGAGACGTGTGGTTGACAGACATTTCGTGAAAATGTTCCCTTAATGTCTCTCTCTTGATTTGAATTGAAATAATCGACAAAATTATTTAATATTATTCATATTCATAATTACCGCATAAATAATTAAATTGAAATGTTATGAACGAAATCTCGAGCACCATAAAACCTTCACAAAATGAAAGGAAACCATTTTGAATTTTTTGGTAGTTGAGGAAACGATTATCGTTCTAGAATGTACATTAAACATTATATTGTTTAAACTAAGTAGATTAAAAAAACTATTTAGTATTTACACTTTAACCTTGCAAAGCTCGAAATAGTTTATGATTTCATAGCAGTTGCAAAAAAATGTTACCTATTTCTTAAGTTATTATTTTTGTATAAATGTCCACAAGTTTATTGCATCTAAAACAAATACATACCTCCTGTAAGTTTACGTATTAGTTTTTTCCTTCAGTATTAATAGTTCAGGGTTCTGATTACATCAACGCAACGTTTAATTTCAAGAACACGATACATTTAGTAACTCATTGTAGCCAGTCTCAAAGCGTATCACATTTTGTAAACAAATATGGAGCACCTCCGGCATGAAGCAACATAAAATAATCATAACAAAGTAGGCTTGGCGTTAATTTGTTATGTACATATTATGTTGTGAGGTGCATGGGTGACTCATTACTCATTAGTCTGTCATACTAAATATGCTTTAATGAATATTTAGTTGAAATAAAATGGAAGACCACGTCACAATGACAAAGAATGTGACGCGTTACCAATGACAAAGAATGTGACGCGTTACTACTTACTAATCTGATGCAAAATATATCATGTTGTCTAGCTTAACCTTCTTGTAATGATTTCTTTAATATCACTCTGTAAACTGGCTAAGGAGTAATATGTTGATCATCCACCGGGCTACTATAACAATTACTTTGCAGATATATTTTATCAATTTTTATTTATGTATATGGCAGAAAAGTAATTCGATAAATTATTGATTTGTATTTTATCGTACATTTTACCGTTAAAAATCCCCGAGGAAGATAACGTATAACAGGACAGTATGTGTAAATGTATGGACAACCTACATGATAAGCAAGTATTCACATAAATGTATACATTGTTTTTCAGGCGTGTTTGTGTGTGTGAAAAGCGAAAGATAATTTTCAAGACTCGTGATAAAAACGGTCCCTGTCACGAATCGCAACACAATCCAAACAAATGAATAATTGAATAACTATTGCTTGCGTGTCGCATTATTGTTAGCTAGTGAACATTTCATTGGATACTCGTCAACGAATAACCCGACAAGATCTCGAAGAATATGCATTTCAGAACAGTTTTAGCCCAATCATTATTAAGAAACATAAAAGATTAATCGCATTCACAGGTCAACTGCACCACAATGCTTGAGTATGGTTTATATTCCACCATTATAAGCCGGTTAAGTCGTCTTGTGGCCCCTATCTATCGTTCAGACTACCTGCGCAGTGGAACAGGTAATCCTGTTAGTTGGCCGTGACACGTTGCCCGGCTTCCATGAGACGTCAGTCAGTACAGTCGCATCCGTACCCGCGATGTGCGACGCTCCGACCCGTAGAGCTGCACCTGCCATACAAGAGAAGCTCGCCATTTATGAAAACGGTATTCAGTTTGCGAAGCATAGATATATATCATCTCATACCGTTCCCATATAAGCATTGTATTCCACCATATTTTACGATTGAAAGTGTTGCCCAATTAGATTGTTATGGCGGTGTGTTCGTTTGGACAGGAACGTTTCACTGGCTAGTTGGCATTTGGAGCACGTGCTTCTAGCAATAGGTAAACACGAGCGTGTGTGTCCAATGCTTTCACGCCCCGTGACTGCGATATCCGATCTCTTTGACATACTGTACCTGGCTCATGTCATTTGAAACGTGCACAATGTCGTTTACGCCCTTTTCACTAAGCATACTTAAATAAGTATACTATATTATTAATAAATACATTTCTTCATAAATATAAAGGAAAATAAGTAATAATTTCCTGTCTTTTCTTATTTGCAGATAAAACATTACCTCAACGTTTAAATTTAGTACGTTATATTTTGCGTGTGAGGACTCTTATTCTGTTATGTAAATAATAACACAAAACGAGAATTGAGTACCTTGTTGATGTTCATTAAACTATCCTTGATAATAAATTTGTATTACGAAATTACATTTTGGAAGTACTGTAATGGATGTCAGATAGCTTTGTTGTCGGATTATAATCATTGAAGTTAATGTATTTACTGTACGTGGTGCCTAATATCTTAATAAATATAATGGACAATTGTTCGCGCGATAACCTTTGTACAAAACGATAAAGTGAAAAAGTTGTAGTTTTTCTTAAAACTTTTTACGTGGTAGAGCCACGCTGCATCTATATTATGGTTGTGGCACGACCTGAGGAGGACCACGCTCTCACAGAATATCAGCGGGAAATAGCAAACTAATGCTGCTGTATTTTTTGTAGTAAGTGTAGATAACTGGAGAACCTTTTTAGTAGGTAGGAGGCATACCATTTGTAGTCCTCAGGGGTGACAACGCATCGGCATTTTTATTCTTATTAGAGGATAAATGTAGATGTCTATGGGGCACAGCATCTACTTACCATCAGGTGGACTGTGTGCTCGTTTGTCACCCTATCCTATAAAAAAACAAATATAAAATTACCGAAGTAAGAAAAGTGTTAAAATAAAACAATTACTATTAAGTTGTAAATATGCACATAGATCTTCGATATTCTATAAAAAAAACATTATTATATATGTAATATTGTGTGCTAGAGGGATAAAATGATAAAAAGTTTGTCACACGTAGTGTATTATCATAGAAACTTGAGTTTGTCTCATAGATACTAAAAACTCTTTCAAATAATTTATCAAATCTTCTTTAGGCACAGAATAAAAATAATAGACATATTGTGATAAAAAGTCAGTACTGCACCGAGTAATATTGATTAATCAAATTAAGCGATGTTGTTTTTGCTTCTTAGTTTTGCACGATTATTTTAATATTCTTTAAGCTATGCTACAAAATGTGTAAAATACTTCTGTGTGCTTGCTGACATGACATGTTGACTCGAGAAAACAATTTGTTCTTTTATACAGCGGCGTCTCAAAAATATACAAGAGGAACCTCATGCTTGTTCTTACACAACGACTCTCAAGAACTCATCTCAACAAGACGCCTCAGTTCTACGCACGTAGCAAAATGGTGTCCTCTATGTACATGACATACACATAATGTAATGTACAAATACTTTTAAGTAGATTAATGTGACTGCCATTTCGTCATATGTATCTTGGTTAGACGATGCGATTAATTAGAGCCAATAAAAATTATTAAAAAAAATACAATGTATTAGGCAATAGTTGTCGTTTTGTTGACTGGCCCCTTTAAACTATGATACCTATGTTTTGACTTTACGGAATTCAAAATTCGAGTAGGGCATTTTATTTATCTTTAGCCGAATTTAAAAAAGGATATTTGCAATATGTTTTGTATGTATGTTACAGATTTTGACGATTCTTTTTTTATTACTTAAGTTGTGTTTTTGTTTTCTTTACAATTTCCTCAAATGGCACGCAATATCGATGACATACTTTAACACTATAAACTGTGCACTACTATCGTACGAATTGCGTTATTATTGGCGCAATCGCTTTCGTTCGGAAAATTTTAATCTCAACTCTCAACTTTGATCAAATTAGGAACTCAAGACGATAGTGGAAGCAGATCTACTAACGTTGCATTTTGATTTACTTAAGTGTTTTAGATTTCCGTGGTGAAAACAGTATAAATAACCACAAAAATCTAAATAATAAGGAAAGCTTATTATTTAGATTTCCGTGGTGAAATATCATTTGCTGTAATCGGGAAAATAAAAGTGCTTAACCAATGGATACCTTACGAAATGAGCCCCTAGCTTAAATAACTTGAGAATTGACAAAAATTGCAATTCCGAAGAAGAAAGTCATAACAGCAGACATCTCTAGCAAGAGACTAGCACTGATGAACTACCCATAAAATAGCATGAATGTGCTATTTATTAAAATTTAAAGTTATCAAATAAATAATTCAGGGAATATTTTAAATTAAACTTTTTGTATTATCTCAAACAAATCAGCAATATCATAGGTCACCATACCTATCGGCAATTTCACCAAGTCGCCATTTACGCCATACGAGTACACAGAATGTGATGAGGTGATGGATTATTTTATGCAGCTGTTGCCCGGCGGTCAACAATAGTTCTCAAATACTGTCTTATGTGGTAGAGCTACGCTGTAACTATTATACCTCGTACCTGCAACTGCAACACGAATGGGTCGGCGCGACTGGGTATGAACCACGGTCGTACAGAGTACCTACCCGCGTAGATTAACATAATAAAGAAATGCTGTCGTGTTTCGTATTTGTCTATAGGCCTCAGTAGCCACTTATCGACAGGTGGACAGTGTGCTCGTTTGTGACCCGTACGTTGTATACGTAAAAGATATTCTAAGAATATGATTACAAACATTAATATACTTAAATGAAACTCATTTGCCTTCTCATTTTTACGCATCGCACCGTAGTATACCCTGCTTCGCTATGCGGAACTACAGTTATAAGTTTGTGTTATGCATTACAAAACGCGTTCTGCATTAGGTATTCGGAGCGCGGCATTTGGCACGGGAGCCGGACAAAGGGATCGGGATCAGGATAAGACCGACGCCTTGGGTGGCAGCCGGGCACCACACAGCTGCTTTCTTGTCTTTGTACTATCTATTTATGCGCATATACTCTCTATATCTCTATCTCACGCCGTGCCGTGTATTGTGTATAGTTATTTTTTAAATTTACTGCAAGTACATTTAACCATAAGGCGTTGCGCTCACATAATGCAATGTTGATGGTGTTGGCTGCTTAACACTTGTCACAGTATAAAATTTAAACTGTGCTTATGTACTCATGCACTCACTTTATAGAAACAAAATAGAAACAGCGTGTTTTGTAATAGAAATATTACAAATATATTTAAAATTAATTATACATTTTAAATCACACGAATTCCGCATTTTTATTAGTGTTGCAACAAAATAAATACGAATACGAATATTCGTATTCGCCGAATAGTAGGCATTTATTGAATATTCGTATTCAGCGAATACTAATCACGAATATTTAAAAACTAATATTTAAAAAATAACTCTAATTACTGGCAGATCTATAACTGATGTGAAGAATCGACGCTCCTGGAAGTCTGCAGTTTGTGAACACGTACTACATCAAAGATAGACCACAAATCCTCGCTAAAGAACACCGATTACTTCCGAGGATAAAATTAAATCCCAATCGAAGAATGCAACCGTAAGACTTCAAGATACTATAAGTTCATACTGTGTAGATCGGAACAACCGCGGTTAGCTATGACATCTGGACGTTGAACATCTCGCCGAATAGTAGTAGGTGTGATATTCGTATCCGTAAAAGTAGTATTCGTTGCATCACTAATTTTTATCTAAAATTTATCCAAAAATTTAAAAAATCAAACAGCTTGTTTTTTGTGGGTCGCTGTAAAACTGAATGTCTAGGTCTAGTTAAACATATTGGCTATGATAAATATACACTAATACTCAGAAATTAAAGAAACCATTTAGTAATAGTTTAAGTATGGGTTAACTTCTAAGAAGAACCACATTTAGATGTTTAAACCGCATTGTGGTTTGGGATAACACGGAAGTTACAAAAATACCTACTCTTTGTTTTGCTTTTCAACAGTTAAAATGTGTAACTTGGACATACAAACATTAATTTTTGAGGTATAATTTTTTAACAAAAAATTTAAATTTACAATGTTTATTGTACAAAATAAGTTTGATAATACTCAAGCTTTATTTGACATAATACACATAAATAATCATAGTACTCAAATATAACTGAACCGGATATATTAATACTGAACAATGAACATATTTTGCCGTTACGTTATGATAAGATAAACATTCATTCACTAACTAACAAGAAACGTACTATTTTGTTAATTATCACCAATGTATTCTTTCATTAGTTTAGTAGTAAACAGTTAACATAGTCAACATATAAGGAATAACAGATCCTATTTTAGATTTTTTTTACATTGGGCAACTATCACCTGAAATTAAGAGAATATCAGTTGATAGTTGCCCAATGTATGTTTTAACTTACCGCTATGAAAGTCAATGATTTTCAAAATAAGGGGAAGTTATTGTTTTCACCCCGGTTTTTGAAAATCGAGTTCTCATCAGAACTCGACGTTTCGAGGTCCTAGGAAGCTATTTTGGCTATTTTTGTGTCTGTGTGCGTGTGAATATGTCAAGTGCTGCGTGTTATTTCTCAGCTTGAAGTTTGAGAATATGAATGAATGATAATGTTACACTGAAAACTAACTTAAAACTTAGCGGTCAGCCGCCGTAGAGTCTACATCACCTGAGTCGATGGTGTCTTGACTAGAATAGTGGTGTTGGAAGTTGTGGTGCCGGGAGTAGTGGTGTTGGGAGTAGTGATGCTGGGACAAGTGGTGACGGAGTTAGTGCATGCAATTGAGGGAGGGCGGGAGGTGCTCTTCAATCCAGGTAAGACACATCATTGTATTTAGCTAGCGGAAGGTTGCGAAGTAATTTATGTTTTTATTATAATGTACACTGAGTTGAAACCGGTACCTACATCTATATCTATACATCTATACAAATAAATAAAACTGAAGTGTCCGTTTGTAATGTCAAAATAACAGCTTTTTATTAAATGCATATGAAAGTATATGCGGTAATTATAACAAAAACACTATTTAAAAAAATTGTCTGTCTGTCTGTCGGTTTGTGCCGGCTAATCTCCGAAATGGCTGGACCGATTTTGACGGTACTTTCACTGGCAGATAGCTGATGTTATAAGGATTAACTTAGGCTACTTTAATTTTCGAAAAAAGGATTAGGGTTCCGCGCGCAAAAAAAATTTAAACCTTAAATTACACGCGGGTGTATCGCGGGGAACAGTTTGTAATTAAGTCAAGTATAAATAAGGTGTTTTTATTTAGTCTCTTCTATGATAATATATTATCCGTAGGTATATATTTCCTGTGACTTTTTTGCTTATTCATTCTTAATTTCGTTTTTAATAATATCACGTTGTGGTATAAAGCAGAGTATGATATATGATTATAGTACAATTGGGCCGTATTGGGCAGAAATGATCAAACCCACAAAAACGTAGAGAATTATTCAGATTTGAAAGATTAATGCATTCTTCTTGTGGCAGTAGCGCTGTTTAGTTAATTTACAGAGGTTTTTCATATTTGGAAATAAAGTGAAAAAAGAGTTTTTGGATCATTATTTTGGTCAGTTTGTGGGTTGGATCATTTCTGCGCAACATTGTCCAATGGTGGCGTGTTAAACGGATCCCTTCTAATTCGTTCGTAGGTACGAAATAGCATAAACAAATCAAACCACATATTTCCTGTTGGAAAAACGTTTTAATAATTAAGTTGTTTTATTACTGATACTAAGAAAACGATCCAAAAATGACATGCTACTAGAGTAGTAGGCTCCTGTTAATCTTTCGTTTGCTCGTGGTAGATGAAGACCTACCAATTTTCAGTCTCGTAAGTGTTTTTTTTTTAGTGTCGAAGATATTTCTAAGATATTGTATCGTAGTTATTGGTGGGTTGGTTACTCGTTTATTCTTTTGGAGGTCTCAAGTTTTTATTACCTACCACTTTTTATTTCGATTGATACTATGTACACATGTATTTTGGTCATGGTTTAAAGCTCACCGATGAATTTTACGGCGTGACTTATAAAATAGATCCATCATTGGGCATTTTTCTTGCTCACTGGTTGTGCGCTGACGTAATTCGCTCTTCTTACGACTCGTATGGGCCTTCAGCTGGCGCATAGTGCTTAGTTACGTTATTATAGGTTCAGTATCGACACTTCAAATTAATCATTCATTAACGTGTTGTAGAGTCCTAAAGGCTCCTACCGTTGATAAATTAGAGCAATGGTTTTGTGAGCTTGAATAGCCTTTCTCCGTGCCGCCCATTCAGACTGATTGGCTGAAAATGAATAATTGTCCTTGGACGTTGAATGTGAACAGTTTTACAAGTCGACGACATCTTGCGATCTCCTTATTGGCAGATATAGTGTCGGCCTGTCATTTAAAAGTGATGTATACTTTCGGAGATTCCTACGAGACTGCTCGATGACGACTCATGTGCTTAGAAAGTAAACTTGAAGCACCTACATTAGGGTTGGCAAGTGATAACATAATGAAATAATATTTAGCCAAAGACTAGATCTTTGGCATACCGAATCATTGAGTCTTACGCGAAGACAAGAAGTCCACAGGGCTGCGCATCGCCCTGGATGCTAGCGGATGTTAGTACTTATTGGGCGTTTATTAAAAAGCAAAAATATTACACTTCGGGTCAAATTTGCAAGACGATTCATTCAATATAATTTTAACTTTGCTTCTACATCCAGTCGGTATGGTATTGTTGCCAGCAATTCCTGTAGATAATTACATATGCTATGTACGCGATTCTTATCTTAGTTACCGTCCTTAGAACTAAATACCTCAATTTAATATAAATTAAAGTTGGTAAGAATTACCTCGTACACATCCGCTCAATAAAATAAAATGATGTCTTATCTAGTTGGAAGATCACCTCCCGCCCTCCCTCAATCGCGTGGACTAAGCCCGTCACACCACTAATCCCAGCACCGTTACTCCCAACACCACTACACTAGGAAAGGTACACGAGGGCATCCTCAGGTGATGTAGACTGCGGTGGCTGACCGATAAGTCTTAGATACATCATTTTATTTTATTGAGCGGATGTGTGCGAGGTAATTCTTACCTTTAATATAATGGATTTTCGCAAAGTAACGCTTGATTCTATTAATTATTTTAATATAAATGCCGGAAAATTCTCGTGGCAGTTTTTTGCCAAAGTATCCGATGATGTATAATTAAAACTATCCTTTAATTTGAGCACACTGTCCAGCAGAGAGCTGTTTTTGTCTTGATTAATTTTCTTAAACGTGAAGAGATAATCAGTAATGTTTTAGGTAAAGACCTGATGGTATAGCGTTCAGAAATTTCAGTGTTAAAGTCGTACTAATTATTTTAAAAAAAAGGTTATAAATATTCCTGCCGTTAGCGGCGGCGTAAAGGAATTCATAACTACGTATCATCACGTAAGTGTTGTAAGGGTACCGACGGTGGGAAATGAAACTTGAGATGGACAGAAGCATCTTGCTGATAACAACTTATAAAAAACTACGTGTGCCAATCTGCCTGCCAAGCGTAGGAACTACTACAAATATGACCTGTGGAAATCTATGTGAGAGACCTACATTCAGCAGAAGGTATTGGAATGTCTGTAGTTAACAACATATTACGTAGAGCCGTGGTGCAGTTAATATTAGTAGTATAGTTGTAGCACGAATGGGTCGGCTCGGACGGGGAAGGACCACGCTCTCACAGAATACCACCTTAAAATAGCAGCTTAATGCTTCTGTGTTTCGTATGGTGAGTGTAGAGAACCGGAGACTCTTTATACTGGAAACGGGGCATTCCATCTCAGTCCTCACGGGTGACAACGCATCTGCATTTTGTATCGTAATCGAGAATAAATGTAGATGTCTATGGGCCACAGTAACCACTTACAATCATGTGGACTGTGTGCTATCCTATATAAAAAAGTGTTGCATAATTAATGGCACATTAGTACTCACTTGCACACATGACAAATTGACAGATGCGAAAGCTTTAACAAATTATCATTATTGCAAAACAAATTTCACACTTTCTGTATATATACTGTTTTGTTATAAGATTGTGTTAGTATAGTGGCAATAACTTAAATACTTAACTATTCATTAGCCACGAAATAGTTTGATTTGAAAGTTCTTTGCATTAGAGGTAACATACGCAAATAATGTTTTTAGAAAAGCGGTGGAATTGTCTCCGCTTGTTACGACACAAACATTACGCATTTGTCGTAACGTCGTATGAGAGCGGAGCTAACCTGTTATTCTAGATAATCACGCTAAACTTAAACTTGTTGTAATTTTATCTCGCGGTAAATACTGCCGTGTCGGCAGCAGTCTGATAATGTGTTTCTGTCCACCTCCTAGAGTTTCGTTACTCACGGAATGTTAACACTACATTCTCTTTGATTCTCTTCGCGGATAAACTGATCTTTGGCGTCTGTTATACGTTTTACGGTACGGTATGTTTTAATAAAATAACAAAATACATAATTCGGTTTATTGTTATTTTTTACTGAAATAATTGCATTAGCTCCAGGTAATTCGACTCCTCAAAGACTAAGTTTATTTTATTTTATTTTTTCACTAGAGCTCGTCTTATAAATATCAAAATCTACCCGAACGAAAAGTTGTTCAAAATAAGAAAATCACGTTCGCTTGCCTGGTTTGACTTTCCTGAATTTGCATGTGAGGTGTCCGCTAAGATATATTATTATATTTATAAATAGTATGAAATAATATAAGATATATTATTTCATACTAGGTACTTACTGAAAGTAATTTTTTTATTTACCACTTTTTTATATACTGCTGCATACATTGTAAATTTGTACTAGAATTTTCGGTCGTGGTCGTGCTGAAAATATATATCCATATTGAAAAAAGAACAGAAGTTAAACGTACAAAACCTATCATAAAATACACAATATAATACGTAACGCTTTGTTTCGTCACAAAACTCACTAAATTTGAACAATATGGCAAAGTAACTTATTGTTCAAATTTTGTGAGTTCGTTCAGCACGGCCACCTCGAGATGCTTATATCTTTTTTAAGATGACTTGTGTGACTACAAAAAATCGAGTTTCTAACTCCTTGAGGTGAGTAATTTGAAATAGTGTACACGTCAAATACTATTTCAGGTTGGCCGAGCCAGGCAAACGAGCAAGAAAATTCCAATTTAAGATAATAATAATTATTCCAATTTAAGATAATTGATCGAATCAAGCATTAATTTGCGGAACTCCATTATAATGGAATTAAAGATGTTAAAATTAATTAGCTAAGATCCACGTAATACTCAGTTTATTATAATTAATTTTTAACATCTTTTATTCCATTTTAAAATTAAATCTGATAACAAAATTGGACAGGTGCTTTGAATAAAATAACTTTTACGGACTTTATCAAAGGGATTGCCTTTTTATAAATTTTAGTTTTGTTACTAGTCACCAGTATTGTATTAAGCTTACCTAAGAAGTGTTTGCTTCCTTCTCGTTATATTTATCGAACCTTCATATTACATAATATACCAAATTATTAACGTTCGATTCATTCCAAGTAAGCTTGATTTCATGACAACGCAAAAACTGTTTAATGATATCATTTGTAACGCCTAAATTTGGCAAGCGTATCATGTAAAAAATGAATGGAAAATATAAACAACAAACATGACCTGACTCTTAAAAAATAATACGCATATTATGTGGAGTAGTATACTTGGAGGGACCGCTAGCTGCAAATGCAAACCATACGGCAAAAGCGAAAGTGTGCAATCAGGTGCAACTCAGCGCTTACTACATTTTTTGCTATCTGTACGTGTGGTTGTAAACAGTTCAACAACTTGTTGTCAGCAGAGTTTATGAATATTTTTATTGTTTGGATATCAGATCAGTCTTTTCAGAGCAGATAAAAAAGAAGTGTAGGGTGCAGAGCGTTTGGTTACGGCGTAGTCAGTCACTCGGCATAGAGTAGTGGTCGTGACAAATATTAGTTAGCAAACGTTCTGCAACAAACAAAACATTATATATTATTAGCCTTAATTCCGTAAAGAAAATTGAGGGAAATTGCATTTGCTTTATCGTGCTTTTTTACCATGTAGTGGCAGTGTGCCACTAAACCATTCGTCCCTTGGGTGTCCTAGGAGACGACTGAGGGTAACATATCATGAGATTGGCCGCAATGTCTTTCTATTAACAACTATAAAATAGATAACTGAGGTTGCCAACCCATTGTGGCATTGAGACACTCTTGGGAGAGGCTTATGTTAGGCTTTCAATGGATACAAATATGAAATATGTATATCAAAAAACATCTTTTCCATTAAGTGAAGAGATTGTATATGTGAAAAGTCTCCGTATAATTTTGCTTTACATTTGTAATAATTATAAAACATGTTTCAATATATCGCACGATATCGTTGTGGCCGTTAAAAAAATGACGGAAAAAAGGATGACTGTAGAAAAACGCCTTTTACGTTTGTTCTTCGTCAGAGGAACCTCTTTTGGAATTATTTTTGACGTTTTGATAAATACATTTTTATTCAACACCATTTATTAATAATGGATCGAACTATAGGAAGTTCCTATAAGAAGTTATATCTCTCTGTACCCCAAAAAATGTAAAAAGTGAATACAGTTCTTATAAGCATTGTCTAAATATAACAAAGCTCTTTTCATGAGTGCCACTTATGTCAGAGTGTTCCGACCCAAGAAAGTCCTCAAGCACGATTTTCGGCAGCTCGATAAAACCCAACTTGTTGTATTATTGCCGTGTCTGTTAAACTGCTACCATTAAGCCGTGAAATTTATAAATACATGCCAGCGTTAGTTAAAATTTAAAAACAAGTTTTCTACTTTCCTTTTATTTGTGTAAAACATAACGTATAGTTAGTTGGATGTTTTGTTAAAAGAAATATTAAAATATATTATTAAAAGTCAATGAAACATTATTTCGCGACTCTGATACAAATTAATCCAATTTTTCATTTTAACTATGTTACGAAATTAAGTATATTAATGCGTGCTGGGCGGGCGGCAAGTAGGGCGAGACGCGAAAAGCTTCGTCTGCTGAGAGGGGTCATCGCCCTCTGAGCCCTGCCCGTGAACGTACTGAGGGATGTCCTTCATTTCATCGATACCTTTTACTGAAATGTTTTGGGGTGCAAATGATAGCCAAGTGCTTTATATTATAGATATAACTGATAAATTATGATCTTTTAGCTTGTGCTTTTATAGATGTAATAAATAAAAAATATCACAGGAGAGATAATATCTAGATAAACGTTTTTTAGTTTAGTTTTTTAAATGTAATTTTTTAACCCGTTTTAGTATTTTCACTTTAATTCTGTAATTAAAATTAAATATGAATAAATACATGAAACTAATGAATTCCTGTTATAGATTTTTAATTATACTATATTTTTTGTACGGGCATATTTGGTAACGCAACACAATGTAAAAATAAATACAAAAAGACGCCGTGTAATGGTGGCGTAAGGAACGGTTCTCTCCCCATGGCCCCGACTTATCCCGTGGGATTCTTAGGAGGCGACAGATGCAAACTGAAACAGACGTTGGGATGCAGCGTCTTGTCCTGATAAGAATGCAATAACTTGCCAATCATGGCAACTGTGGCAAATATCTTACTGGAGCAATCCAATGGAGGCAATCTATGGGGGAGGCATATGTTAAGCAATAGGTAATCGTATATATAGGATAAAAAGGCGCAAAATGGACGTTCCGATTATCCCATTCGATATGTACAGGACATACAACTTGATAATTTGTGGTTCCGATTCAGAGTGCGGCACTGACGCGGCCTAAGAAGTTCCTATGCCTAGCTATGACTAAATAAACAAGAGTATGATCAAACTAGAATGCGGATTCGTTGCTGCGAAGAAATGCACTACGTTTTCATTATGTAGTAATATTGCTTCTAAGTGTTCTTTATGGTAATAAATTTAAGGGATTCGAAGTTATGAATAATTTTATTTGCACTTTAGCTGACTTAGGTCTAGCCTTCATTACTTATTTTACTCGTTTATCAGTACATAAAAAAACAATTTTTAAAATATTTTCTCGCTCAGCATGTTATTCAGATCAGTTTTTTTATTATTCAGCAGAATTTATATCTAAAAAATACGTATAATATTAGAAAGACGTACGTACGTATTCAAAAAAGGAAAATATTCGAGACTGTTTAAGGTAAAAAATGGAAAAATGAATGCCATCTGAGCAGGCACCGCGACATTGCAGTTTTTTACGTGATCATACTTAGTATGTTTCCATTTATGAACGTTGCACTCATACTGCATTTTCAGGTCGGCATTTGTAGTAGGTAGGTACTTTATATGCGCCGGCAAATATGGGAGTAAATTGGATCCAATTAATATTTGCATAATGAATATGTGGAAATATCGAGGTCAGCATTATTTACCGTTTCTGTTAGTGAAGGTCTATGTCCAGCTGTGATCTTAAGAAGGCCGCTGACGTGTGTGTGTGTGAATGCTCATGTCGTTGAGATACAGATAATTTAAAATAAAAACTAAAAATTTTATAATACAGCTGTACTGATTACTAGGTCATTTAATTAATATTTTTTGTATGTATCTATTTTAACCCCTTTGGAATCGTCCCCTTGCTGTGCAGTGGCGAGTGGTGGCGACGAAACAGATGACACCTTTTGTCACGTGCGTTTCGTAAGTGGCGACTATGGGATATGCCAAACAAATGTTATGGCTTCCGTAAGATGGCGCTATAAATTTCTCACTTATGCCAGATCTAAAGTATTCAAACCGGCGTCAACCAGCAGCTTCAAAGGTGTGATATGCCTGGCCCTGCGATAGTCAACTAGCCTGCCAAGTTTGACGATTATGGAAAACCTTTTGCTTATAAAAATTGAGTTAAAGCACTGGTATAATAAATTGACTGAAGTCATTACTAAAATGAGCTAGAATGTACATAAAATCGCAAGTTTAAAAAAATAGAAGTGACAAAAAAACTTACAGTCCAATGTGTCTTCAAATGTCCAAATCTTAAATTGTTCTCTGTATGTGATACATAGGTATTCCTTTTAAGGGGCAATATAATCTCAAATAGCTTAGCAAGATCCTCCGTTATGCCGAAAGTATTGCAGCATTAATTTTGAAATAAATATATAGTAAAGTTGAGGATTAATGTTAAGGACTATGTTAGACGAAAACACGATTCCGTAAAATTTTCTCGATAGAAAAAAAATCCAAAGTTACCTCCAAACTGAACAATAAACCGCTGTTATTCAAAAAATACTTTAAATAAGATCATGAAACTTTGCATACTAACTGAACTAACTATAAAGCAGTGCTTATGTTATTTACTTTTTTTTAAATACCATTATTTTCACTGTAAAAAGAAATTACCTAAACTATCGGCGCGTAAGCTTGATTCCTATCGCCCCGTTAGTATCGCTCCGGCTTTTGAAGGGAGAAGTTGTGTCGCTTACGATCAGAATACACATTACGCAACAGGACGACGTAAAATTAAAATGGGAAATAACCGTTATAAAAATAAGAAGCGACTGGGTTGGCGTTAAGAAACAGGCATAAATATGATGAATCTAATGAAATAAGTATCTAACGACCTATCTACTTACAGTATTAGTGATTACAAACATGTCGGTACATAGCATACGACGCGCGGGGAAGTGGGGGCGAAATTAGAATTTGAGCTATCTTACTCTATCCTCTTAAGTAACGTAGGTGTAATTTGTTTTATTCAAAAGAGTAAGCTAAGCATGCAACATTCTAATGTTTTTTGCTCTTTTGATTACTGCATTGTTCTTGACTTACCTTATAAGTTTTTTTATAGGATAGGGTGACAAACTAGCACACAGTCCACCTGATAACATCTACATCTATCCTCGATTACAAATCAAAATGCAGATGTGTTGTCACCAGTGAGGACTAAGATAGAATGCCTCGTTTCCAGTAAAAAGGGTCTCCGATTCTCTACACTCACCATACGAAACACAGCAGCATTGGTATTCTGTGAGAGCGTAGTCCTTCCCCGGTCGAGCCGACCCATTCGTGCTACAACTATACTACTAATATAACTGCAGCATGGCTGTACCACGTATAAACATTAATTATGCGATATATATATATATATATATATATATATATATATATATATATATATATATATATATATATAGTACCCGGTTGACCGAGCTTTGCTCGGTATTTTTAGCTCGGTTTTTTAATCTTAGCGATAATATATATATAATATTTTTTGATCTTAGCGACATAATAGAAAAAACTGAACTGGTTATTTGAATAAAAAAATCATGAGTGCAATTAGTTTAATTTAAATTTTCTTGTTTTTAAAAAATACTAAAAAAAGGGCTCGAAAAAATAGATTTTCTCAAAAAAGAAAGGAACTTGAAAAAAAAATTTAAAAAGTCGATCGGTCGGTCTGGGCTCGAACTATGGTATTACGATTTTGTGACTGCCCACATTACCAATTAAGCTATTTGTAATCATTAATAATCTGTCAAAATTTACCTTCTTATTCCAACGATATTGTAGCAGTTTTTCATTGCCTAAAAACACGGACAAAAAGACGTTTTCTAAAAATAAATCCTAGCTAGATCGATTTATTGCCCCCGAAACTCCTTGGACACTAAATTTTATGAAAATCAAAATCGTTGGAGCCATTTCCGAGATTCCGATTATATATATACAAGAATTGCTCGCTTAAAGGTATAGGATATATATATATATATATATATATATATATATATATATATATATATATATATATATATATATATATATATATATATATATATATATATATATATATATATAAGGTGCGTTGGGACAATACCGGACGGATTTTCGAATAGTTAAAAGAGTCTGGCAAAAACCTTATTTTCTCGACATCCTTATACGTCAGATTTCTGAAACATGGCGCAAATCGTTAATGGTTACAAGTAATTTAGCTATAAGAAGCTTTTACTTTTCAAAACTCAACAGTTTCTGCTTAAAACGTGTGCGAAGACAAGGCATAATTTTTTATATGCATGATGAAGAATTGGCCATCAAGGGGAAGACCGGACGTCGCTAAAAATCTCAAATAGAAGTGATAGGGAAAGACCGGACAGACGAAAAAATTCAAAAATTACCTTGTTTTATAAAATACTGCGCAGCACACGCCCTACTTTTCGGAGCGACTGGCTGAAGAAACTTGGGGTCGGGGCAAAATAAAATGGAGTCTTGTACCATATTGCTAGCTTTCAAAAATATAGGATAATTCACAGGAAATTTGAATTTTATGGTCTTACCCCATCACCGATCTTACCCCAATGCACTATATATATATATATATATATATATATATATATATATATATATATATATATATATATATATATATATATATATATATATATATATAATTTTTGAATACACAGACAAATCCACTTCGTACAGTACATTTAAATAAAGGCAACGCAAAAAGAATTGTAAGTACATTTTGTTTTCATACTGTCATTTCTATGTTTGTCATCTATTTATTTAGTTTGTTTGGTTTAGTCGCATGAAATGATCCTATACGTATATAATATATAAGTCTGTATACTATAACGTATATTGTACCTTCTGTGATATTGTATCATATTAGTTTAAAATTATATAACAATTAAACTATATTGTTATAATATCATCATCATTGATCCGCTGCCGATTTCCAATTCCAGTTTTCCTCTGTCGACCCTTCCAACACAAGCGGGATGATAATATGGGGTAGTGGATTACGCCGTCGCTACTCGTTTTTACTATTAAAATAAACCAGCTTTTACCCGCGACTTCGCCCGCGTAAAATTTAAACAAAACTCTGCATATTTACAATAGCAGTCTTTGGACAAGTGTTTCGATTATCGAAGAACCACTTTAGACTAAATGTTTTGTAGCTATTATCTCGAAAGCCAAGTATTATGGTATGGAAAAAAAAATGAAAGGGAAAATCTATTAATATCACGTGGAAAGTACACTTATTACCTAATATAATTTACACGTAAAAATAAAAAAATTGCTATTTCTAGTAGTAAGAAACGTACGAGGTCGGATCTAAGGACGCAATGTCAAACGCCTGCTTGTGCAAATTGCTGTACTGCTACTGTATATCTTGTAATTGAAATAATTTGACTATAAATAAAACTTGAAATAATTTCCAGACGTCGTTATTCATAGATTCTGACGAATGAGCTCACTTCCTAAGCATTTTGTAAATCAATACCCTGACGTGACATTTACATATACATGTATATGCAAATACGTTCAAAACATTGTAACGGTCGAATTTGGTGGTCAATGAATATTTATTTAGAGGGGCTCGTATCAGTGCTACTCGTTATTAGCAACAGCGCGATCATATGGGGGACATTCCCCAGTAGTTTTAACCCTTTCTATTCGCACCCTAGTTACTTAAAGCAGATAATAATCTGTAGCGATCAACGCAAATGTAAGCAATAGTAATCTTTCTCTAGCTCGTCGTTGAATCGTTATTTAGAAACCATAAAGCAGTGTGCGTTATATATTTTATTTATATTAAACATGTGCGTAGGACGTATTAAATTATTTCTACTGATTATGGTTACCGTTTTAGTCATAAAGCATAACAAATTAAAATTTTTGAAAAATAAAAATGTAAAAGCTGAATACAAACCGCTGAAAAGAAAAAAATATTTTCCATAGAATGGCTTCTGAAGTTGTTGCTAAGTTGGTGTGTAATGTGTATATAAGAATTAAAGCCCAGTTAATATTAAAGCAAAAACATTGATCCTTTGAGTAGACTCATAATGGATCACGAGCTCTGGCAACACCTAGAACGTTGTCGAAATAGTTGTTACCTTTTTATCTACCCTTAGTGGTGGATTTTTTCTCCAAAAATATATAGGGCCAATCCCTGAAGCATAACCTACTTAAAAAAAAAAAGAATAATTAAAATCAGTTCACAATTAACCAAGATATTAAGTTTGATATATAATAATAAAATAGTTAAAAAAAAAAAAACAAAAAAAAACACGCTTTAATAGCAATCGAACTAAAAAGTGGAAAGTACGAGTGGTATACGCTTAACCTGCTCACTAATCTAAATATATTTTTTTTATCCTGATGATCCTAGTCAGGGCTTTAATATAAAGTTATGAGATTATTATATTGTCATCGGCCCTTGACAACTGTGCAAATTTTCAAGTTAATCAGACTCCTAGAAGTAGGTGAAAATGAAGTTAAAAAATTCCGTTACATACATACATACAGGTCAAGATAATAAAAGCGCGTTAAAAAATATGAACTGAATGACTTAGCAATCAGTACAGCTGTATTATAACATTTTTAGTAGGTATTATAAATTGTATCTTTATCTCAAAACACCTAACTTTCATAAAAAATTTAGTAAAATTGTAACCTATAATATACGTTCCATTGCTGAGCACAGACCTCTCATAAAAGTAATTAGTTTGCCGAGTCGTCGCTCCACTGCGTGTTGACGGACTTCATCTTCATATTCATATGTCTGCCTCCCTCACGTCTTCTTCAGACATGCATTTCGCAAGAAGTTTTCATTCACCGACGAGTATGTGGTAAAACAGCAATGTCTAAAATTGTAATTAACAATTTCATTGGAGCCGCCGGAAATCGAACCCGAATTGCTTGTGTAAATTTAAAGGGAGCGGTTGGTTTCTGAACGACCACGGCTCTAGCTTTAATATTTGTGGATGCTGTGACCCGTAGACATCTATTTTTTCATTTACATTTACCCTCAATTAAAAATCGAAAGGCAGATGCGTTGTTACTCCTGAGTACTGATATGGAATGCATTAAATTCCTGTTTTACGGCTGGTATTCTGTGAGAGTGTGGTCCTCCCCCGGTCGAGCTAGCCTATTTGTATATTGTCATAATATACGTTGATAACAGAATATGTTTCTCAAAGTGAAACTTATATATATATATATATATATATATATATATATATATATATATATATATATATATATATATATATATATATATATATATATATATATATATGACATGATATATATATATATATAAGTTTATATATTATATATGATATAGACAATGACGTATGATATATATATATATATATATATATATATATATATATATATATATATATGTATGTTTATAAATTTTCTACAAATATTTAAATTTGTTATTCATGGGTAGGATTATTCGTCTAGATAGAAACCTTTCCTTCTTACCAAATTACATTTAACATACCTACTCCTATATAACACGAACGTAGCTCCCAAAAGTTAAATTAGTAATTCCACTTTATACAATAGATTTTTATTAGTTTTATTGGTCTCATTAAGCATGCGAGTGGTTACTTGCGCATCTCTTGGTCGTTTAGTTGACCTCGACAAATAAAGCTCACGGGAAAATATTCTATTGAAGTCATAACTGTCGTCACTTAAGCCGTTCGTACGCGCCCGCATGAGGAGGATGTTGCTTATTGATTGAATGATGTATTTATGAGGGAACATTACCGTGCTGCGTAATCACTTTTGCTCTAAGATTTTTAAAAAGTATATTCTATAACGTGATAGCTTTGACTATTCCAGATAAACCCATTTAGTTGAGTGGCTTTTAAAGTTCTCTGCGCCCATTTAAAATTTATTACTTGGTATAAACATTCGACTCTATTACTATACGCGTTTTAGAATTCATAAAAACACGACCATATTTCTGTAACATCTTTTTTGGATCACAGACGAATTGGGTTATTGTCTTTCATATCGATTGTTTCGTAATATCCATCGATCATTAGTGATCGATGGTAATATCGTACAGTAAACTTTAGCGCAACTCTATAGATAGTGTGCTTACTCATTCATTAGCGATTTGACCGCATTACAAAAATAGGGTAAACTTAAAAAAAGTACAAAATCGAAGATATGAAATGTTTTTTTTAAATTATCTTCATAAAACAAAAAATGTTTCTAGCTATGTCCGTTATAGATTTTGAAACGTTCCAACCGATTTTGATGCAATTTTTTTGTATGTAGTATTTAGTATCTAGGGACCCAATCAAACGATTGAGTCCCTGGATGGTTTATATTTACATATGGACCCTGTAGGTGGAGTATTGTCGATATCCAGAAATCACCCATGCGAAGATGGGGCGGATCACTACTTAAGTAAATAAAAACAGTTTTTTTCCTTAACTTCCCCCCTAGATGAAACTTAAGAAATTAAATAATTCTTACTACTAATATGTTGTATGAATTTCTACTAATTAGCTAACTAATACGAGTATGTAGCAATATATGTAATCAAAAGATTTATAAGTTAAGTATTATTTATTTTTTGTTATTAATGTCTGTAAAACTTCTATTCTAAACATTCAGTCTACGGAGCACCGCTATGCTATAACTAAGTAGGAAATTACGTACCGTAATTAAATCTCACAACGTAGGATGGGAGAGAAAACAAGTATTGACGATGAGGGTTGTAATTAAATATATCATTAGTTTGCAAATTAAACTAAGGTAAAGAATCTATATCCTGCTAGAGAAACAAAATAAGTTCTTGTTACAACTAACTTTTCATGTATTTCGTTATAAATTATAGTATATTATTAGTTGGTATAAATTTATTTAATCTAATTACACAACACAGTTAACGTGATATATAAAGGTCAGACGGAAACAGTTATAAATTATTGCGTATTTCTCAGGAAGTTTTATATGACTAGAAGGAATACTAAAATGTATATAGATATTTGTCTAAAATTTTATTATTAAAGGACGATGATGAAGGCAGGCAAAGGTCTCAAATTTAATTCACAAAAATCTTCTCAATATACTAATGTTATTTTAGGATTTTTTCTAAGCTAGTAATTACTCCATAAACCATATAAGCATAATTGCTATTTACACAGTGTGAGCTAGCGTACGAGTCAGCCTGCCGAGTACCCGCACTGTTTGGACGTCACTTACGAGTGACTCGCACTTGCGAGTTGGACAGTAGCTCCCATCCGAGTTACTTCAACATTTTTCGTTTTCACTCGCATGCTCACCTGTCAGCAACTCGTACATGAACGCAGTTCGGCCGGCGCTCGCATCGATTAGACGCGTTCCGCAGTAGCTCGCCAGTGCTTTTTTTTCTAACACCTTCACTCGACATCGCGGCAACTCGCAAGACTGGACAGCAGCTACTAGTGTCGTGTAGATAGTAAAGGCGAGCCGAGCTACTGGCGTACGAATAGACAAGCCGAGTAGCTGTCTACTGTCTAGTCAGCAGCTCGCGTCGTCTAAACTAGCCATAAATTGACTAGTGGTTGCTGTAAAGATTTGCCAATTATGATGTGCATTTTGTTAAAACTGGAATATCTTTAATACCTAACTTCCTGAAGTAGTATGACTGAAGAATAAAATGTTCAGGATTTCAAACTCTGTAATGTCGGGAGGTTCGGGGAATAAATAATACGTCTACTGGTCTTGAATGTAGGTTTATTACTGCCTGAATGTTTATTAGGCTATCATATATATATATATATATATATATATATATATATATATATATATATATATATATATACAGAGTGACGACCTGGTAAGACATGCAGGAAGTCGATGGATGCAGGTGGCTCAGGACCGTGCTTTGTGGCATTACTTGGGGGAGGCCTATGTTCAGCAGTGGACTTGTGAAAGGCTGTAATGATGATGATGATGATGATGATGATACATATATACAAGAATTGCTCGTTTAATAGTATAGGATAGCTACATGCAATGACGTATTATATATAGACACGTCATGAACGAACATCGCGGCACTTAAAAACGGCGAAAGTACTAGAACTACTAAAGCTGAGAACAAATTATCGGACGCGTCGGTCAGCCGAGACGGCCGTCTTCGGACGCCTCGCTTCGGTCATTCCATAAAGGTTTGTCATTCGAGAAATATGACAAGCAGCGACAGCGAGGATGAATCTATAAAGTTAGCGGCAGCTGTTTTATGTTGTCCTCCTAAAAAAAGTGAAAAGGAGTGCTTGGATCCATGATATTAATGTAAAACGACTCGAGTATGATGAATTTCATACATTGTATCCAGACTTACAAAAAGATGATAAACGTTAAAAAATGTACTTATGAATGTATTAATAATATGTTTTTATAAATATAGGCATTCGTGGCCATGAACACATTCAATAAACTTTTTTTCATTACACATCATGTCGCGAGCGCAGTTGGTTCGCTTGTGACACTCGAAACGTCAGCGTGACCACTTTTAAATGAGGGAATCTACCAAAGACACTGCTAAAATCTACTGAAATCTACTAGGTCGCATTGTAAAATCTACTAATTTTTAGAGTAATGTTTTGATTCGAAATAAAACACATTTGTTAATGAACCTTACATGTAATCAATCATTTATGATTAACATTTTTGTATTAATTGTCAATGTCATCGAATTTTTTAACATTTTTATATAATTGTTTTTCATTTTTCATTGTTTCCAACATCGAAGTACCAGGTTCAAATTTTGTACAATTTCCCGATTCCTTTAACCCCTCCTTAGCGTGTAAAATTGCACGAACGTTTAGATTACTAAATCTGTTACGATCTTCTGTTTTTATTCTATTTATAGCAGAGAAAATGCGTTCACATTTGGCGTTCGATACTGGTAAACAAAGCATTTGCTTTGCGAATTTACTGATATTTCCAAATTGAGCTTTATTGTCGGCATGACGTAATTTACTTACTGACGCCCAAAACTCTTCAACATTAGTAACAGCCTCTCTGCTGCTAGTACTGCATAATAAGTTTGCGACTTCCATATTAAGTTTAAGTTCCCTGAATTCATTGTCGATTAGTTGAATGTCACTTTCGGAAACAATGTTTGGAAATTTTGAGGTAACATTAAACAAACTTGTAAATTCAGCATGTACAGCAGTTTGGGGATCTAAAAAGCACATCATTTCAAAAATATCATCATCAAATGGTAGTCTTGTTTTTAACTGCACACACAAAGATTTTAAGAATTCTTGGCACCTTTTAAAAATATCTTGAAGCTGTTGCGGGGGTATTTGATTGCGATGTGATTCTAAATGTTTGGCAAAATTAACACCCAAATACAAATTGTTTAAGGGTAAATAATTAACGGAAGAATTGGGGTCAATATTCTTCACTGATGTAGCTTTTACATATTGGCTCTTCATATAACAGCTCAAGATGGAGACAAACATGGCTCGCATGTCATTGTACAAGCGATGCACGACAGGGTAATCTCCTTGGAAAATCGTGTTGAATTTGTTTGTGAACGGTAATATATAATCAAGGAAATAGAAATATAGTTTTATAGTTTCGTCATTTAAGGCATTATAAAGAAATTCCGCAGATGCATTAGAGTTTCTATCTCCCAAATACTGTCCCTGAAAATATAATTTCAATGCTGACCATTGTTGTAATATTCGATTAATACAACCGTGAAGGGAAAGCCAGCGTATATCATAATGTCTGAGTAGCTTATAATGTTCTGTATCGGTAAACTCTTGGAATTCTGTGAACTCGCGCTGACGTTTACTACTTTGAGAAAAATAATTATAAACTTCTTTGACCAATTGCTCTAATTTTCGTGGCAGTAGTTTACACGAATGGCTCACAGCTAACGCAACGGAATGACACACGCATTTAACATATACACAGTGTGGATTTAGTTCTTTCATTTTAGTCACAATTCCAGAATGTTCGCCAAACATAACATTTGTCGTGTCAGCTGCGAAGCCAATCATATCTTCCCATTTAAGACCACGTTCTTGAAATACAGTTTTGAGTGCCTTTAACAAGTCTTGTGCTGTTTCACCGTCTATATCTATTATACTTAACAATCTAGTTTTCACGCGTAAATCATTTTCGGAATAATACTTTGTGGCGATTGCTAAAACCTTTGTAGTGCTGACATCGGTGCTTTCGTCAACTATAATTGAAAATTTGGACGATCCGGACTTTAAATCTTCGTACATTCTTGTTTCAAATTGCTCTCCTAATACATTGTAAGCGATAGCAGCAGACTTGGTTCTTTTACAAGAAAATTTTTTAGCCACATCAGAATCGTGAAAGACTCGATTAATGATCTCACTCAGGTGGTCCATTATCCGGAAAGGTACATTGTGCTCTACAAGACAAGCAACGATACACATTTCTGCCTTCTTTACATCACTGTCAAGTGATGTCTTCTTGAAGTATTTATCAATCTGTAAAATAATGTATGATCCACCCGTCATATAAAACAATTTTTTTACTTATTTAATCAACTAAGTACACTGAGAAATACAAAACACTGCGTTGCTGCGCATAAATGTGACTGACTACATGAAAAATTAAACGCATAGACTAATGCAAACATGTACCTGAGACGATCCAGAAAAACCAATCATATTTTTTAAATGTTTTGCTGAAGCACTATGCTCTTTGATAGACGCAATTCTTGCTAAAATTTTAGAATTGCAAGCTTTACAATAAGCATTATTTTCATCACATTTTTTAAGCCACTTTGAAAATAATGGGTTTTCCTCCCATTCCGCACGATAAGTTTGATCGTATCTTCTTTTCATTTTAAATTACATAAATGTATGATTCCGTGAAAGCAAACAATACAAATGAACGAAAACGACTAATAAAACTGTGTTGTCTGACATTATAGGAGCAACTTAAAAATGATTTAAGTTGAAAGACCTATTTTACAAAAACAGTCTTTATCTATTAGAAAATTAAATTCAATTTACTATGCCCACTGTAAAGTTCATTCAATAATAAGGGAATCCCCTAATCACTTTCGTGTGTTGTCAACTGTAAAATTAAAACTTTTTGGTCATGGATGCTTGGTTTTAAGCCTATTATTCTTTGATAGTGAATTAATACCAAAACATACCGACGTGTTTCTCATTTCTACTAAATTCTACTAAGACATTTTATCCTACTAGCTTATCGTCTTATTTGCTTCAAATCTACTAAAAAAGTAGAAATCTACTAAAAGTGGTCACGCTGCGAAACGTGGACCGTCCCGTGCCCCGTTCACACTGTCCGCGGACGCACCAAACATCCAGCCGGCCAGATTCTGTTCGGACGTCCGAACGCTCAAGAGCGACGCAAGGTCATGTCCGCGTCTTAGGGCCGATAGTTTGCACAGTGTAGTATTAAATGTACCGGCTAGATCTCAATAAGCCGCGGCTGTCAGCCGCGTCCGTCAGCCGCGTCCGATAATTTGTTCTCAGCTTACTAGCTGCATGCGCCGGCCGCCATTAGACAACGTCGTCGAAGAAAATGAAATGAAAATAGGTAGTCTTGTGAACTTACGCATGAAATGACACATTTTTGTCTTTAACTTTTGGGGTATAATTTTTACATCGTCTGAAAACACACGACGGCATGTTTTCTTTATGTTTTGCACAGGTTTACACACACTAATCACGATATAATAAATTAAAAACAAACGTAGCGTCGCGCGACAGGTTGGTGCGTGACTAAGCGCGATACGGCCAATTGGCTTCATTTCATTTTGCCATTTTAGAGTGCGGACAACGTATCTATAAGTTTATACATCATTGGCTACATGAGCATACACTACACACACACACACTACAACTCAATATTTTTACATATTTTTCATTTGTAGACGCAACAAAATATGTCAATAAAATTTCGTTTGGGAGTTCGCCATTGTTCTTTGTACTGTATGTTGAGGTAAAATTATTGTTTGTTGTCTTAAAAGTTCGTTGCTCTAGCAATAAAAGCTCTTTCTAAAGAGGCTTGCCATTTAATTAGTTGCCATCTACATTGAATATACTTGCTAAAATCATATTGTTTTTAGGGGGATTAGTAGTGACCGCAGCTTTAGATAATTTGCACCATAGACGTTGGTTATCTTTACTGGTTGGCGTGGGTAGGCTTTTTACTGGATATGAGGCATTCCATCTTAGTTCTCACGGGCGACAACGCATTTGCATTTTGATTCGTGATCGAGGATAGATGTCCATGGGCCTTAGCAACCATTTACCAGTAGGTGGACTGTGTGCTCGTTTATAATATATATATATAATTGGATGGACTGTAAGTTCGATTATCTTATTAAAAAAAAAAAACGGAAATTGGAAGAAACTTAATATGTATCCTACTTATAATGACATTTTATAATTCACGTTTCCTTCCATGCGACTTAGATACTTACGCAATTTTCCAAAGCGGCTTAGCGATGTTACGTGAGGATTTTCCTGGGAGGTTAATTGTATTAGCTTTGAACCTAACAGCATTGTTTATCTGATTAACGGTAACTTAGCCTTCGAATGCAATGACGTAAACTGTTTTAGCGAATGAGTTTCAGAACGGCCTTGCTAATGTTATAAATGGGGATCTAAATATATCCGTAGGTCAGGGGTCGCAATCAATGCTATCGGCGTTTATATATACATACTAGTTGGTGGACGTTGTTTTGCCTTTCTGACAACCTTTCCTATAAAAATTCTTAATTTCGCAATAAAAAAATAAGGGTTACTTATCGGGATAAAATCTATCCTATCTCTCAAGTTGGACGAAACTGCACACATTATTTATTTTTATAGAATAAGTACCTGCATGACCGGTATTTTTTTGGAAATTATATTTATATACAAATTACATACCGATGAAATATGAATAATATTTTTCGATCTTACAGACATAATAGAAAAGGCTAAACTGGTTATTTAAATAAAAAATCATGAGTGCAATTAGTTTCACTTAATTTTTCGTGTTTTTAAAAAAATATTAAAAAAAGGGTTCCAAGTAATAGATTTTGTCACAAAAGAAGAGAACTTAAAAAAAGGAAAAAAAATACTGACGAATACATTCTGACTCGAACCAAGGCTACTGCGATTTCAGGACCGCCCAATATCCCATTTGAGCTATGTATTATCGCATTATCGTATTCTAATGATATTGTAGCAATTTTTCATTGCCTGAAAAAACAGATAAAACAACATTTTCTCAAAATAAATCCTAGCTAGATTGATTTGTAGCATGTATGCGTAGATATATGGATGTAAAGGAGGCGAAAGAGGTATGTCAGAATCGTGCCAAATGGAAGTCCGTAGTCTCTGCCTACCCTCTGGGTGACAAGCGTGAGTGTTTATGTTATGTTATTATGCTAGATTAATTTATTGCCCCCGAAACCCCCTGGACACTAAATTTCATGAAAATCGTTGGAGGCGTTTCCGAGATTCCGATTATATATATATATATATATATATATATATATATATATATATATATATATATATATATATATATACATACACTCACCGGCACGGAAACTTGGCCACTCGTGAATTTGCTGATTATTTGCACTGAAACGTTTTTTTAACAGTAAATTAAGGGTAGATGCATTCAATAAGTGTCTCTAATGGTTTTAGAACATAGAAATTTAATGTTTACTTCACCGAAATTTTTCTTTTCAAGATAACATGTTTTCACTGAAATTAACATCTTTCCATTGTCACTTTAAAAACACTACAAAGTTAAAAATTAAGTCTGTTTCTTTATTGTCTATCAGTTTTAATATCGGGTGTTTCCTCCTCTAGCCCTGATAACCGCTTGCATTCGATCTGGCATGCTTTGAATGATGTTTCTGACATCAACTTGCGGTATGCTGTCCCAAGCGGCCAGCGCTGCATTTCGGAGCTCATTTAGAGTTTGTGGCGGTTTGGAGCTGGACTTTATCTTTCTTTTGAGCATACCCCATACATGCTCAATTGGATTTAAGTCCGGGCTACGAGCTGGCCACTGTAATTTTTGTATTCCAACCTCTTCCAGATATTCCTCTACACAATGTGCGACGTGCGGGCGTGCATTATCGTGCATGAGGAGGAATTGGTCGTGTCCAATGAATCCCGAATAAGGCATTACGTGCTCCTGAAGAACTTCCTCGATGTATCGAGTAGCTGTAAGCCGATTATCGACGATGACCAACTCTGTACGTGCGTCGGAACTTACACCTCCCCATACCATTATTGAGCCTCCATGGAAACTCACAGTTTGGGTGGTGGTAATGGGTAGAAACCTCTCTCCTCTTTTTCTCCACACTCGTTCTCGACCGTCTGGAGCACGTAAAGCTATTCGACACTCAACTGTGAACAACACTCTAGCCCATTGCTCGTGGGTCCAATTGACATGTTCTCTTGCGAACTGAAGTCGGGCTACTCGGTGCTGTCTGAGAAGTTCTGGACCTCGTGCTGGTCTACGAGCTTTTAAATTCACTTCCTCCATTCGTCTTCTCACCGTACGCTCACTAACATTAACGCCTCTTGCGATTTGGAGCCGCTGGCATATCTCAACAGCGGTCAGGTAGCGGTTTCTCAAAATCTCCATAACAATAAAACGATCGTCCCGGGCCGATGTGCACCTTACGCCCCCACTGCCTGGCCTGCGGGTGTAGCGGCCTGTCTCCTGGTATCGTTTCAGTGAATACTGCATTGAGAACCGTGGTACGTTAAGCACAATAGCAACTTCACGCTGTGTCAGCCCTTGGTCAATTAATGCTACTGCTTGTGCAACTTGTGCTGGTGTTAATGGCATTTTTATTGGCTTTAAAGCACCTTTAGTTATTTAATTAAGACACAAGATCACAATAATTGAATAACCTTACAGTAAACTTTTCACAACACACAAATTTAAAATGTGAACTTAGTCGCTCAAATGACCCGATTCAACTAAAAATTAAAGAATTCGTCATGGTGCACTTAAACATAATGAATTACCCTCTTGAACTTGAGGGTAAACATTTTTTGACATACTTGCATAACAAACATTCATCAGAAACACTTAAAGCTTTTGCTATCGCGAGATAACCGCTTGGCCAAGTTTCCGTGCCGGTGAGTGTATATATATATATATATTTATGTATATATAGAATTGCTCGTTTAAAGGTATAGGATATTTTTGCCCGGTCGAGCCGACCCTTTCGTGCTACAACTATAATATGGCTGCAGTGTGGCTCTACCACGTATGCAAAACTTCATTTAAATCGATTCAGTAGCTTAGAAGTTAATCGCGGTCAAACAATGTGACGCGTAATTTTTACTTAATTGACTAGCGATCTGTCCCGGCTTCGTCCGGCCACCGCCGGGTCCAACTATGCCTTCTACCTTCGCGGCAGTGCAAGCAATATGATGACAAAGTTTTACCGCAATACGATGAACGGTATGGCAGCCCATGAAATACGAAGAAACAAATATTAATTTTTATATATTACATTGGAGGACTAAATAATATATAAAAATGAATATTTGTTCTTATATATTATTTTATATACTATATAATTTAAATTCTTAAGCCTATACTACTCAAGACATTTTTTTTCAATGTTTAATAAATTTAATTATAATAGATATTTGCCATTTTGTTCGATAATTTGTTGCCATCTTGTAGGTAGTGACATTCTTTTTTTATAGAATTAGGGTGACAAACGAGCACACAGTCCACCTGATGGTAAGTGGATGCTGTGGTGTCCCATAGGCATCTACATTTAACCTCGATTAAAAATCCAAATGCAGATGCGTCCCCTGAGGACTAAGATGGAATACCTCGATTCCAGTAAAACGGTTCCCTACACCCACCATACGAAACACAGCAGCATTAAGCTGCTATGTTACGCTAGTATTCTGTGAGAGCGTGGTCCTTTCCCGGTCAAGGCGACCCTTTCGTGCTACAACCATAATATAGCTGCAGCGTGGCGTGACAGTTGCTGCGGAAATCTTTGGATTTTTCATGAAAAAAATGCGACAAGTAGTTTTGACAGTACTTTGTTGTCGTTAACCTAACACTACCCAAAGAATTCTGAAGAGACCGTAACAGGTGAAAATCTGAGGGTGGAAAGTCCAGGACTATATGGTGAATGCATTAACACTTCCTAGCTCTCTCTCAATTTCTGCTGAGTGGCCAAATATGTGTAGTCTGGCGTTATCATGATGAAAGACCACTCCTTTTCTTAAATATACTTATACGTCTTGCACTTTATGGAGTGACCTAAAGGGGTATTTTGGTGAATGCTAAATTAAAATTATGATTATAACTAGATGATTTTTTTTTTGAAAACGAAATTAAGTTGATGAGAAAAAAAATATTAACGAGTCTTAAAATATTCGGCCGAATATTTTTCGGCGGGATCACCTCGGTACCTAACCAATTTATTTCGAAACTTGTTACCGTAAAGCGTGCGGGATTAGTGCTGGTCCCTGCCCCTCACTCTCCCGCCACACCTGACATGTTCTTACATCTTTTAGTACAGAGGAAATTACCGGCACATGCTTATGTTTTGACTATTTTTGTGAGAAAGAAGTATTTCGTTGTGTTATTCTTAGTGAAAATTGATAATTATATTGTGAAGGCGCTGTCATCGCGTCACACGTGAAACACACCGAAGCCTAAATCACGCTATCAAAATTCCGAATCATAAACAGTATATATAGAACATCTCCGAACTATCACTCGGAGTGTCGGCCGTTCCCCTGGCAGAATACCTTGCCCGGCGGGAGATCGCCCCTTTTCCTTCTTCGGCCACAATATGATAAAAATGAGTGGCAGGAGCACGGAGCCAAATACAAAGCTTTATATTTGCTCCGTGGGCAGGAGATCTACTATTTGCACTTATTTTAGAGAAACTGACGAGCAAAGTAAAGTGAAATGTACTAATGTAATGCAATGTTTATTTGATCCCAATAACATTTTCTCAAGCTTTCTATTTGCTATAATTGGAAATAAATCTAGTGCCTCAAAAACATAGCGTTATGTTTTTGAGGCACTAGATTTATTTCAAGTATAGATAGATATATTCAAGTAGATTTAACCCATAAATAAGATATACTTTCAACAGTAAAATTATGAGAGACATGGGCATGGCATCACTCAATTCATAAATTTCAATACAGTGGACACTTTGAGTACCACTTTAACGAATTTTCGGTGATTTAGCCGAATACGCCGAATACTCTCTACTAATCTACTAAATATCTAATATCTCTACTAAAAATTAAAGTAATATTAAAGTTGATTTCTAATCGTTGTAAGATAATTCTGTTTAAAGTTTTTTCAATTCACAGTAATAAAAAGAATTCGAATCTCAATAATAATGACATAGTAAAATAAAAAATAAATATTTTCTATTGTTGATTAAGATTTCTACATTTTTTCACGATCATGTGAGCATTATGAGTCGTGCACTCTTGGATTTTCCAAAATTTTTATTGACGTTTGACATAAAATTATGGAAAAATTAGAAGTAATAGGTAAGGTAATAAGGTTATTAATTTGTGAAAAATTGTGTGTATTTAAAATACTTTAAAATTGACGTATAACATGAGCGTTTAGCACATTTGGATTTACTAAAGTTTTTTCTTTTTTTTAATGCTATTAAAACCAGCCAGATACAAACAGTACAACCAAATAGATTTTTCTTAAATTTTATACGAACAAAATACGAAGAAATTTTACCTCGGCCTATTATTGGAAATCATGTTATTAACTTCATCCTAATACATAATTTCTTCACTCATCAGCGATATAAATAACAAACATGATTGCTTCTGTACTTTCTCAACATCATCATTTACATCAATCAGTGAGAGTAAATATATTGTAGTGTTTGCACTGTGTTAATGTTGTTTTTTTGCTTGTACCTTAATCTAAAATAAAATTCGTTTAGTAATAAATAATAATGAATAAGTAGTATTGTGTAGTAGTTTCCTATCATTTGTGAATATAGATATATATTTTATGCAATGGTTTTAGTCAAAATTGCTTATGGACGACGAACGGATGTAAAAAGACTGTCAAGTTGCTGCACAAAACATTATTTCTTATGCCGGCTGTACACGCTCGTCGAGACACCACGAGACAGGCCTAGAGGTAAGCGTTGTTTAACATTGTTCCTAAAAACTTTGCGTTTTTAAAAAATATTATAACATGTATAGTTTTCTTTGTGAATAAACATTTGAAGTGTAAATAAATATTTTAAGTACATAAATGAATATATAATAAGTGTAAAAAAATAATAGATATTTTTTGTATTAAGTTAATTTTTGTCTATTATGTGGATCATAAAAATTATGTGATGTGATGGACAATAATACTTAGATACTTATATATTTTGTGACTGTATAAAATCGTACAAAGGTTATATTGACAATTAGGTAGCTTATATTGACAATGACGCGCGAATATTATAATAGCTATAAACTATTATATATTCGTATTTATAACATAACGCAAACGCAAAACTAACCTACGCTAAACTGTATATAGATGTTACTAATTACAAAAATAAGCAGTTTTGAAACTAGTTACTCATATCCACGAAACTACGTACAACCGATTACGTCCAAAAGACGTTACGACCCATGTCTAGACAGGGCGAGTACGAGTGTGTACAGGATGCTCTCGTCCCGTCGCGTCGCCTCTCGTGGCTCTCGTGTGCTCTCGGAAGCATGTCGGTTTTTTGCGCTCGAGTCAAAGGGTCTCGTGAGTATCGCGATGAAAACGAGAGCGTTCACTATTCTATTCACCGTACATGGTACTGTTACGGTAAATAGAAACTATCCACCATCTCCTTCTTTGCAATGGGTTATTAATTTTATTTTTAGTAAATGTGTAAAAAACGTATAATAAATATAATAAAAATATATAATAGCTAATAGGCAAAACGCAGCAACAGTTTTATCTAGGTCCATCTCAACGGGCATACGGAGTTCAAACGATACCTACAACGAGTGTGTACATGGTGTGTTCTCGTGTCGACCCTTTACGTGACGAGAGGCACACGAGGCAGCGAGACGAGCGTGTACAGCCGCCATGAGCTACATAGATCTAGGGTTGCCAGGTCTTTAAACCGAAAAGCCGGATGGACCATCCAGCTTAGCCGGACATTTTGGTAAAAAGACCGGGCACTCTTAATTATTCAGTCTTAGTATAACACATTAATATATTTTTAAAGCAAAACAATGTTTATATCATTTACCACAAAATCTTAAATTAAAATTGAATGAATCAGTGTTCTTTATTATTAATCATTCAATATGCATTACAATATTAATTTCAATAATTGCAATAGTATGTATTTAAGTACATGAAAAATGTAAAAAAATGGTCAAATGTAAAAAGCATAACAAAAGCCGGACAGGCCGGACATCGTCTAATTTGGCCGGACATGCAATCAAAAAGCTTGAATGTGTCCGGCTTTATCCGGACGCTTGGCAACGCTACATACATCTGTATACAATACTGTATAGCGTAGGTTAGTTTTGCGTTTGTTTTAGGTTATGATTACGAAAATATTAACAGGTTATAGGTATTATAACATTAGTTTAATTGTGTAACGTTATGATTAGGAATACTTATATAAAAGTTTATAGGTATTATAATATGCACGCGACATTGTCAATATTAGTACCTTTGTGCAATTTTATATAGCCACAAAATATGTAAGTACCTGAGTACATCATATCACATAATTTTTATGATCCGCATAATACACAAAAATTAACTTAATACAAAAAATATTAATTATTTATTTACACTAATTGTGTCTATTTATGTACCCTAAATATTTATTTACACTTTAAATGTTTATTCATCATCAATGTTTAGTCAGGCCTGTTGGTCTAGTGGTTAGTGACCCTGACTGCTATGCCGGAGGTCGTGGGTTCGATTCCCACCCAGGACAAATGTTTGTGTGATGAGCACGATCATTTGTTCTGTGTCTGGGTGTAATTTATCTATAATATTCATGTATTTAGAAATATATAAGTATGTTTATCAGTTGTCTAGTACCCATAACACAAGCTCTGCTTAGCTTGGGACTAGATGGCGTTGTGTGATAGTTGTGGAATATTATTATTATTATTATTATTCATAAAGAAAACTATACATGTTATAATGTTTAAAAAAACGCAAAAAGTTTTTAAGAATATAGTTCACAGACACGAGACAATAACATTCGTCAAACATCACTTGCATTTGTATACTGCCTAAAATATTATATAGAAAGTAGAAGCACAGTCAACTGGACTAGGTCGCAATTTCTTTAAAAAAATATTATCGTAATGAACTTTTAGTCTTCCCAATATAAATTCGCATGGATATTTGCATTTTAAAAAAACGCACCGGTTAATATAACGCCGTCTCTTTTTATCTTGCATGTAAGCCATACCTATCCCGAAGGATACTCTCGTTGTGCGAGTCGTATATCGTGTTACGTATATACTAATCATCTTAATAATAATCTGTTCAAAACGAAACGCTTACGCGAGCGCCGTTCTTTGTGTGTGTCAACTGCGTACGTGAAATAATCGTTACATTTTGTCCACGAAACTGGGTATACGATTATTAAGCTCGTAAGCAGTTTCTGAAACCGATTATGTTAAATAATGCTCACCTCTAGGCATGTCTCGTGGTGTCTCGACGAGCGTGTACAGCCGGCATTAGAAATGCAATTCTGGACGTATAAAAAAGGCGGACTGAATCTCGCTATACAACTCACTGATGCACCCATAATAAGTCAGCTCCCTTGTACGTACGTAGTCTTGTGGACGCCACACACGGTCAGTTCAACTGATCGTTCCAACTGATCAGTTCAAACTAAAACTGTTGTTTTTTAAATATTGTATTTTCGATATATTGATAATTATAAATATATCAATACCGGAGTTTTATATATAAGTTTATTTATGGATATATCGAAAATTCAATATTTAAAAAAATATCAACAGTTTTAGTTTGAACTGATCAGTTGGAATGATCAGTTGAACTGACCGTGTGTGGCGACCATAATGCTCGCCATTACGCAACAAACGTCGTCCGCGAGAAGTAGTTGTCGTAAATAAAAACAAAAATTAATTTGCCATCTCGCGTCGTTAAATTTTGTTAAAAATCATCAGTAGTTTTATCAAAAACATCAAGGATGCACCTTTCATAGGTAATTCAGTAATTATAAATAACTTATTTGAGAATTGTATATCTTAAATTAAAATGTTATTTTTGGAACAGAAAACGCAAGTCACGTGATTAGTTTTGTTAATTATTTATAATTTCCTTAAAATAAAAACGTAAGGACCTAGTTTTTCACTATATCTACAACATTTCCAAAAATTATGAAAATTACTGCTTCACAAAGAAAGCCTCTTAAGAGCCCAGTCTTTCAGAGCAAAACAGTAAAATTGCGTTCTGGTGACACATCTACACCCTCCCTGCCCCGCCACTTCATGTACCGCCACCGCAGTTATCTTTCTGGCCGTAGCGTGGAAAGTAGCTCTACTAAGATTTTCCAGTATCAATTTATCTAATATACAGGATTATTGATAATTAGCTAACAAATTTTCACATACAGATTTTCTACCTCGTATCTATTTTTGTTCCATGCTTTTATTACAAAATTCGTTACACAAAAAAAATATATTTTAAGTTTGTATAATTTTTGTTGTTTTGTTGAAAAGGTTTCTAAAAGATAATCATCTAGAACCTGTATAACATGTACTCGTATTATTGATTATTCAAATGAATCTGGCAAGTGCTAGAATGAGTCGTGCACTGAGGGTTTCGTAATAAGTCGATGACACTATCGAAAATCCGTCAAGTACGTCAAGTAGTTCTAAATACTAAAATAGATTAAAAAAAACTCAAAATAATTTCTATATAAGTACAAACAGTCCACTATCACACATATTTATAGTTTCTCATTAAAGTATAATGTAACTTTGTATAGCATTTACCTATATGCATGAATTACTATTCGAACCCACGACCTTTTTGAGTTCGCGGTCCGCTCCCTGCCATTAGGCTACTGTCGCTTGTAAACAAAACATCATGTGCAATCCAAAAATGTATAATACTTCTATATTTCCTTGAAGAACTTACATAATATGTAGGTAGGTAGGTAGGTTTTCTGGTACAAGCATATTTTTTACGTTTATGGACCATATCGAAATTAAAAGTTATAAAACAAATACAAAATGATTTATAAACCCTTAAAGAATTATATGCAAAAAATAATAAAGTAGAGAAACTTTCAATTCGTAACAATGCGCAACCAAGATTAGGGAAAGAGAGAGAAAGAGGAATGTTAGAGCGAGAGGAAGTGCAAAAATTTGGCACAGACAAGACGTCTGAACGCTACAGCCGCTCAGCGGCTACTAAGGAATATTGCCCGCAATTATTGTTTATAAAGTCAATATTTTATAGGTCGATCGAAATAATTATTAATTTTGAAATAAAGTGGTTTAAATTATTATTTTTTAATATTTGTCTAATTAAACACCTGCCCTTGAGAAAAAAATAATTATAGCATAAATATTTTCAGCTATTGCTATGAAACAAATAGTTTTTTATGAGGCGAAAACAGCGAAATTTAACGAAATTGAGACCTCTTATTTAAGACAATGAAAGATATTTAGAAAAAAAGAAACAGCGCATTTTGGAGATGAAGATGTTTAGCTATTAACGCGCTGAATAGATTTCGCCTTTTTATTATCGATTGCCTTATAATGGTACACGAACAAAGCTCGAAATTGCGTTGGGTGCGAGAGAGCTCTATTTACCGTTTGATTTATCTAACATAGACCACAAAGATGAACCAAAAAAAAATTTAGCCATTACTTATAATCTGGGTATTTATGTGTTATCAAAATATTTTACTCTGAAACAATAATTTGCTGTAAAAAAAGAAATCAAAGTGGCGCTAATGATTCGATGTGAGTCAACTTTAAAAGACTGTAGCCTTAAAACCTTTTATCTCAATAAAAATGGCTAAGTTTGTTCAGCGGGTACGTGCCTACTACTGACACAGCGACTCAAGGCCGCACCGTCAAGCATGTGTGTATATGTAGATAGATAGATAAGATTTATATTTATCAACTCATTTAAATTTCTACATGTTTTTACTCGTTATTCGAATTTTACGGTAACATATTAGAATTGTAGAAGTCTCTTAAAATTAATTCTATTCTGGACATAGACTTCCTCTCATTTCTGAGGGGTTTATTTTAAATGTATTAAAGTTACTTATTATTATAGGAGTCGCAGGAAGGATAATAATACCCCTGATTACCGATTATTTGACCGGCCTGTTGGTCTAGTGGTTCGTGACCCTGACTGCTATGCCGCAGGTCGTGGGTTCGATTCCCACCCAGGACAAATGTTTGTGTGATGAGCACGATCATTTGTTCTGTGTCTGGGTGTAATTTATCTATTATTTATGTATTTAGAAATATATAAGTATGTTTATCAGTTGTCTAGTAACCCATAACACAAGCTCTGCTTAGCTTGGGACTAGATGGCGTTGTGTGATAGTTGTGTGGAATATATATATTACTTGATGTTTACTTTACTAGTTCACAACTCGAAAAGCCAGTCAATAATTATTGCAATTGTTTAAATAATGTCACACAATGGTGGTGGTCTATCCCCTACTACCTATCAAAACTGAACCTAGCAACAGTTCGAAGTAAGAATTATACAATCCAGATACTTTTATAATATAAAAAGTACCCGGTTGACCGAGCTTTGCTCGGTATTTTTCGCTCGGTTTTTTTTTAATTCGTGTGTTTTGTAAATTATATTTAGATACAAATTACATACTGATGAAATACGAATAGTATTTTTTCATCTTAGCGACATAATAGAAAAAACTGAACTGGTTATTTGAATAAATTAATTTGTATAAATTAATTTAAAATACTACAAAAAGGGATCCAAAAAATAGATTTTCTCAAAAAAGAAAGGAACTTGAAAAAACATTAAAAAAAGTCGGTCGGTCTGGGCTCGAACCATGGTATTACGATTTTGTGACCGCCCAATATACCAATTAAGCTATTTCTAATCATCAATGAACTGTCAAACTTCTTATTCTAACGATATTGTAGCAGTTTTTCATTGCCTAAAACACGGACAAAAAGACATTTTCTAAAAATAAATCCTAGCTAGATCGATTTATTGCCCCCGAAACTCTCTGCACACAAAATTTTATAAAAATCGTTGGAGCCGTTTCCGAGATTCCGATTATATATATATATATATATATATATATATATATATATATATATATATATATATATATATATATATATATATATATATATATATATACAAGAATTGCTCGTTTAAAGGTATAGGATAAGTAATTCAATGACTAATAATCTATTTTGTATTTGATCATTAAAAAATAATTTAAAAGCAAAACGATTATTATACAAATATTATTTATAAAGACTCACAAAAGAAATTATGTAAAAATCACTGATAACATTATTATACATAATATTTTATGTGGAGTATGTAGGTAGCTTTGTAATTAAAAAAGGGATCAAATTATGTACGGGTTTCGGAAATTTTAAAACCTAATTATAACTACAGTATACTCGATTAGATTCTTATCATAATTGTGGTTAATAGCAATCCTGAAATATTTTAAATCACACACTTTAAGGAGCCGTGAAAATTCAGGGGCTTATGTAAATTTCACAGTACGTGAGCAATCCGTTCTCGCCGGCACCAATGAAATTGTTAATTGCAATTTTAAGTGCTGATTTACCACGTGCTCCACGGTGAAGGAGAACATGGCGAGGAAACCTGCATGTCCGAGAATTACGTTAAAAATATTACGATAACGTGTGAAATTTGCCAACACGCATTGGGGCAGCGCGGCGGAAATTTCCTTGCCCTAACCCTCTTAGAAATGAGAGCAGTTGGACGTATATAGGTCGTAACTTTAACTTTTTAATTATAAATTTTAAGCAGTGGGACGTATATAGGCTGTAACTTTTACTTTTTTAACTATACATTTTAATTAGGTCTTGAGGTTTAGTTTTCATCTTCGTAAGAATATTAAAAACAAATAATATTTATATTGTTTCTTTTTCAACAGCCTTTTTAGGTTTACTGCTGAACATAGGATAGGATGTCTGTGGGCCACAGCATCTATTTACCATAAGGTGAACTGCGTGCTCGTTTATCACCGTATTCTATAAAAAAAAACTCGCTTTTCACCCTTCTATTATAATAAAAATTAAGGGCAGAGCCGATACCCTCGCAATGATAATGCTCATTTGCATTACCCTCTAAAACTTGGGTTCAGAGTTTTTCAATGGATTTTTCGCTATAGTTGCTTGCCGCGTCTGCGGATAAATCGAGTGCAAGTAAGGACAAGACCCGGATGACCGAGCTTTGTTTGGTTTTTTTTAATTTACATTTAGATACAAATTTCATGAATAATATTTTTTGATCTTATTGACATAATAGAAAAAACTGAACTGGTTATTTGAATAAAAAATCATGAGTGCAATTAGTTTAATTAAAATTTTAATTAAAATACTAAAAAAATAATAGATTTTCTCACAAAAAAGGGAACTTGAAATAAAAAAAGGAAAAAAGTCGGAGTCCCTAAGAAGGGACGCGAACCACGGAACTCCGATATCACGCCCGAACAACATCCCATCTGAGCTATTACGATCGTTGGTAACCTGTCAAAATTTACCTTCTTATATTGTAGCAGTTTTTTTATTGCCTGAAAACAAGGACAAAAGGGCATTTTCTAAAAATAAATCCTAGCTAGATCGATTTATTGCCCCCGAAACTCCCTGGACACTAAATTTTATGAAAATCGTTGGAGCCGTTTCCGAGATTCAGATTATATATATATATATATATATATATATATATATATATATATATATATACAAGAATTGCTCGTTTAAAGGTATAGGATAAGTTGAACTAGTAAAAATAGATCAAAATTAGCAATATCTCTTGCAAGCTCGCTAAATCGTACCTACACTCATTTCATTTGTTTGTTTTGTGCTGTGCCTTTTTACTTTGATTGTGTAAACGGTCAGTTCTTACGTTATTTCCCGGAGTACACGCAATTTTGTTTAGCGGTTGACGGCAATGTAAATGATTGTAATTAAACAATTGCGGCGGAAAATTAATATCACAACAGTGAAAGTTTATTAGACAAAAAACGTTTCATTACTAATTTCAGTACAATGTTGTTAAAATAATACCAAATAACTAGCAAAGATTTTGTTACTAAATAAATAAACCTAATTTCTACTAAATCTTGACTGCCCGGTCAAATTTATCATTAATGCGAAGAGCAATTTAGAAATTTAGTTTACAGAAGAAATATTAAGACTTATAAGTGGGATCAATTCATTACTATTGTAAACGTTTGCAATTATAACACGGCACCATATTCTATTAAACAATTATGTAAAGCTAATCTAGCAGAGTATGTTAATGAGGGCTGCAACTTATGGTTTCGACAGATTTTTATAGCATAGTCATAACTTATGAAAAATCTGTCGAAATTGGATCGAAATATTATGTAAGCAGACGAATGTGTTAAGATAAATTAAAAAAATAATAATGTTATAAATGATGTATTAGATTATATCTGATCAAAGGAAAAACAAAATTTATTAGTTTGAAAACTCAAAAATACATCGTCATTTATATTATTGTGTAGTCGTGAATAATCTGCAGTTGCCGACGCTACACGTCTCTCCTTCTATTGGTTGGATGTCATAGCATACATTAAAAATGTTAAAAAGTTGATACATATTACCAAAGATTTAAATAGTTAGATGCGCCCTTACCATAGTACGACCACTCCGAAATGTGTCCATTCTCAAATGAGTGAGCTCACTCATTCGCAATCAGTGCTCATTTGTGCGACAGAGAAAGTAGTATACACAATTTCTGTAGGATAATAAGAGATGACACTATCGCATTAGTCAGCGTCTTGCAAACGAACACATCCACAAATAATGCCACAGTTTTCAAGTAGAAGGCGCATCTAACTATTTAAATCTTTGCATATTACACATCAACTTTGCTTACAGGCATCACTTATTCACGCTCACTCTCATTCACTACTAGTACTACCCATCACAAGCCCACTGCTGAACATAACATATCTTCCACATAGATTGCCACAATGTAGGGTCATCATCAGGTTTCACCAGGTTTTACGTGGCGGAGCCATGCTGCAGCTACCGGGTAGGTCCACACTCTCACAGAATACAAGGCATTCCATTACAGTCCGCAGGGGTTGATAAAGCGTCATCATTTTGATTCATTTTTTTATAGTACAGGGTGACAAACGAGCACACAGTCCACCTGGTGGTAAGTGATTGCTGTGGCCCATAGACATCTACATCTATCTTCGATCACGAATCAAAATGCAGATGTGTTGTCACCCGTGAGGACTAAGATGGAATGCCTCATTTCCAGTAAAAAGGGTCTCCGGTTCTCTACACTCACCGTACGAAACACAGCAGCATTAAGCCACTATTTCACGCTGGTATTCTTTGAGAGCGTGGTCCTTTCCCGGTCGAGCCGACCCATTCGTACAACTGTACTACCAATATAACTGCAGCATGGCTTACCTACAAAACTACCACGCACAAAACTTTTTTGAAGATAAATGTAGATGTCTATGGGCCACAGCATCCACTTACCATCTAGTGGGCTGTGTGCTCGTTTGTCATCCTTATTTTATAAAAAGAAGGTCGTCACTCACACACGTCGTAATAGTCCCAGAAGAACAATACAAGTAACTTTATTGAATATGCGAACAAATGTAAGCTTCAAGATACCATAAGTTTATACTGTGTAGATCGGAACAAAAGTTAAATTTTAATCTATGGTAACCGCGGTTAACTATTACTTCTGGACGTTGAACATCTCAGTCCAGCCTGTGACCATGAGTGCTGTAAAGCGTTTGAAAAACGTCTGGTATTTAAAAAGTTGAATATACGCGATAAATTCCGTAAAAAACTAGTATTATTTCAAAATGTAAGCTGCTCGTAGCTACTGAATCGAATACAACTCATATGTCAAAAAACAGGCCGACATATTGATGTCGGCCTGTTTTTTGACATAAGGTCAATATCAATATAATATTTCCTATTTTTAAATATTTTTCATTTTAAAATTTTCATAATGATTTCTTAAATTTACGCGAACACTACACATTGAATAAAACTATTATTTACGGATTTTATCGCGTTTAATTACATTCATTTATTTTTATTATTATCCCGACGTTTCGGGTGCTTTACAGCGCCCATGGTCACGGGGGGGACTGAGATGTTTGACGTCCCAATGTCATAGTTATTCCGGCTACCTTCAGTTTTTTAATATTAATTTTTGGTCCGATTTACGCAAAACGAGCTTATAGTATCATGAAGTCTTGCAGTGGTATGCTTGGGTTTGGGTTTAATTTTGTTAATTATAGGATCCCAAGCAGATGGTAGCACCCAACCATCTTCTCTATTGAAATTTGGATGTTTTTTAATTTCAATAGCCTCGCGTATCATCCTTGGTAGGAATCGGTGTTCTTTTGCGAGAATTTGTGGTTTATCAAATCTAATGTAATGGTGGGGACGATCTTGAACATGTTCGCAGACTGCAGACTTCCCGGAGAGTCGGTGCTTCACATCAGCTATATGTTCCTTCACGCGGGTTTTTATAGATCTCTTTGTTTGACCTATGTAAGAGAGACCACATTCACAATCTAGCTTGTACACACCTGCATCTTGTAGAGGAATATTACATTTGATGGATGGTAAAAATTGACTAATCTTCTTCAGCGGCTTGTGGTATGTCTTAATGGACGCTCGCTTCAAGATGTAGCCAATCTTGTCCGTGACTCCTCTAACATATGGTAATAGAGCAGGCGCGCGCTCGACTGTGGCCGGCTTCACTCGTTCACTGTGACGTAGGCGCGGGACCCGAAGCTTGTTGTCTTGTAATACTTGCTTGACATGCTGAAGCTCCGCAGCCAGATGTTTTCTGTCACAGATCCCTCGTGCTCTCTGAAACAAAGATTTACCCACGGTAGCTAACTGTGAAGGATGATGGTGAGATTCACCATTTAGATATCGGTTGGTATGGGTCTTTTTCCTATACACAGTGTGAGCAATAGTGTTATCAGGATTTCGGATGACTAAAACATCTAGGAAAGCTAAAGAATTATTTGCCTCTAACTCCATTGTGAATTGTATTTTAGAGTTTATGGAGTTAAGGTGGTCTAAAAATGCAGTTACTTTGTCAGATGGTAGAATTGTGAAAGTGTCGTCTACGTACCGCTTGTAGAACCTTGGATTTACAGGAGCAGTAAGAAGGGCTTTCTCCTCAAAGTCCTCCATGAATATGTCGGCGACTATGGGAGACACAGGTGAGCCTATCGCCACACCATCTACTTGCTTGTAGAACTCCTCCTTCCACAATAGATAGCCAGATGTGAGGCAATGTTCAAGTAGTATTGCATATTCTTGAGGCATGTTATTTTCTTCTAGCTTCCTAGTTACAATTGAGATGCAGTCCACAATAGGTAGGCATGTAAATAGTGACTGAACATCAAAACTGACCATAGTTTCATTGTTAGCGAGATGTAGGTCTTTTATCTCACTCACAAAATGGTATGAATCCTTTGTGTGTGCTCTGGTATGTCCTCTCAGTGGTGATAGTATTTTTGCTAAGTATTGTGCCAGCTTATAAGTTGGTGAATCGATCTGGCTCACTATGGGACGTAGTGAAGCGTTTGGTTTGTGTATCTTCGGTAACCCATACAACCTCGGTGGTTTGGCACATGATGGTATTAGCGAATTCACGTCGAGATTTAATTTTTCGGAGTATTTCTTTATTAAATCGCTAGTTGTTTTAAGCGTGTTAGTTGTAGGGTCTGTTTTGACCTTTTTATATGTACTTTCGTCCGATAAAAGTTGTTGTATTTTAAAATTACATTCCGACGCGTCCATTACCACCGTAGCATTTCCTTTATCCGCGCGGAGAATCGTGAGTTCTGGTCTGTTCCGTAAGTTATTTAGCGCTATAAATTCGTCTTTGGGAAGGTTTGGTTTCGGCACTGAACTACGACGTAACAAGGACGAAATATCTTGACGTATGGCCTCCAAATCTTCCTTACCGATATTATTCTTAAACAGACAATCCTCAACACTGCAGATAATTTCTTCGTACGGGATTTTTCGCGGAGTTAATGCGAAGTTCATTCCCTTCGCTAATACTTTCATTGTCGGTTCGTCCAGTGTATGTTTTGACAAATTATAGACAGTGCGTTGTTTATAGTTTGTGTCTATGGTCAACGGTTGTTTATTGTTCTGGCGTTGACTTGGATGTTTGGCATTTGATTTGATCGTTAATTTTTGGTATTTTTCTATTTGTTTATTTTTGCATTCATTGTATTTTGATGTTTCTCGTTTGTTTAAAGTTTCGATGCAATTATTAAAATCAAATGTCGTTAAAATTGTCTTTAGTTCACTGGACAAATTGTCTATGGTGTTGTTTATGAAATGTAAATCGAACCGTTTCTGCTGAATCACCGTCCGTAACAACTTTTTACTTGCCTGATTTAAGATCTTAGCGCTTCCTCGAATGTCCTTCTTTGTTGATATTTTGACACACGTAGGAATGAAATTATGGTCTCTGCATCTCTTCAAGAAATTTAAAGATGTTATATATCTTGCGCGCTTGGTTTTAAGATCTTCTAATCGGCGAATTTTATTTGCTATTACCAGTCCGTACTGGTTCACATAATGATTTCTTAAATTTACGCGAACACTACACATTGAATAAAACTATTATTTACGGATTTTATCGCGTTTAATTACATTAATTTATTTTTATTATTATCCCGACGTTTCGGGTGCTTTACAGCGCCCATGGTCACGGGGGGGGGGGGGGACTGAGATGTTTGACGTCCCAATGTCATGGTTATTCCGGCTACCTTCAGTTTTTTAATATTAATTTTTGGTCCGATTTACGCAAAACGAGCTTATAGTATCATGAAGTCTTGCAGTGGTATGCTTGGGTTTGGGTTTAATTTTGTTAATTATAGGATCCCAAGCAGATGGTAGCACCCAACCATCTTCTCTATTGAAATTTGGATGTTTTTTAATTTCAATAGCCTCGCGTATCATCCTTGGTAGGAATCGGTGTTCTTTTGCGAGAATTTGTGGTTTATCAAATCTAATGTAATGGTGGGGACGATCTTGAACATGTTCGCTAATACTAACTTAACTTATAATAATATAATATAATATATACTAACTTAACTTAACTTAATAATACTACTTGAACATTGCCTCACATCTGGCTATCTATTGTGGAAGGAGGAGTTCTACAAGCAAGTAGATGGTGTGGCGATGGGCTCACCTGTGTCTCCCATAGTCGCCGACATATTCATGGAGGACTTTGAGGAGAAAGCCCTTCTTACTGCTCCTGTAAATCCAAGGTTCTACAAGCGGTACGTAGACGACACTTTCACAATTCTACCATCTGACAAAGTAACTGCATTTTTAGACCACCTTAACTCCATAAACTCTAAAATACAATGGAGTTAGAGGCAAATAATTCTTTAGCTTTCCTAGATGTTTTAGTCATCCGAAATCCTGATAACACTATTGCTCACACTGTGTATAGGAAAAAGACCCATACCAACCGATATCTAAATGGTGAATCTCACCATCATCCTTCACAGTTAGCTACCGTGGGTAAATCTTTGTTTCAGAGAGCACGAGGGATCTGTGACAGAAAACATCTGGCTGCGGAGCTTCAGCATGTCAAGCAAGTACATATTACAAGACAACAAGCTTCGGGTCCCGCGCCTACGTCACAGTGAACGAGTGAAGCCGGCCACAGTCGAGCGCGCGCCTGCTCTATTACCATATGTTAGAGGAGTCACGGACAAGATTGGCTACATCTTGAAGCGAGCGTCCATTAAGACATACTACAAGCCGCTGAAGAAGATTAGTCAATTTTTACCATCCATCAAATGTAATATTCCTCTACAAGATGCAGGTGTGTACAAGCTAGATTGTGAATGTGGTCTCTCTTACATAGGTCAAACAAAGAGATCTATAAAAACCCGCGTGAAGGAACATATAGCTGATGTGAAGCACCGACGCTCCGGGAAGTCTGCAGTCTGCGAACATGTTCAAGATCGTCCCCACCATTACATTAGATTTGATAAACCACAAATTCTCGCAAAAGAACACCGATTCCTACCAAGGATGATACGCGAGGCTATTGAAATTAAAAAACATCCAAATTTCAGTAGAGAAGATGGTTGGGTGCTACCATCTGCTTGGGATCCTATAATTAACAAAATTAAACCCAAACCCAAGCATACCACTGCAAGACTTCATGATACTATAAGCTCGTTTTGCGTAAATCGGACCAAAAATTAATATTAAAAAACTGAAGGTAGCCGGAATAACTATGACATTGGGACGTCAAACATCTCAGTCCCCCCCGTGACCATGGGCGCTGTAAAGCACCCGAAACGTCGGGATAATAATAAAAATAAATTAATGTAATTAAACGCGATAAAATCCGTAAATAATAGTTTTATTTAAAATTTTCATGTTATTTTGTGTTCTTTATACATTTGTTATTATTATTTATTTAGTTGCTGAATCATTCCGCACTTAAAAACTTAATGATGCTTCTTCAAGTGTTAAATGCCAAGTATGTACATAACCAGCTTTGTATGAATACCATTCACTTGCTATTGCTTCATTACTTCCACCGACAGTTAATGCGATAAAATGTGTGCGTAATCAATATGTTTCCTATTGCAGTAATTTGAAAAGATATATTTTTTCGTTGTTTAATACAAGTATACTAAAAATACAATGGCCAGACTTTCTGTCGTGAGTGTCTTCTGTCTGACGTAACCACTTCAAAAGCCAGCATTTGAACCTACTTTTAGTGGTGAACGGGAATATTAGTAAAATTTATGGTGTCATTATTACTCTTTTTGGACGGATCTCTCTCAAACTGGATGAAATGAAAATTAATTTAAATGTTCATAATTCTACGGGCTCCCGTTTGTCTAGAAGCTCAAGAACGGGATCCCTTCGATAACGAGCAGAATTGCACGAGCAGCTACTGATTGAGTTTCTGCAAACTATTCACTATATCTCATTTGTCTATCTAGCCTTTGCCCATATGTTTATTTACTTTGTACTTCGTAATATGAATTTTTTTTTTGCGTTATAATTGGTTTCAAAACGGCAATCACGCTATGCCACTTAAAAGAAGGTCACGGCATGAAAACTATACGTTCTGCATTTTAAAAATTGTAATCGATTTTATATCTAAGACTGTAAAACGGCAATTGGCGATGAATTCACAGTAAGAATGATTGGGGCTTTATGGATGACATGGTATTGAATTGCTGCCAACCTTGCCATATAAAGTGGTCAATTTAACAACGATTTGGAATGAATCACACAAAGTATTTGTCTTCGGAATACCTACCTAAGTATATCCTATTTGTAGTTCGCATTTCGTTAGTACGAATACTACTATAGATATACACTATACGAGTATGAGTACTACGAACTCAAATTCGACGTTACAAGTTCAAATTTTATTTATTGTTTAATTAAATTGTTTTTTATGCTTTTTAAATTGCAACTTCTCACGTTACACTTAATTATAATTGAAAAAGCAAATTATTTATTAATTATTTGTTGTGAATATTAGAAAATAGAAATTCGTTTATGGTAAGTTTAAAGAACATTAACCTCTTTTTTCAGTAATTTAGGCATAATATTAATTCAATTTTAGTCTTCAGTGATGAAAACAAGAGAAGTAGGTATATTTTGATTTTTAATCGAGGGTAGGTGTATATGGCCTCACTTATCATCAAGTGGACGGTGTACCTATTTGTCACCCTTATTCTATATTATTCTGGATTTTAAGCCATTAGTCCAATGTAACAGGAACCACATTCACAATCTAGGTGATACACTTTTGCATCTTATAATGGATGGTAGAAACTGGCTTAAACAGCTTGTTGTTTTACAATCCAGTTAGTGTTTAACGTTGTCAACCACTCATATAATATCGTTGGTGCACGATATTTGAAAGGCGAGCATTACGAGATTTGCCAACTTAGTCCGACTCAGGTCCAATAGACCCACCAGTATGTCCTAGAATACCTACATTCCCTCATAGGCTCATTTCTTGAGCCAGGATCCAGGGAGATTAAAATGTATTTGTAGTCCCCAAGTAGTCCCAGCGAGTACTTGAAATAGAAACTCGCCCGAGTAGAAGTAACCCCTGTTCATAATAATTGTTTATTATGAGTTTATTTTAGGACTTGCTGCAAGATGTATTGCACGCTATGAATGGGATTAAAAATGTTTATAATTTAAGATTTTTTTGTAGAATAAGGGGGGATATTTGCCATAGTTGCCACGCTTGGCGAGCGGGTTGGCAACCACAGTTTTTTATTATATCATTGCTGTTATCAGGAAGATGCTGCTGCCCGTCTCCTGTCTGTCTCCCTCTGTCGCCTCTTACGACACCCACGGGAAGATATGGGGTAGTGAATATTCTCAACCGCCACTACACGGCATGAGTATGGATGCAGGTGGCTCAGGACCGTGCTTTGTGGCATACCTTGGGGGAGGCCTATGTTCAGCAGTGGACTTGTAAAGGGCTATAATGATGATGATGATGATGTAGAATAAGGGTGACAAGCAAGTACACAGTCCACGTGATGGTAAGTGGATGCTGTGGCCTGTGGCCTATAGACATCTACATTTATTATCGATTAAAAATCAAAATGCAAACGCATTGTCATCCCTTAGGACTAAGGTGGAATGCCCAACGCCCTATGGAATATTTTTATAGTATATGTGATGCGCGTGGATTGTTGCAAAGCATTTTAGGTGTATTTGTTGCTGAAAATAATATGAGTGCGTAGATGATAACTATAATGTTCATCATCATTACAGCCCTTCACAAGTCCACTTCTGAACATAGGCCTCCCCCAAGTAACGCCACGAAGCACGGTCCTGAACCACCTGCATCCATCGACTTCCTGCATGTCTTACCAGGTCGTCACTCCATCTAGTGGGGGGTCGCCCTACACTACGCCTACCGGTACGAGGCTGCCACTCGAGAACATTCTTTCCCCAACGGTTGTCGGCTCTTCGAGCTATATGGCCGGCCCATTGCCACTTCAGCTTACTAATCCGTTGGGCTATGTCGGTCACTCTGGTTACTACCGATATCCTCTTTTCTGAGTCTATCACGCAGAGAAACTCCGAGCATAGCTCTCTCCATAGCACGCTGAGTGACCTTGAGCGTCCGCATACGGCCAGCAGTGAAGGACCACGTCTCAGATCCGTAAGTCATCACTGGCAACACGCACTGGTTATACACTAGTTTTCAGAGATTGAGGTATACCTGACGAGAAGATGTGTCGTAATTAAACTATAATATTACCATTATTAATATAATTTTCATATCAAAGTTTCTTTTTATTGGAGTGAATAAATGAAACCTGGTTGAAATGTGATAATATGTGAAAATATAACAATAGCATGGGTCTAACGGTATTTAATATTTATAACAGGTCTTAGTGGCATAGCAGGTCTTTGAAGATATGTGTACGTGAATATTTGTATATAAGTATGTATGTATATATACATGTATGTAAGTATGTATGTATTCTATGTCCTCTGGGACCCAATGGTGAGTCTTCTAGGTGATTCTACAAAAATAAATTAACGGATCGCAATACAATCTTTAAAATTAGATTCTTTTGACGTGTAGTAAATTAAGCTCAATGTTACATTTTTGCGCTATGTTGATTTTGATGCAAATGCTTATGAAACTGCGGCAATTCTTTTGAATGCGTACATTGTTATTATTTCACATAGGTTACTGTTACTTTCATTTCCGTATATACGAAAAACATTGTAAACGTATTCAGTGTGAACTGTAATTCAGACTGGAATATATTTAGATGTATACATTAGAACAATTATAAGAAATTATTGATATTATTATATGTACTTGTAATAGGCAAAATTAACCAGTCAATGATTTCTTATATTTACACGAACACTACACATTAAATTTTAAAAAATGTGTAATAACCCTCTACAAGATAACGAAGTCTGCAGTCTGTGAACATTTTCAAGATCGTCTTCGCTATTACATTAGATTTAATAGACCACATATTCTGGCAAAAGAACACCGATTCCTACCAAGGATGATTCGCGAGTCTATTGAAATTGAAACGCGTGCTAATTTAAATAGAGAAGATGGATGGGTGCTACAATCTGCTCGGGTTCCTATAATCAACAAAATTAAATCGAAACCCAAGCACACCACTGCAAGACTTTAGTATACTTTAAGCTTTACTCTTTGTAGATCAGACCAAAAACTAATACTCAAACTGAAGGTTAGCCCGGCTAACTATGACATCGGGACGTCAAACACCTATGTCCCCTCCGTGACCATGGGTGCTGTAAAGCACACGAAACGTCGGGAATTAAAAAGTTAAAACTAAACGCGATAAAATCCGTAAAATTGAATTAATTTTTAACTACAAATTATAATAAAGTTTTATTTGTAAAATAACGTAGTTTTAAAAATTATTCATCACTATACCTCTTTATTACAAACAAAAATAAAGAGTTTTTCGTAAAATTCTTTATTTTTGTTTGTTCTTCTTTTCTACATCATTATTTCGTGGGTGTACTTAATACTATTTGATATTAGGTTTTCATAGATTCGTTCATTACATCCTATTAAAGTTCATTGCACAATGTAGGTCCTCCCCTAGGTTACCTAATGTTTATAATCCCCTTCCCCTAGGTTACTAAATTTTTGACTGCCTCGTTGGTCTAGTGGTTGTACTTAGTAGTGCTACTGCTGATCATGAGGTCCTGGGTTCGAATTCCGGTCGGGCCAAAAAATTATTTATTGAGTTTTTCCGTCAAGAAATTCTCAGTAGTTGCCCGGAGTCAGGAAGTTGGCGGTGTCTCACTCCCGTGTCTCGGAAAGCACGTAAAGCCGTTGGTCCTGCGCCTGATCTCTCTCCGGTCGTGTCAGTTTACCGTCCCATCGGTTTATGGGAGTGAGGGAATAGAGAGTGCACCTGTGCTTGCGCATACACTTGGACACTATAATCCTGTCCTGCTCCGATGGCTAGCCTCCGTTGAGGCAGGCCGCCGTGATCGAAATTCGGTCTGGACGTTATTATTATTACCTAATATTTGTTCTAGTTGCCACCTCGACAGGCGGTTTGACGTCCGTGGGCATTTATTATTTTAAGTTGCCTGGAAGATGTTGCTGCCATAATCACCGTTACCGTTACAATCTATTATAGTCCACTGCTGAACATAGGCCTCCCCCATAGATTGCCTCACAGGAGAGATATTTGCCATAGTTGCCACGCTTGAGGGTTTGGTAACTGCAGTTGTTCATGTTTAGTCGTTATTAGAGTGGCATTGCTGTCCATACTGATTTGTTTCCCTCCGTCGCCTCTCACGACGCCCACGGGTCGGATATGGGCTAGTGGATGTTCTTACACCGCCACTGCACGGCTGCTGCCCTTGCCATGTTTCATTTCCCCGTGATGTAGTGTAACTACACCATATCATCTCATCATCATTGTACTACTAACTGGTGTTTGTAAATAATGATTTCTTATATTTACGCGAACACTACACATCGATTAAAACTACTTTTACGGATTTTATCGCGTTTATTTTACTATTATTTTTAATTCCCGACGTTTCGGGCGCTTTCCAGCACCCCTGGTCACGGGGGACTGGGATGACTGACGTCCCGATGTCATTGTTAAACCCGGAGTACCTTCAGTTTTTTTAATTATTGTTTATGGTCCGATCTATGAAAAATGAACTGACTATGTCCTGAGGTCTTGCAGTGGTATGCTTGGGTTTAGTTTTAATTTTATTGATTATAGGATCCCAAGCAGGTGGTAGCACCCAGCCTCCTTCTCTATTGAAATTAGGATGTTTTTTAATTTCAATAGCCTCACGTATCATCCTTGGTAGAAATCAGTGTTCTTTCGCGAGGATTTGTGGTCTATCAAATCTGATGTAATGGTCGGGGCCGTCTAGGATATGATCGCAAACTGCGGACTTCCCGGAACGTTGATGCTTCACATCAGCTATATGTTCTTTTACGCGGGTTCTAATTGATCGGGACGTCAGTCATCTCAGTCCCCCGTGACCATGGGTGCTGGAAAGCGCCCGAAACGTCGGGAATTAAAAATAATAGTAAAATAAACGCGATAAAATCCGTAAAAATAGTGTTTGTAATTTAGAGTAGGTAGCAGTTTTGTCGTATCCTTTTATTAACATAATGTAGCTGGTGTTTTTATGTTACGGTTTTAATTTTGATTTTAAGGTTTTAGTTTACTTGAAAGAGAATGATCAATTATGAATTATTTCAGTACGCTAGAAATTAATCAGACAGCTATTCTGATCTTTGTTAAATAAATACGTAAATCGTCTTAATGTGCTATAGACAAATTGTGCTACTTTTTATATTGAGGTTAGAAATGGACTTGCCGCTATCCGTTATTGACATTTTGTTAGGTAACGTCATAGGACGTAGCTACTAGTGTTGTGTTTAGTTGCATTTTTAACCGAGTTCGAAAATCGATAAAGGTTAAAATCGAGTTCGAAAATCGATAAAGGTTATATTATATTCGACGCGTATTTTATGTACCTGCCTACCTTCCCTTTTCGGAAACGGCTGAACCGCTTTAAATTAATGTTTTTTTTAAATCAACGATAGGTTACATTTCAGGGGTAGTAAAATGGGGAATGAAGATTTTAATGCACCTATTTAAACTATTCAACAGACATTGTACCTTGATGTTGTTAGCTCAGACCAAATAAAAATTATTTCGTCTGAGGTTGTTACCTTGAATTTGTAATATTATTTAGAACACTAAACTTTTATTAAGAGTAACACCGACTTCAAAAATAAAATAAGAAATTATTTGTATATAATAGCTTCTGTAGTCTAATGTTTAATTGTAATTCTTTGTTACATTATGCCTTACTTGTAGCACTGACTTTAGAAACTATAATAGGAATCTCTTTTGAAATTTTGAAGTTGGTTAATCTTATTAAAGGTTTAATAATAATATATCGATGCTGTAGTTGTCAATATTTTATCCAAACTTTGAAACACCGTGTTCTGTAGTTCTATGGCAGTTTTAAAAAGGAATCACATCCTTTTCCACACATCCTCACGTAATTGACGGTCTAACATTATGAAATGACAGCCATGAAATTCTTTTGTATTAATGTACAGAAATAATATAAGCCTACTCACAAACTTGAAGACTAGTTGCCACAGAGTACCTTTAGTATATACTGTTGTTGCACCGCATATTTGCTTGATGACTTTCCGGATAGCAGATAGTTCGATTATCAGGCTCACAAAGACAATAAGCAAGTCTTGGTTATATTTATTTCTCAATTAAACTTTAAGAAATAAAAGACAGTCTGAAATTGCTTAATATATAAGTATGAATATCGCGTGAGTGAATCGAGAGCACATGCTAGCAATAAATATTACGACAGCAATTGACATTGTATTTCTATCAATATTTCAGTACTTTGTGATTTTTTTTCTTTGTGTAAAATTACTTGTATCTGATTCCTTTGTGTTTCATACTTTGTACAGATCTTTAAAAAACTAAATTGTTACCGTGATATTGTAGAACATAGATCATAATTTGTTTAATACTGTAGCATTGTTTAAATATTACTTTTTAGGCTGTAACTGTAGTTTTTAGGAAGAAAATTAATCCAACAATAAATTAAATAATACCTGTACTTGTGAAAATATTGATTAAACAACACTAACTTTCGATCTAATTTTATATCAATTTTTTATTAGTGTAAGCGGCGATTTTATAAGTTCTTTCATTTAGAAATATATTATATGAAATATTTTAATATATAATTTTTCATAATTATTAATTAGAATACATTAAAATGAATCCAAAAACCTTAGAACTCAAATTTCACAGACTAATTATGAGCCAGAGCCAGTGCCCGGATATCGGTTACTGAGGATGTGTTAAGGACTAGAACAAACCTTCTAAAAATGCATCTTAGTTGACGTTTTAGCATAGTTTATAGTACCTATAGTTGTAGCACTAATGGGTCGGCTCAACCGGGGAAGGACCACGATGCTGCTGCTGTGGATTCGTAATCGAGGATAGATGTAGATGTCTATGGGCACAGCAACCACTTACTATCGGGTGGACAGTCTTTCTTTCTGTATGGCTACAGTTGACTTAAAAACCACAGGATGGATTTTCGGTTATGAATCAATCTTCTACTCATTTGAATCAAAACCTTTTTTTAATTTACCATTCTAAAGGAAATTATAGATGAGTAATAGTTAAACATTTTGTTTCAGTTAAGTTTAGCGGCGCGTTGGGCGCTTACAGTGGCGTGGGGCGGGTACCCACGCTGGTGTCGGGGACAGGACCAGGGTCGGGCGACGTGGAGATGGTGCAGGAGGGTGAGGGGGAGCCGGGCGGCAACAGCCTTATCGCGCCGCGCCGGCTGCCCAATCCCTGCCTAGAGAGCCCGCAGCGTGTGGACTTACACAGGGAACTGCTTTTTAATCAGAGGATGTAAGTGATAACATGAAACGTGAATTATGTCATTATCTTATTTATTGTATTGAGTCATAGTTAATGTATAATTTGACATATATTTTCTCTTTTCTTCTTAAGGTTGTTGGATCGAAATTCATAATGATTTTTACACAGAAATTGTGCAATTGGATCACCAGCTTTCTTGCAGATCGGAGCATCAAGGTCGTTGTAGACGGTGCAAGCTCCGATTGCAAGCCTATTAATGCTGGTGTTCCACAGGGCTGCGTGCTATCGCCAACGCTGTTTCTTCTGCATATCAATGATATGTTGCATACCCGTAACATTCATTGCTATGCAGATGACAGCACTGGTGATGCTCTTTACACCGGCCGAGCCAATATTTCTCGGGAAAACGTCTCCGAGTGCCGGGACAAACTTGTGTCTGAAGTCGAGTCTTTGCTGAACAGAGTCTCGGATTGGGGACGACTAAATCTAGTCCAGTTTAACCCCCAGAAGACACATGTTTGCGCGTTAACCGCTAAAAAGAACCCCTTTGTCGTATCCCCTCAGTTTCAAGGCACTCCCCTTGTTGCCTCAGCCAGTATCGGAATCCTCGGCGTCGACATATCGAGTGACGTGCAGTTTCGTGGTCACTTGGAAGGGAAGGCCAAATTGGCCTCTAAAAAGCTTGGCGTGCTCAGCAGAGCGGGACAGTATTTCATGCCGGCACACCGCCTGCAACTTTACAAGGCGCAGGTTCGGCCGCACATGGAATACTGTTCCCATCTCTGGGCTGGGGCTCCCCAGTACCAGCTCCTTCCACTTGACCGCATCCAGCGCAGAGCGGCTCGAATCGTCGACGACCGAGTGCTTTCCGATCGGCTCGATTCACTGGCGTTGCGAAGAGATGTTGCATCTCTTTGCGTATTTTATCGCATCTATCACGGGGAGTGCTCTGAGGAATTGTTCGGATTAATCCCAGCCGCCAAATTTCGTGAACGCACGACACGGCAAACGTCCCAATACCATCCACACCATCTGGATGCTTGGCGGTCCACCACTGTACGTTTCACAAGGAGTTTTCTTCCACGTACAACCTCTCTGTGGAATAGTTTATCATCGGCGATTTTTCCGGACCGATACGACCTGGGGACCTTCAAGAAAAGAGCTTACACCTTTCTAAAGGGCCGGCAACGCACCCGCAATTCTCCTGGTGTTGCGGTTGATCATGGGCGGCGGTAGTCACTTAACATCAGGTGAGCCGCATGCTCGTTTGCCCCCTCCTCTATAAAAAAAAAAAAAAAAAAAAAAACACAAGTATTTGCATTGATCCGCATTTGCTCATTTTCCAGTTACGGTTGATGCTCAGTGCTGGATTACAGCTCTTTTTTTGCGGTACATTAAATACCTGTTTTATCTATACATACGTATTAATATATATTAACTGTAGAATCAAAATGATACCGACTTAATAAAGAAACAATGATATAATATGATTTTAGGAACAAATCTGTTATTACCCTTGAACAACAGCGCAGGGGAAATATTCACTGCATCTTTCTCGGGAGGTCATCATTCATCATCATCATCATCATTACAGCCTTTCACAAGTCCACTGCTGAACATAGGCCTCCCCCAAGTAATGCCACAAAGCACGGTCCTGAGCCACCTGCATCCATCGACTTCCTGCATGTCTTACCAGGTCGTCACTCCATCTAGTGGGGGGTCGCCCTACACTACGCCTACCGGTACGAGGCTGCCACTCGAGAACCTTTCTTCCCCATCGGTTATCGGTTCTTCGAGCTATATGGCCGGCCCATTGCCACTTCAGCTTACTAATCCGTTGGGCTATGTCGGTCACTCTGGTTTTACTGCGGATATCCTCATTTCTGAGTCTATCACGCAGAGAAACTCCGAGCATAGCCCTCTCCATAGCTCGCTGAGCGACCTTAAGCGTCCTCATACGGCCAGCAGTGAAGGACCACGTCTCAGATCCATAAGTCATCACTGGCAACACGCACTGGTTGTACAATCTAGTTTTTAGAGATTGAGGTATACCTGACGAAAAGATATGTCGTAATTTCCCGAACGCTGCCCAGCCGAGTTGAATCCGTCGATTGACCTCTCGGTCGAAGTTGGACTTACCTAGTCGGACTATTTGTCCCAGGTAAACGTACTCGTCAACAACTTCGAGCATAGTGCTCCCAACAACTACCGGCATAGGTGTGACATGGACATTGAACATGATCTTTGTTTTGTCCATGTTCATCTTAAGACCTATCCGTTGGGAGGCACTATTGAGGTCATTGAGCATAGTGCTTAAGTCCTCCAGCGATTCTGCCATAAGGACTATATCGTCGGCAAATCGAAGGTGAGTGATGTACTCGCCATTGATGTCAATACCGTATCCTTTCCAGTCCAGTAGCTTGAAAACGTCTTCCAATGCAGCGGTGAAGAGTTTCGGGGATATAACGTCACCCTGTCTTACACCTCTCTGCAGTTGGATAGGTTTCGAGCTCTGGTTCTGTACTCGGATAGCCATCGTAGCCCTACTGTACAAACACTTCAGCACTTCGATATACCGACAGTCAACTTGGCACCGCTGAAGGGACTGTAGCACCGCCCAAATTTCGACGGAATCAAAGGCTTTCTCATAGTCCACATACGCCAGGCAAAGTGGCAGATTGTACTCTTCAGTCTTCTGTACAATCTGCCGCAGGGTATGTATGTGGTCTATGGTACTGAAGCCTTTTCGGAAACCGGCTTGTTCGGGAGGCTGGAAGTCGTCAAGTCTGCGTGCGAGACGATTCGTAATGACTCTCGAAAACAGCACGTAGACGCGGCTCAGAAGGGAAATCGGTCTGTAGTTCTTTAAGAGAGCGTTGTCGCCTTTCTTAAAGAACAAGACCACCGCACTTCTGCTCCACGCCTCTGGAGTAGTGCCACCATGGAGGACGGAATTGAAGAGCTTCTGAAGGACTACAAGTACCGGTGTTCCACCCGCTTTCAGAAGCTCCGCTGTAATTCCATCCTCGCCTGGGGCCCTGCCGTTTTTAAGGTGCTGGAGAGCCATTCTAATCTCGCTTAGACTGACGTCCGGGATATCATCGGAATAGTGTCGGATAAGACTTGCTCTTGGATCGTTACTCACACTTGCGTGTGGCTCCAACGATGATGTGTACAGCTGCCCATAGAACCTCTCAATCTCACTCAAAATCTCAGGTGTCCCGGAAACGATGTTGCCACACTCAGTCTTCAGCTTTGACAGTTGGCTCTTTCTGGCAGACAGATCTCTGGCAAAGACTTTGGAGCCCTGGTTCCGCTCGATCGCTTCTTTAATACGAGAAGTATTAAAGTTGCGTAAGTCTCGCCGCATGCATTTGGAGATCTGTCTGTTCAGTTGCCTGTATGCTGTCAAATCTGTTGACGATTGCAGCCTCATCTCCCGTCTAACAGCCATGAGATTAAGAGTGTGATCGGAGAGTTTTTGTGTTCTTCTGCGGCGGGTCTTGCAGAACTTAGCTCCGACCGCATGGACAGTTTCCACGAGCTTGTCGTTCATATCGTCCACTGCATTGCAATCTTCTAGGCACTGGAAGCGGTTACGTAACTCGAGCTGAAAGGTTTCGGGATTCTGGATTAGAGCACGAGGGGGACGGAGCGTTGACTTCATTAGACGAGACCTCTCCAACTTAACGTTTAGGTTCAGTGTGCCTCTAACCATTCGGTGATCGCTGCCAGTTTTCACCCTTGCGATCACTGAGACATCACTGAACAGTTGGCGTCTGGTCGTCATAATGAAGTCAATCTCATTTTTTGTCGAACCGTCGGGGCTCGACCAGGTCCACTTCCTGTGGGGCCGCTTCTGGAAGAAAGAGTTCATCATAAAGAGTCCCTCTTTCTCCATAAAGTCGGCCAGCTGCTGGCCCCTTCGGTTCCGTTGCCCTACTCCAAATTTCCCTACCTTCAGCTCACCGCTTTCTCTTGTGCCTAGTTTTGCGTTGAAGTCTCCCATCAACACCGTGTAGTGGGTTTTGGAAGAATGTATGGCTCTGGAAATATCCTCATACATTTCCTCCACCTCCTCATCGGGGTGTGCCGAGGTTGGTGCGTAAACCTGAATGACCTTCAGCGAATACCGTTTGGTGATTCTGAGTATCAGGTACGCGACCCTCGTCGACACACTCCCAATCTTTACAACGTTGTTGACGAGAGACTTGTGGACGATAAATCCGACACCTCCTTGGGACAGATGGTCGCCCTCCCGGTGATAGAACAAGTTGCCGGACTCGAGGATTGCCGTGTCCTCCCCCTCTCTTCGGACCTCGGATAATCCAATAATATGCCAGCGCAACTTGTCTACCTCTTCTTCCAGCTCCAGTATCTTCTCGTCAGTCCTCAGGGTGCGTGCGTTATATGTTGCCAGGTCGAGTCGTCGTAGGTGGCAACCGAACCTCCACCGGAGATTCTTAGCACCCCCTGCCCCGCCGTTACCATGGCCGCCACCGTAGCCAGGAATAGCGGGGCCGCCGGGGACTGGGGGCCGTCTTTTTGTGTATTTGTTCATTGGGGGGTATTTGCCGTAGTTGCCACGCTTGGCGAGCGGGTTGGCAACCGCAGTTTTTTATTACGTCACAGTTGTCATCAGGAAGATGCTGCTGCCCATCTCCTGCCTGTCTCCCTCTGTCGCCTCTTACGACACCCACGGGAAGATATGGGGTAGTGGATATTCTTAACCGCCACTACACGGCTCTCGGGAGGTCTTTAAGTATTAATTAGTTATGCCAGAATAATTAAGTAGACTTCTGCAGATGGCAGAATAACAACCTCTAAAGGCCATATTTACCATGGAGTTAAAGATCAAACGATGAAAAGATTACAGATCGTGTATGCGACGTAGGGTAAAGTGTACTATAATTACAAATCGGCATGCCAAGTGTGCCGTTTACGTCATAGTATAAAATATGTATTGGAGTAATATTATAATTCCTAGTGCACGCACAGGCTGTTTTTGAAGTGACTGAATCTTTACAGTCTACGATTACGAATACGATACGACCATAGAATACTATAATATATACATAATAGAACGGGGGAGTGGGCGGAGCCCGTGTAGCCACCAAAATGTCACTAACACGTCAATTCACACGTACATATAAATGTCAACACGAGATGTGTTTTGATGTTACAATCGTTTCCAAATTTCCCATGCAAATTATTTAGAAAATGCGAAATTGCGCGCTATTTACAAATAAAATCCGTCTGTCAACAGTGTCAACATAGCGAATCGGGTTTGTAGTAGTGATAATACGACGTTATTGCTTGTATGTGTGCTCCCGGCGACGCCTATCGTCGTACAAAATAAGGTTGACAGCCATTCTATTGTGTATTATAGTATTTTATGGATACGACGTTAATTCGACCCGTAAATTACGAGTATAAACTTATTCAACTATGAACTCCAATTGTACGTAGTCGGGAAAAAGTATAAAAGTTTATTTTTATTTTTCAACGATGATTTTTCTTATCCGTCTTTTAAATCTACTGTTATAGAAATTTAGGTTCGACATTTTTTTAACTTTTTTATAGATTACGTTTGCGAAACGAGCATACAAGTCACCGGTAAATGGTTGCTGTGGGCCGTAGACATCTTCATCTATCAATTATGCATCAAAATGCAGATTTGTTGTCACCTCTGAGGCCTAAGAATGAATGACCCATTTCCAGTAGAAAGGGTCCTCCGGTTCTCTAAACTCACCATATGGAACATAGCATCTCAATGATTCTGTGTGAGCTTGATCCTTATTCGTGTTACAAAAATATTGCTGCAGCGTGGTTCAGCCACGTGTAAAAAATATCTATTTTGTTTCGGTTAACGTTCACTTGGTACATAAAATTGTTTGTGATTTATTAACATTCATAAATCGTAGCCAGTTTTAAACGCATTGAAATTCAATTGCGATGTGATTTCGAAAAATCCGCTTCTTATTCTATCTTGTTAGGTTAAGGCGCTTATAAAGTGAGTATTGCCGACGCGATTGCCATGCTGCATAGAAATCTTGTTATTAACAATTTCTAAGCCCATCATGCATCCATCCATCACAACCTGTAAAAGTCCACTGTTGAACATGGGTCTCCTCCATAGATTGCCTCATGGGGCGATTTTGCCACAGTTGCCACGCTTGGCAAGCGGGTTGTCAACCCCAGTTTTTTGTTTAGTTTGAGTTGTTGTCAGTAAGATGCTGCTGCCCATCTCCTGCCTGTTTCCCGCTGTCGCCTCTTACGACACCCACGGGAAGATATGGGATAGTGCGTATTCTTCCACCGCCACTACACGGTTTCTAAGTAACTTACATTAATATTCGATAGTGAATCACAACAACCTTTCCGAAACATTGTTTTATAGAGGTTCTTTAAATTAAATAATATTTATCCATTTTTATGTGACTTGGAAAAAGTGACTGGTTATCAATTTAACTGTATAATTTAATTACTTTTTTAATGTATGTGTTATCTCCGAGATTAGTTAATTTATTAATCAGAATTTTATTTATTTAATGATAAAGTGTACTTCTACGATTACTATAAGTCACATCATTTTTTTTTCAGTTTCAACTAAATTTATTTTTATAGGATATGGTGACAGTCCACCTGTTGGTAAGTGGTTTCTGTGGCCCATAGACATCAATATCTAGCCTCGATTACGATTCAAAATGCAGATGCGTTGTCACCCGTGAGGACTAAGATGGAATGCCTCGTTTCCAGTAAATGGGGTCTCCGGTTCTCTACACTCACCATACAAAATACAGCAGCATTAAGCTACTATTTGACGCTGGTATTCTGTGAGAGCGTGGTCCTTCCCCGGTCGAGCCGACCCATTCGTGCTACAACTATACTACTTGTATCGGACGGCAGGGACACGTCCAGTGCCCGCAGTCGCCCTGGGACAATCTCCCACTTATGACGTACGTTCTTTGCCTAGTGCTGGTGACGCACGTCCCACGCACCCCTGAATGCGTATGTATACTACGACCCTACTAGGACCCCGAGAGAGAGAGAGAGATAGACGATCAGCCGGGAGGAGGCAATAAAAACACTTTTCTTCTAGGTAGCTTCTTGTTCCTTAGGTTTCGGCTTCCTTTTTCCTTTTAGTTGTAGCCTCTTCGGCGGCTGCTCTGCGACTGCGATTTGAGTGTCGTCGTTGTTGTCCTCTGCAGGGCATAATGCCGTGCAGGTCCCGGGCCTCGAGGTGTACCCCTTTACCCGGATGTTCCTCACGGCACACTACAGTGTGCCGGTCCTGGGCGCCTTGATGTTAAAGGCGTTGTATTTAGTGACTTTTGTCGCAGTCGGGTAAATTTATCCGAATAATTGTGTTTAACACAAATTATTTTGTCGAAGTTGGCCTTTCTGCGGCGTTGTGTGTGGGGTTTACTCGACTCCCTAATCTATATAGGGAGGAGTTCTCTTGGATAGGGTCGCCCGTCCGGCGGCCGTGAGTGCAACGGCGCGAAGCCGTTGAGGTGTTCGTGTGGCCCGTTGTCGGCGCGGTCGAACATACCGCGCGCCAGCCGGACCACAAATTCTTGTAGGCTCTCCATCTTTAGGTTGGCCGCTATAACGTCGTTACGGACGTAGCGACCCGCACCGACTATAGTTCGTAATGACAAACTCTGCTGGGCCTGAAGTCGCCGCTTCTGATGATCGCTCAGGAGTGCATACCAGGCCGGAGCAGCGTATGTTAGCAGGGGTCTTATATATGTTTTATAGATAGTTAACTTCGACTTTGTCGGTAACTTGGATGTCAGGACAGGGCGGAGCATTGCCCGCGCACATCGAGCTTTGCGTATAGCAGAGTCGACGTGCGCAGTCATACGCAACATCCTGTCAATCCGACATCGAAGGTAGGTCACGGCCTTCTCATATGCGATCTCCTGGCCTCCGAGGGTTAGCGGTGGTGGTAGATTTCTATAGCGGCGAGTGAGTAGAGCGGTCGTCTTGCTAACATTGACGGCCATCCTCCACTCATCCAACCATGGTGGCAGCAGGTCCAGCAGACGTTGCATCGTGGCAGCTGCAATGTGGGCTCTTCTGGACGACGTGAAGTATGCGCTGTCGTCCGCAAAAAGCGCTAGTTCGACGTCGTCCTCCCATTCGTGCAAGTGTCCTGCCAGGGTAGGAATGTCATTGGTGTACGCCGCGTACAGGGCTGGAGACAGACAGCTGCCCTGTGGCACACCAGCTGTTATGGTTTTTATTGCGGACTCTGCGTCCTCTACGCAGACGTAGAACTTCCTGCCTTCCAGGAAAGACGCCACTAGCCGCAATATAGCAGGAGGGATACTTGTTTGATCGTCTAACTTGTAGAGTAATCCTGTGTGCCACACCCGGTCGAACGCCTTCTCGATATCGAGAAAGACGCCCAACGATATGCGGCCGCGTTTGTGCTCGGCCGCAAGCAGGTGCAGCACTCTGGTCAGCTGTGTTGCTGTGGAGTGACCCGTCCTGAATCCATGTTGCTCCGCCCGAAATTGGATGCACGGGCGGAGACGTCTTAACAATAATCTTTCGCACAGTTTAGCTATATGCGGTAGCAGCGTGATCGGCCTGTAGCCGGCAGCTCTACGCCTGTCCTTCCCGGGTTTCGGCAAGACGATTACTTTGCCTTTCTTCCAGTTCTCCGGGAAGTGGGATGTCCGCAATATGCCGTTGTAGAGCCGACCTATCTCTACAAGGACTCTATTGGGCAGCTGTCGTAGTGCAGCGTTGGTAATCCCGTCGTGCCCCGGCGCCTTCCTCGGTTGCAGGCGGGTTACTGTCCTCCGCAGTTCGGCGGGGGAGATAAACCACTCTCCTGCAAGTGGTGGCGCGGGCGACGACAGGAGCTCCTGCACGCGGCTCTCTTTCCGAGTATGGATTTCCTGGAACTCCGCACTTGCTGGGTTCGGCATAAATTGCTCCTCGAAATGCTCAGCTAGGATATCCGCTCTGCCCTTGGCATCGTAACGTTGAATGCCCGCGTTGCTGGTCAGCGGGCAAACAGGTGGTCTAGTTTTCGTTAACTGCCGGTTCAATTTGTAGAGCGACGCATGCTGTTCGTCCGCCTTCCATATGCGCCGCTCCCAGGCCTCTCCTCTGTGGGCCTGTATTGCAACCGACAGTTCGTCTGACAAGGTGTTAAGCTTTCTTTTTACTCTAGGGCAGCGAGTACGCGCCCAGAGCTTCCTCAGCGCTCTTTTATGGTTTAGCTGCACGCGTAGTCTTATCGTAGAGGCCGCGTTGAGGGCCTCCTGGAAGCTCGTGGATATTCTGGTTGCAGCGGCCTCTACGTCGTCCGCTGAGTTGATCTGTATATGGACTGGAGGTCTCTCCTGCAGGTGTTGGTGGTAGTCGATCTTGGTCTTGACAGCTCTGGGCGGTGAAGTCACTGCCTTAGTGCCGAGGGTTATCAGAATCGGGAGGTGCTGTGTATTCAGGTCATACAGCACTTCTACCACTACTGGGTAGTTGACGTTCCTAGTGAGCACGATGTCTAATACATCCGGACGCTTCCTAGGGTCAGTAGGGATGTGCGTCGGTTCCTCGGGACCTAGAACGTCGTAGTCATGGTTTTCTGCGTCTTCATAAAGTTCACGACCCGGCGGGGTGATCACTCTGGACCCCCACGCCGGGTGTTTGGCGTTCAGGTCCCCGGCGATGATGGTGGGTGCCGTACCTTCCATTACCGTCCGCCCTCGCCCGCCGCCTCCATTTTTATGCCGATTGAACGCATCGTCTCTAAGTCTGGCAGGTCCAGCTCCTGGTGGACGATGTCTCTCCTCACCAGGATCGCTGTCCCTCTATAAGCGACCCCTTGAGGATCGACCTCGTCCCTCCTATAGATGGTGTAATTAGGCAGCTTAAGATGCGTTGTAGGTCGTAATTTGGTTTCACCCAGCAAGATCACCTGGATGTCCTGTTGCTGGGTGACCGTACGGAGTTCATGGATCCTTTGACGAATCCCGTCCGGGTTCCAGTAAAGCAGACGCAGGTTACTATCCTCCGTAATGCCTTGCCAGTAGTGATGCCAGCGCCTTCATGACGGCGGTAACGGGGTCTGTCCCGGCCCTTATATCAGCCAGGACTTGTGTACCGACTTCGATGGCTATGCCTACCAATCTGTGGATGGCATCAGCCGTCTCGAAGTCGGACGTTGGTGGTCTGCGTTCTGCACTACGCTGTGAAGGCACTGGTCTCGGGGCATTGGTTGAGGTCTTCCTCTGGATAGAGCGCGCTCTATGCGTGGAGCGGGCTCTGCTTTCTGGTTGAGCGCTTTCAGGCGATCTACCTATCGTAGTTGATGCTGGTGTTCTTGGAGCAACCTGCGCCTGCGAGGCTATTGGTCCTGTGGTTGTAGGGGTAGAGGTACTCACAGCCTGAGGAGGAGGCTGTTTTGTTCTCCTGCTCCTATTCCTCCGCCTCTTCCTTTGAGAGGGTTGCCTCTCAGTGGCGTCATTGGCAGGAGGTCGGAGAGTCGCCCCGGTGGTTGTCCTTTGGTCTGCGGGACCCACCGTTTCTATTGGTGCTGAGGGGGTGGGGTGGGGGGGGGGCTGGTTGCCTACCCTTACCTCTGGTGATGGTGGTTCACCCGTCCTCCTGTATGGTAACAGCTTTTGGGCGACTCTGGGGGATCCTCTTAGGGTTCTCCGGGAGTAGCCCAGGTAAAACGATCCCCTGCTTCCTGGCAATCCTCCTCAGGACCGGGCAGCGGCGATCGTTGGTCGTACGGTTCTTAGCGCAATTTGCGCACTTTGGCTCTTCCTCTCTACCCCTTGGGCAAAGGCTGGCAATATGCTCTCCAGCACAGCGAACGCATTTCACTGGCCTGAAGCAGTTTGCTGAGGCATGTCCGAAAGCCTGGCAACGGTGGCATTGTGGTGGCCCCGTTTTTCTTTGCCAGGCTTCGATGACTACTCCTCTCATGTAGAGGAGTTCGTGGATGTGATATAATTCTTGGAGCCGCTCCAGGCTCAGTTGCTCCAGCTGTGCGTAGTAGAGGCAGCCCGGTCTGCCTCTACGTGGTGGTATGGCCTTAACGTAATTGATCGGGAAGCCTTTTGCCCGGATAGCCTCCTCGACCATCTTGGGATCGGTGCCCACTGGCAGGCCCCGGATGCCCACTTTGGTGGGCTTCTCCTCTGCCGGGGTGTAGCAGTACCACGACATGGTTTTGTCTTTCTCGGAGAGCTCGACCATGTATTTCTGAATGGTGCGGGACTCATCCGGACTCTGCGGAGAAAATCTAACTCCCTTCCCGAACGGACGGGCATTGGGTGGATGGCCCAACTTCTCGTTGAGGACCTTGAAGTGCCTAGTCCAGTCCGGGAGGCATTCTGCAACAATCGGCGGATATCTTGACTTCTCCTTCTCCTTCTCAGTTTTCTGGGGCTCCTCCGCCGATTGCGGTCGTGGTACTGCAGGGGCCGCAGCCATGTGGGCATAGCTCGTTGACGGCCGCTGTCCATCGTCATGAGCTAGCCCGGACGGGTTGGTGGTTTGTACTGGTGATGATCTCCCGGCTGATGCAGCTAGGGTTGCATACGTTGTTGAGCCCCAGCTGTAGGACTCCTCACCTCCTTGCTCGTATTGGGCCGAGTCGTGGCTACGTCGGTCCGGAGAGATGGATGGTGGCTGTTGTGGTGGTGATGGCGACTTAGGAGGTGAGGTGGGGACCTTCTTCCTAGTCGCTATTTGGGGCTTTTCATCATCTGATGATGTTGATGGATCAGATGAGTTGCCGATGCGCTGCCTCTTCTCATAGAGGGAGGCTTCGGTCTCTGGTGGCGTATGCCTTCGTGGCGTCTTAATGGGCCGCTGTTGTTGAGAGGGCAGCGGTTCTCGCCCAGTCGTACACTCAGGTACGATGGGCGAGAGTGCAACCCTAGGTGCGGACTCCTTACCCGGCGACGAAGGTTTCCGGGTCGGTATCTGGGAGTACGATGAGACAACTCTCATCCTCTCCGGATTGAAAATGTCGCGGTAGGCGATAGGTCTTTCCAGTACGCCTGGCCGGTCCGGTGGTTTCCTCGATTTAGGAGGAGGTTCCCCCCTTATCGTTTCCTGACATGTCCCTAACCTAACAGTCAGCGGTAATCTACTATTGGCCCTATCTGTATTCCAGCCGATCGGCAGCAGATGTTGGTGCGCGACGCGGATGGTGATGATACTATGAGAGAGACTTTCCTCACTATGGGCACTGCCTACCCCTTTTATAACAAAAGGGTTGGGGGAAGTGCAAAGGTGGCACTTTAATGCGCGACTAGGCACAGAATGCACGGAACGCATAAAGTGCCAAGAATCACCTAGGGGTCGGTGACCTCGACGCCTCACGGAATCACGAGACTCAACGATCGGCGGAGTATGTCGTACCGGCGGTCATTTGCAGCCACTGCTAACTACAAACAACGCACACCTAGGAGATCCTATATGCGATTTGAGCCGAAATTTGCTCGGCTTATATACCCGCCGGCGTTACCGTACGGGCGTTAGCGCGGTTTTCCTTATCTCGCGCGTTGTTTTTACTTCGAGCCGAAACCTTAGGAGCCTTTATTTATTGAAAATTTTCAAAAAAAACCCTTACAAATTATATATCGTTAGATTGCTCTAATTATGTTCTATAACATAAAATAATAATATAAAACTATTAAGTCTTCTATACAAAACTTATAGAACAAAAACCCTATAAAATTGCTAATTTACTATACATTTTGTCTTATATTTATTAAAACAGATGTCTAATCTACTTATTTCTTTTTGTTTACATAATGTTATGTATAAACCTTAACCGACACTACTAATATAACTGCAACATAGCTCTACTACATATTGCAGCATGGCTCTACCATAAAATTTTAAAATCCATTGTAATGTTATTTTTTTAATACTTCTTATTTGTTCATGAAACATGTTTTATACGAGTAAAATTATGTTTTTACTTTAAATAAATTGTTAAAACAACATTTTCTATTTTGCTAAGCCTTCTTTAATTGTGAAAATAATGTTCACTGAAGCGTTTCTAGTTTTCATGAGAAGATGGGTTGCTCCTTTAATAAACGTTGAAGAAATGCAACTCGTAGGCTCGACTCCTTACATTTTTTAAAGAATACACAATATTGTTGCTTTTTGTAGCATAAAAATAATGAACATATGTATTTCTTATAGAAATTTCAAACAAAAGCACATTGAATGCGCAGAGTTTATAGTTGTCTGTGTTTTGGGGCAAAAATTGTACTTTATGAATTTTGTTATGAAATTATCGCACTTATTGAATTTCTTAAATTATCTTATTATTATTTTGCTCATAATAGATATTTCTATTGCTAACAATTTTCAAAGAAGTTTTAAACGATGTATTTAATGTAGTAAAGCCACATGAGTAATGAAGTAAAGTAAAGTAAATATTCATAACAAACAAAAACTGGCGGAAATTCTTCGCTACACACTCACTCACTTCCTTTATTGATTCACTTTCGTAAAATTCAGTTCGCAATACGCATTCGACGAACTGTTCTATTATATTTTTTCTATAGCGTCACATGTTCGGGATTCTTGGCTCACAGGTGCGACGCATCCTGCCGCGACTCCTGGGAACTCGCTATAATTACTGAACATCTGTCGTTCATGCAGTCTCTTTATGTGCCAACCTTTTATTTTCAGAATTCTAAAAAATGTAGGAGTAGTTCTGGTCAACTAGTCTAGTTTTTTAGTAGTCAGTTTTTTAACGTGGTGGTAACTCAAACATTTCCTCAAATTTTGATCTTGGCATTATCATTCTGGCGTAATAGTTGCGTTAAAAAGTAAAAAAAGTAAAGTTACAGCCTATATACGTCCCACTGCTGGGCACAGGCCTCCCCTCATTTCTGAGAGGGTTATAGGGCAAGGAATTGTCCGACGCGCTGCCCCAATGCGTGTTGGCGAACTTCACATCATGTCCTCGAAATATTTTTTTTATTCCTCAGACATGCAGGTTTTCTCACGATGTTTTCCTTCACCGCCGAGCACGTGGTAAATCAGCACTTAAAATTGCATTTAACAATTTCATTGGTGCCGACGGGGATCGAACCCGGGTTATTCGGGTTCTGTTATATTTACAACGAGCGTTAACCATCTGAGCTACCACGGCTCTCTTGCGCTAATAATAGTAGTTGCGTTAAAGTTACAGCCTATTTACGCCCCGTTGCTGGGCACAGAACAGGCCTCATATTTTTGAGGGTTGTGTGTATAATCCCGAAATTCCGGGATTGTACACAGACTATCGCGGATCTGCGATATCTCCTGGATTCAAAAAAATGCTAATGAGATCAGTATAAGGGGTTACGAATTATGATACTCAACAACGCAACCTTTTATTGGCATAGTCACATTTCAAATCATAAAGTAACGTTTTGTTTTCTTGTTAACCTTAAATCTTTTTTAAATTATGCAAATATGATTAAAGAAATAACTTTGCGTTCAATATCTCATCACCAAGTTATTCAAAAAACAATTTAAAGCGAAGCCAATTAAAAATAATAAAAATAGCTTTACATAAACTGTTTGGCGGCGCATCGCAGAAACGCTTCTAAATCAGCTGTTAAAACAAGATTGCTGACAAACCGACAGGTAAAAATGAGTGCGTTTCGTTTCATGAGAGTTCTTTACCTGGTTTTTTTTTAATTTCCATTCCCAAACATTTCGGTTTTATGAAATTAAATCCCGAAAGGACCTAAAAAGGATCCCGGGATCAAATTCTCAATTTACAAATATTTACAAAAAATGGTGAAATACGTAGAGATATTTCAAATAACTTGTTATTTTGTATTATAGCATGAATAATGTTTTAAGCAGCGATGTCCCAATTAATTAAACTATTAAGTGCGCAGTGTTATGGCGGCGTAAGCAGCGGTGTCCCAATTAATTAAACTATTAAGTGCGCAGTGTTATGGCGGCGTAAGCAGCGGTGTCCCAATTAATTAAACTATTAAGTGCGCAGTGTTATGGCGGCGTAAGCAGCGGTGTCCCAATTAATTAAACTATTAAGTGCGCAGTGTTATGGCGGCGTAAGCAGCGATGTCCCAATTAATTAAACTATTAAGTGCGCAGTGTTATGGCGGCGTAAGCAGCGATGTCCCAATTAATTAAACTATTAAGTGCGCAGTGTTATGGCGGCGTAAGCAGCGGTGTCCCAATTAATTAAACTATTAAGTGCGCAGTGTTATGGCGGCGTAAGCAGCGGTGTCCCAATTAATTAAACTATTAAGTGCGCAGTGTTATGGCGGCGTAAGCAGCGATGTCCCAATTAATTAAACTATTAAGTGCGCAGTGTTATGGCGGCGTAAGCAGCGGTGTCCCAATTAATTAAACTATTAAGTGCGCAGTGTTATGGCGGCGTAAGCAGCGATGTCCCAATTAATTAAACTATTAAGTGCGCAGTGTTATGGCGGCGTAAGCAGCGGTGTCCCAATTAATTAAACTATTAAGTGCGCAGTGTTATGGTGGCGTAAGCAGCGGTGTCCCAATTAATTAAACTATTAAGTGCGCAGTGTTATGGCGGCGTAAGCAGCGGTGTCCCAATTAATTAAACTATTAAGTTCGCAGTGTTATGGCGGCGTAAGCAGCGGTGTCCCAATTAATTAAACTATTAAGTGCGCAGTGTTATGGCGGCGTAAGCAGCGGTGTCCCAATTAATTAAACTTTTAAGTGCGCAGTGTTATGGCGGCGTAAGCAGCGGTGTCCCAATTAATTAAACTATTAAGTGCGCAGTGTTATGGCGGCGTAAGCAGCGGTGTCCCAATTAATTAAACTATTAAGTGCGCAGTGTTATGGCGGCGTAAGCAGCGGTGTCCCAATTAATTAAACTATTAAGTGCGCAGTGTTATGGCGGCGTAAGCAGCGATGTCCCAATTAATTAAACTATTAAGTGCGCAGTGTTAAGGCGGCGTAAGCAGCGGTGTCCCAATTAATTAAACTATTAAGTGCGCAGTGTTATGGCGGCGTAAGCAGCGGTGTCCCAATTAATTAAACTATTAAGTGCGCAGTGTTATGGCGGCGTAAGCAGCGGTGTCCCAATTAATTAAACTATTAAGTGCGCAGTGTTATGGCGGCGTAAGCAGCGGTGTCCCAATTAATTAAACTATTAAGTGCGCAGTGTTATGGCGGCGTAAGCAGCGGTGTCCCAATTAATTAAACTATTAAGTGCGCAGTGTTACGGCGGCGTAAGCAGCGATGTCCCAATTAATTAAACTATTAAGTGCGCAGTGTTATGGCGGCGTAAGCAGCGGTGTCCCAATTAATTAAACTATTAAGTGCGCAGTGTTATGGCGGCGTAAGCAGCGATGTCCCAATTAATTAAACTATTAAGTGCGCAGTGTTATGGCGGCGTAAGCAGCGGTGTCCCAATTAATTAAACTATTAAGTGCGCAGTGTTATGGTGGCGTAAGCAGCGGTGTCCCAATTAATTAAACTATTAAGTGCGCAGTGTTATGGCGGCGTAAGCAGCGGTGTCCCAATTAATTAAACTATTAAGTTCGCAGTGTTATGGCGGCGTAAGCAGCGGTGTCCCAATTAATTAAACTATTAAGTGCGCAGTGTTATGGCGGCGTAAGCAGCGGTGTCCCAATTAATTAAACTTTTAAGTGCGCAGTGTTATGGCGGCGTAAGCAGCGGTGTCCCAATTAATTAAACTATTAAGTGCGCAGTGTTATGGCGGCGTAAGCAGCGGTGTCCCAATTAATTAAACTATTAAGTGCGCAGTGTTATGGCGGCGTAAGCAGCGGTGTCCCAATTAATTAAACTATTAAGTGCGCAGTGTTATGGCGGCGTAAGCAGCGATGTCCCAATTAATTAAACTATTAAGTGCGCAGTGTTAAGGCAGCGTAAGCAGCGGTGTCCCAATTAATTAAACTATTAAGTGCGCAGTGTTATGGCGGCGTAAGCAGCGGTGTCCCAATTAATTAAACTATTAAGTGCGCAGTGTTATGGCGGCGTAAGCAGCGGTGTCCCAATTAATTAAACTATTAAGTGCGCAGTGTTATGGCGGCGTAAGCAGCGGTGTCCCAATTAATTAAACTATTAAGTGCGCAGTGTTATGGCGGCGTAAGCAGCGGTGTCCCAATTAATTAAACTATTAAGTGCGCAGTGTTATGGCGGCGTAAGCAGCGGTGTCCCAATTAATTAAACTATTAAGTGCGCAGTGTTATGGCGGCGTAAGCAGCGATGTCCCAATTAATTAAACTATTAAGTGCGCAGTGTTATGGCGGCGTAAGCAGCGGTGTCCCAATTAATTAAACTATTAAGTGCGCAGTGTTATGGCGGCGTAAGCAGCGGTGTCCCAATTAATTAAACTATTAAGTGCGCAGTGTTATGGCGGCGTAAGCAGCGGTGTCCCAATTAATTAAACTATTAAGTGCGCAGTGTTATGGCGGCGTAAGCAGCGATGTCCCAATTAATTAAACTATTAAGTGCGCAGTGTTATGGCGGCGTAAGCAGCGATGTCCCAATTAATTAAACTATTAAGTGCGCAGTGTTATGGCGGCGTAAGCAGCGGTGTCCCAATTAATTAAACTATTAAGTGCGCAGTGTTATGGCGGCGTAAGCAGCGGTGTCCCAATTAATTAAACTATTAAGTGCGCAGTGTTATGGCGGCGTAAGCAGCGATGTCCCAATTAATTAAACTATTAAGTGCGCAGTGTTATGGCGGCGTAAGCAGCGGTGTCCCAATTAATTAAACTATTAAGTGCGCAGTGTTATGGCGGCGTAAGCAGCGGTGTCCCAATTAATTAAACTATTAAGTGCGCAGTGTTATGGCGGCGTAAGCAGCGGTGTCCCAATTAATTAAACTATTAAGTGCGCAGTGTTATGGCGGCGTAAGCAGCGGTGTCCCAATTAATTAAACTATTAAGTGCGCAGTGTTATGGCGGCGTAAGCAGCGATGTCCCAATTAATTAAACTATTAAGTGCGCAGTGTTATGGCGGCGTAAGCAGCGATGTCCCAATTAATTAAACTATTAAGTGCGCAGTGTTATGGCGGCGTAAGCAGCGGTGTCCCAATTAATTAAACTATTAAGTGCGCAGTGTTATGGCGGCGTAAGCAGCGGTGTCCCAATTAATTAAACTATTAAGTGCGCAGTGTTATGGCGGCGTAAGCAGCGGTGTCCCAATTAATTAAACTATTAAGTGCGCAGTGTTATGGCGGCGTAAGCAGCGGTGTCCCAATTAATTAAACTATTAAGTACGCAGTGTTATGGCGGCGTAAGCAGCGGTGTCCCAATTAATTAAACTATTAAGTGCGCAGTGTTATGGCGGCGTAAGCAGCGGTGTCCCAATTAATTAAACTATTAAGTGCGCAGTGTTATGGCGGCGTAAGCAGCGATGTCCCAATTAATTAAACTATTAAGTGCGCAGTGTTATGGCGGCGTAAGCAGCGGTGTCCCAATTAATTAAACTATTAAGTGCGCAGTGTTATGGCGGCGTAAGCAGCGATGTCCCAATTAATTAAACTATTAAGTGCGCAGTGTTATGGCGGCGTAAGCAGCGGTGTCCCAATTAATTAAACTATTAAGTGCGCAGTGTTATGGCGGCGTAAGCAGCGGTGTCCCAATTAATTAAACTATTAAGTGCGCAGTGTTATGGCGGCGTAAGCAGCGGTGTCCCAATTAATTAAACTATTAAGTACGCAGTGTTATGGCGGCGTAAGCAGCGGTGTCCCAATTAATTAAACTATTAAGTGCGCAGTGTTATGGCGGCGTAAGCAGCGGTGTCCCAATTAATTAAACTATTAAGTGCGCAGTGTTATGGTGGCGTAAGCAGCGGTGTCCCAATTAATTAAACTATTAAGTGCGCAGTGTTATGGCGGCGTAAGCAGCGGTGTCCCAATTAATTAAACTATTAAGTTCGCAGTGTTATGGCGGCGTAAGCAGCGGTGTCCCAATTAATTAAACTATTAAGTGCGCAGTGTTATGGCGGCGTAAGCAGCGGTGTCCCAATTAATTAAACTTTTAAGTGCGCAGTGTTATGGCGGCGTAAGCAGCGGTGTCCCAATTAATTAAACTATTAAGTGCGCAGTGTTATGGCGGCGTAAGCAGCGGTGTCCCAATTAATTAAACTATTAAGTGCGCAGTGTTATGGCGGCGTAAGCAGCGGTGTCCCAATTAATTAAACTATTAAGTGCGCAGTGTTATGGCGGCGTAAGCAGCGATGTCCCAATTAATTAAACTATTAAGTGCGCAGTGTTAAGGCAGCGTAAGCAGCGGTGTCCCAATTAATTAAACTATTAAGTGCGCAGTGTTATGGCGGCGTAAGCAGCGGTGTCCCAATTAATTAAACTATTAAGTGCGCAGTGTTATGGCGGCGTAAGCAGCGGTGTCCCAATTAATTAAACTATTAAGTGCGCAGTGTTATGGCGGCGTAAGCAGCGGTGTCCCAATTAATTAAACTATTAAGTGCGCAGTGTTATGGCGGCGTAAGCAGCGGTGTCCCAATTAATTAAACTATTAAGTGCGCAGTGTTATGGCGGCGTAAGCAGCGGTGTCCCAATTAATTAAACTATTAAGTGCGCAGTGTTATGGCGGCGTAAGCAGCGATGTCCCAATTAATTAAACTATTAAGTGCGCAGTGTTATGGCGGCGTAAGCAGCGGTGTCCCAATTAATTAAACTATTAAGTGCGCAGTGTTATGGCGGCGTAAGCAGCGGTGTCCCAATTAATTAAACTATTAAGTGCGCAGTGTTATGGCGGCGTAAGCAGCGGTGTCCCAATTAATTAAACTATTAAGTGCGCAGTGTTATGGCGGCGTAAGCAGCGATGTCCCAATTAATTAAACTATTAAGTGCGCAGTGTTATGGCGGCGTAAGCAGCGATGTCCCAATTAATTAAACTATTAAGTGCGCAGTGTTATGGCGGCGTAAGCAGCGGTGTCCCAATTAATTAAACTATTAAGTGCGCAGTGTTATGGCGGCGTAAGCAGCGGTGTCCCAATTAATTAAACTATTAAGTGCGCAGTGTTATGGCGGCGTAAGCAGCGATGTCCCAATTAATTAAACTATTAAGTGCGCAGTGTTATGGCGGCGTAAGCAGCGGTGTCCCAATTAATTAAACTATTAAGTGCGCAGTGTTATGGCGGCGTAAGCAGCGGTGTCCCAATTAATTAAACTATTAAGTGCGCAGTGTTATGGCGGCGTAAGCAGCGGTGTCCCAATTAATTAAACTATTAAGTGCGCAGTGTTATGGCGGCGTAAGCAGCGGTGTCCCAATTAATTAAACTATTAAGTGCGCAGTGTTATGGCGGCGTAAGCAGCGATGTCCCAATTAATTAAACTATTAAGTGCGCAGTGTTATGGCGGCGTAAGCAGCGATGTCCCAATTAATTAAACTATTAAGTGCGCAGTGTTATGGCGGCGTAAGCAGCGGTGTCCCAATTAATTAAACTATTAAGTGCGCAGTGTTATGGCGGCGTAAGCAGCGGTGTCCCAATTAATTAAACTATTAAGTGCGCAGTGTTATGGCGGCGTAAGCAGCGGTGTCCCAATTAATTAAACTATTAAGTGCGCAGTGTTATGGCGGCGTAAGCAGCGGTGTCCCAATTAATTAAACTATTAAGTACGCAGTGTTATGGCGGCGTAAGCAGCGGTGTCCCAATTAATTAAACTATTAAGTGCGCAGTGTTATGGCGGCGTAAGCAGCGGTGTCCCAATTAATTAAACTATTAAGTGCGCAGTGTTATGGCGGCGTAAGCAGCGATGTCCCAATTAATTAAACTATTAAGTGCGCAGTGTTATGGCGGCGTAAGCAGCGGTGTCCCAATTAATTAAACTATTAAGTGCGCAGTGTTATGGCGGCGTAAGCAGCGATGTCCCAATTAATTAAACTATTAAGTGCGCAGTGTTATGGCGGCGTAAGCAGCGATGTCCCAATTAATTAAACTATTAAGTGCGCAGTGTTATGGCGGCGTAAGCAGCGGTGTCCCAATTAATTAAACTATTAAGTGCGCAGTGTTATGGCGGCGTAAGCAGCGATGTCCCAATTAATTAAACTATTAAGTGCGCAGTGTTATGGCGGCGTAAGCAGCGATGTCCCAATTAATTAAACTATTAAGTGCGCAGTGTTATGGCGGCGTAAGCAGCGGTGTCCCAATTAATTAAACTATTAAGTGCGCAGTGTTATGGCGGCGTAAGCAGCGATGTCCCAATTAATTAAACTATTAAGTGCGCAGTGTTATGGCGGCGTAAGCAGCGGTGTCCCAATTAATTAAACTATTAAGTGCGCAGTGTTATGGCGGCGTAAGCAGCGGTGTCCCAATTAATTAAACTATTAAGTGCGCAGTGTTATGGCGGCGTAAGCAGCGGTGTCCCAATTAATTAAACTATTAAGTGCGCAGTGTTATGGCGGCGTAAGCAGCGATGTCCCAATTAATTAAACTATTAAGTGCGCAGTGTTATGGCGGCGTAAGCAGCGATGTCCCAATTAATTAAACTATTAAGTGCGCAGTGTTATGGCGGCGTAAGCAGCGGTGTCCCAATTAATTAAACTATTAAGTGTTTTTTTTTAGTTTTTGGTCTTCAACATTAGACAGTTCAAAATCCGAAGTGCTGTTTTCAATAGTGTTGTCGGATTTAACAATTAATACTGTCTAAATATTTATTCATAACATTTCTTCCCCGTTAGATTGATTATTATTGATTATTTCTTCTGAACAATCTCTCAACTTCTGAAAAATACAAAATTGATTTGAACAAAATTGTAATGATCTAAACGTCAATAAAATACCTTCACAAACGGTTGCCTGTTGATTCAGTTTATTTCCTCGTCATTTGCGTTTGTCGGAGGTGCTCCGTCCCTGTGATTTCCGCAGCCGCCTGCCAGCAGCGACGGAAGGAAGTAATTCCATGGTAGCAACAGGACTACTATGTGTATTTTGAGGATGCCATGTTGGCATGATATAAATAGTTGGTAAATCAATAAAACCTAAGGCTCTTCATACATTTATCATCAGTAATTTTTAGTTAGGTGTTAAGAGAAAGCGATAAAAATTGCTTTAATCTGGAATCTCTTTAAACTGGTTTTTTCTTTGTCTAGTAAGTTATACAAAATATATTAAGTATAATAATAAAGCTTAGAAGTTTAGATATCTCTATTTGAAATAAATTGGCTTTTGTGAGAGCCAATTTTAGCAGGTTTTTTTAATTAGGCAGTAATATATATTATTTTATTGTTACGTCCTGTGGCGGAATATCATAATAGTTTTATCATTAGCTGAAACATATGTCATTTATATTGTCGTTTGGTGGTGGCGAAGACCCATTTCATCCCATCTCCTGTTGCAATTTCCCTCTGTCGCCTCCATAGAATACTATAATACACAATAGAATGGCTGTCGACCTTATTTTGTACGAGGATCGGATCATACAAGCAATTACGTCGTATTATCAGTTATCACTTCTACAAACCCGATTCGCTGTGTAGACAGACAGTGAATTTAAACACTTTAGACTTTTGATTAATGTTTTGACACATCAATATTTCTTTATTTTTGTTTCTAATATTTACAAGCTATAAATAGTTTCGACTTACTGGTTGTAGGATATGTCCTTTACTTAAATTCCTTTTGCCGCTGTTTTTTCAACACGTAATTATTGCATTTGCCGTTTTTTTTAAATAATTTGCATGCAGCGACGCTTGACACGAAAATTGGAAACGATTGATTGTGTTGACATTTATAGGTGTGAATTGACATGTTAGTGGCTACACGGGCTCCGCCCACTCCTCCGTTCTATTATGTATGTATTACAGTATTCTATGGTCACTTGGGGGAGGCCTATGTTCAGCAGTGGACTTGTGATGGGCTGTAATGATGATGATGATGATGGTCTCCTCTTACGACACCCTCGGGACGATATGGAGTAGTGGATATTCTTATACCACCACTACACGGTTAATTCCGTGTATGACATATTTAAACACCATACCGGCGATTGTGGCAAATCTACCTTACAATTAGAGGCCTATGTTTAGCAGTAAAGTTTTACAATCTTGCTGATTAATAACAAGGAGAATTTATAATAATATTGTAGTAAGCCTGTTGATGGCTGAAGGCCAAATACAAAATAAGCGATCGCTGTCAGGAATCGGGGCGAAATAAGATACTCGCGATGTGCGTACTTTAACTTATTTGCTTCGGCGAATTCGTTGATTGCTTCCTAGATCCAATGCTAGATATGTCAGTAAACGGCGGCCTAAATTCAGAGAGTAAATACAGTCACATTTTTGTTACCGAAAAGGATCGATATGGAAGAACGATGACCTGGAGTCTGTAGCTAGCTGATACTAAATAGTGTTAATGAAACCGAGGAGTTGCGCCGTAATTTCATTACACCACTTAAGCATTCTCGTTAGCTCTAGCTTTAATCAATTTTTAATTGGAAATTTAAATCAACTGATTATAAATCTATTGTTATATGAACGTAAACCTATAAATCTCTTCACAAAAATTTGATCTATATTTATCCATATGATTCTCAGCTGCGCACATGCTGCCAGTTAGTATAATTAAAAAAAAAACAATTACTTTTCTGATGTCATAGCAACATGCACAATATAATAGTTACATGTGGGAAATTACCGAGGGAAGTGTGGTCGTATAGATGGGATTTTTTTTGTAGCCTTGAGAAAAATACTGCTTTTTATAAAGTAAGAAATGTTATCCGAACATTGAATTGCGTGATTATCTTAATTTACTCTTATTTTTAAGCAAACATGGCGCCAACGGCTTTTATCTTTTTTAATCTTCAAAAGGTTCATTAGCTTTATACTTATCGTAAGTCATGAAATTTTGTATCAAAGGAATGTAGCAGCCAATGCTTTATTTAATTATTTAAGAAAGATAAATAATATATAGCGGAAATTCGTGTCATTATCAGCGGTACAATTACCTTATATGGTCGCAAAAATTTAATGTGATAATGTGGTATTACGTTGCTTTATGACGCACTTTATCACTTCTTATAGTTGTTTTGCAATAAAGCAGCTGTTACAATTGGCTTTAAAATACTCTTTATTTTTGCAAGTTAGTTTATCGAGTGTTAATATTGTTAATCATGATTGTGCAAAATAATTGGATTTTAAATGTTAGTAATCATGAATGTTAGTAAAATGTATACCGTGACTAATTACTCGTTATTATGATATGTATGTACTTAAACCATATATGTACTTAGTAGAGCCGCGCTGCATTATTACGGTTGTAGCACGAATGGGTCGGCTCAACCGGGAAGGACCACGCTCTCACAGAATACCATCGTAAAATAGCAGCTTAATGCTGCTGTGTTTCGTATGGGAGACCCTTTTTACTGGAAACGATGCATTTCGTTTTAGTCCTCAGGGTTTTTATAGAATAAGGGTGACAAACGAGCACACAGTCCACCTGATGGTAAGTGGATGCTATGGCCCATAGACACGTAGATGTATCCTCGATTAAGAATCAAAATGCAGATGCGTTGTCACCCTTGAGGACTAAGATGGAATGCCTCGTTTCCAGTAAAAACAGTCTGTGGTTCTCTACATTCACCATACGAAACACAGCAGCATTTAGCTGTTTTACACTGAAATTCTGTGAGAGCGTGGTCCTTCCCCGGTCGAGCCGACCCATTCATGCTATTACCATAATATAGCTGCAGATTGGCTGTACCACGTAAAGATTTTCCTGATATTTCTCACAGTCGCCATTTAAAACACCAACATATGAATTTAGGTTATTGATTCTCGTATGCCGGAAACAGATGTGGAACAAAAACAATATCCTGAATCAATGATTAAAATTACAAAATGTTCCTGCAAACTTTCTATTATATTTAATTTAGTAAATTATATGAATGTCCTTTAACGGAATACTTTTAAAGTTCTTTCTACTATTTATGAAGAATTCAAGACTTAAGAGATGTGTATTTCACAATATTCAAGTGACGATAAACGCAAATCCTTAATAACTTTTTATATATCTGTTTCAGAGGTAAAAACGTCCTCAACCAAAAAAGTGAATTAGAAAAGGCGTTATCGAAACACAAGGAGAAGCAGCTTATGAATCAAGTCAAGGAGCACAGAGAGACACCAGGTAAATTGACCTTCTTTTAATCCTTTCCGGGCCGTATAAATTTTTTGTCTGTGACATCAGATCGTAGTGAGTGCTTCTTTGTCATGCCTTTATCTCAAGTCACCATTATCTTTTACGAAAATCTAACGAAGCAAAGTGTTGATAAAAATAAAAAGATTCAACGTGGAACTTTGGCATGAATTTTACATCATTCTAATGTTGTAATATTATGAGAAGTCGCAATCGTAACGTATTTAACCTTTAGCATGTTATCGTAATCGATATTATGTGGGCCAATTATTGGAATAACATAATTAATTATGTCATTTGTTTGGGTCATGGACGAATCGACTTCTAGCAACTTGCAGGAGGACTTTATGACAGTGCTAATATACAGTAAATTGTTAAAGATAAAACTTTTTTACCTTAATATTTTATACTACGTGAACTAATAATGACTTGATTCTTTTGGCGTCCGTTTGATTACATTTTGTTTAATATCGATAAAATAATTGAAATATAAAACAAATACGGATATTAATTATTAATAATTTTAAGAAAAATGCAATTGAAGTTTAACTCTACGGTATCAACTTCGTCAACAAAGACTTATTTTTATGAGAAATTAATAAATAGACAAAGAAGTATATAAAAACGGAAGGGAATCACCTAAGATATTTTTTATATTACAACATTTTTACATACACATATATTTCGTAAAATCTTTTAACAGCTGTTAGTAAGTGACGTTAGAATGTGTTCCTACCTATATCTATATCTATATAATTTGCATATTTGTATTTTTATCGTTTGATTTAATTTTGGAAATATAAAAGTTTCTATATTGCTTATGGAATATTGCATCAAATACGTACTCTTAGCACTACGTCATAGCACGGGCTGAATTAAAGTTTTTTCCGTTTCCATAATGAGGAAATGGATTCGTTACTCGCTTTAGCTGCATCGAGTACAATGTGACTGCATTGATTGAATGGCCAAGTTACACGCCTTGCGTCCGGTGCTGTTCGAATTGATGTAGAGTTTTATACCTGTTAATATGATAATTAGCGTTGAGAAAGGTTATTATAAAAATCTAATATAATTAACACTAGACATACAATAACGTTACAGCCTTTGAAGTCCACTGCTGGACATAGGTCTCGCCCATAGGTTGCCTCATACGGGGGATATTTGCCTTAGTTTGCCACAGTCGTTAATAGGAATACCTACAATATGTGGATATTTTATGTATTATACATAGTGAAGTAACGAAGGACCAAGTAACTAACTACAAGTATTTGAAAATAACTTGGTGTAAGTTTTTATAATTATTTTTGGGTAAAAATATCTAAGAATAATTAATAATATGTAAATCATACAGTGAAACAGTTTTTATAATTCGTTTCCAGTTATTCATATAAATTTAATAAAGTTATACGCAAAGACATGGTACTTACCTAAGAGTTATTGGCATAGTTCGGCTACAGTCTTTTTAAATCTAAAAATACTCAATAATAAGTTGATATGGTAAGATTCCTTAGCAAGGACGTTTAAATAAAAAAAGATACTCAAACCCTTTTTTACTATCTATTTAGTAAACTCGTCGACGGGTGATCGCAACTTACTCCGCATAACTCGTGCAGATGTTTTGTTTTCGTTGCATATTTGGGCGAGCGCTATCCGGTCCTTGCGACGCAGGTGCACTTCTCGGCCGACGACCGCATCAAACGATAGGTCGGATCCACATTCTATCATCATCATGCATCATATCCGTGTAGTTTAGAAAAAAAACATTCAGTATTTGGGTCGTCATATTCCGCACAAAACTTCGTATCTATCTGATACACCTCGTATAGAATACATACACGTATCATAGTCATTAGTATGGACTTAATTTGTTACTGTCTTATGAAACAGCGATGCGATACAATACCAGATACACCGCGTCCCAGCCTACACGCACCTACACGATCTTGACTCTTGACAAGTATGGATGAAAACACATTTGATAGCTCTCCCATCGTGTTGGTTTCTGTTTCTAAACTTCACACGTCTCCACCAATGCTTTCTTTGTCTGATTTTGTTATTCATTTTGAAAGAATTATAATAACGGTTAAACATGCACCGGTAAATTCTGAGCGGTCTCGATATTACTGGCCAAAATTGTGACACGACTGATCTAAATGAGAGGTGATAATGAGCTGAGAGTTACGTGTATGATGGGAATTAAGGGAAAAGGTATAAGAATCTAAGGACAATTTATCGAGTTAGAGACATCTATCATCTACTGACCTTTATGCTGATAAGTTAGTGATACGACCGAATTTCGGCCTTGGTGGCCTGCCTCAACGGAGGCTAGCCATCGGCGGAGGACAGGATTATAGTGCCCAAGTGTATGCGCAAGCACAGGTGCATTCTCTATTCCCTTACTCCCGTAATCCGATGGGACTGTAAAGCGACACGACCGGGAGAGAGATCAGGCGCAGGACCAACGGCTTTACGTGCTTCCCGAGGCACGGGGGTGAGACACCGCCAACTTCCTGACTCCGGGCAGCTACTGAGACAGAAACACTCAATAATTATTTTTGGCCCGACCCGGGATTCGAACCCAGGACCTCATGATCGTACTGATATAGGCGTCTATGCTTAAGATACAATGCCTTGTCAACCTACGTTCAAGTGTGTACACGACCTTATGAAGACCATAAGGTCACGTAGGCACACACTAGCGGACACTTGATTTCTTTTGGTCGTTATTATTTAACTGTACGATAGTGTGGCCGCACGTCATTGAGCAAGGTCGTTTGGCTGAATGTGAAACTGCTAGCTCGCTTCCTGTTCATCTATCTGATTGGTTGATCGTGGGGCAAATTGCTAAATAAGCACTTAGATAACAAAACTCAAACACAATCGCAGCGATGAAGCGTTCAATTATTTTTGCTGCAACTTAGGAAGTGTTTACACTTCCCGTATATTCACTTCCATATTTAATTACATATAAAACAATGAATGTATAATGAAGTCAAGCTAACTTCATTGAGGTAGTCTGAGATCTCATGGGAAACGTATGCAAACTGTGCGATAAAGTTGTTAATGTGAAAGTTCAGTTACCTTAGGTGTAATATGCGTTTGTGTGTTTGTTGTATTAGTATAGGTAAGGTTTGTATATTTGTATTTGTATTGTATTGTATATTTTAATAAAGTGCACACTTTGACTGTCTCTATTTCCTTTAACTATCCTTCAGTAGGCCTGCTGGAAGAAATTTCTTTATGGAATAAACAGTACCTTTGTATATAATTTTGTTTTTACCATATTCCTATCGAAGTATGTGTGTACTTAAACTGTTCAATAAATAAATAAATATAATATTGAAGTAGCTTGGTACACAGACTACCTTATTACTAACGCAGTTCGTAGGTTTAATTTCTTCTAGTCGGTTATTATGGTGGTAGAGCCGAATTATATTCACTCGCTACAGCTGCATTGTGACTACCACACAAATTGGGAGGCTCGACCGGGTTAGTATCGAGGAAGAGGAAAAACCAAAGAATAAGAAACACCAGCGTAAAAACAATGATGTCATGCTGCTGTGATTTGTATGTTGACTGAAGAGACTCCGAAGCTCTATATACTAACAAAGCGTTCCAAGTCGGCCTTCGTCCTCAGGAGTGACAATGTATCTGTATTTGGATATCTAGTTTAGGAAAGACTGACAAAGCAAATATATGTTGCAGAAGTGAATGGAAGCGTCGGAAAGGGACGTCCTAGGCGAAAGTTTGTCGACCAAATTGGCGACATATTAAGATAGGCCAAATTAAGAGTACCCTTAACCGACGAGCATGTATGCGTAGGTATATGGATGTGGAAGAGGCGAGAGAGGTATGTCAGGATCGTGCTAAATGGAAGTCTGTAGTCTCTGCCTACCCATTTGAGTGACAGGCGTGAGTGTTTATGTTTGATATATGTAACTGTCTATGAGCCACGTCATCCACTGTTCATCAATTAAACAGTATACTAGTTTTCTCTCCATATTTTCGCAGAAGAAGCATCGAATCGAAAAAAAATACACTGTATACACTAACTGTATAGAATAAAAGAACAGAAATAAGAGCTTTGAACGTAATATTGTGACCGCAGTGCGAGTGAGATGTCTGTATGAAGTCGAAATGAGTACTAAGCTAAGCGTTAGCGTCAGAGACCACCAGAGTGTGTGAGTCAGGATGGAGTTGGAGTTAGACCATTGCGGCTAATTATCGTATCTTCCTTTTTTTGTTTAAATCAGTGGAAGTAGTCGTCAATATTAGTGAAAAAAGTATGTAAAGTTACGGTCACTTACTTCTTACTTCTTTATTATACTTCCCACGGTTGCGCGCAGGTCTATTCTCGTTTCTCCGCGCTCCTCTACTGCGCGTTGAGGGAGTTTACATGTCCTCAAAATATTTTATTTCTCAGACATGCAGTTTTTCCCACGATGTTTTCGTGCACCACTAAGTAAGTGGTAAATTAGCACCTAATACTGCAATAACACTTTCATTGCTGACGGTAGGAAAGCCTGGGTGCTCTCATACTAATTTCCAATGGTACTGCTAAGTTTCTGTCGAGTTTTCATTTTTTTTATAACTTTAACTAAGAAAATATTGTAATTTTTATACTTAGGACAACCACGCCTCCTTCAAATCTCGTCTGTAAAATCGTAATTCGTAAAAGTGTTATCATATGACAAACAATGTTAATCTCAAATATATTTTACGATATTTATCACATTATTTTGCATGACATGCTACAAAGTATTTTTAAACTTATGGTACTGTTTTAAAAAAATATTTAATTATAAATTCGGAAGTTATAAACAGTATAAATGTAATAATTTTAACGGTATAAGTGAATGGGTTTACATGTACCCAACATCCCTTTACATTTATATAAAGATCGATATTTTTAAACTTAAGAACTAGGTACTTACGACAGAGCTTAAAGCTTCTTCATTGTAAGTAGAATCTTGAGAATCGCTGCGGCGTCGGATTGTCTGCTAGCTACTAGTAGGGATTAGATGATAAATATTCAACGGCGTATGTATATTATAATTGTGCTTTGGAAATGTATCTTTTAATTCTACCATCTTTCTGTTGTCAGTAAACAAGACTTATAGCGTCTTCCTCTTTGAATGAAACCCGCATTGTCGAAGTTCCTTGACCGATATAACTTACGCCACAGAATAAATAATATTACCTTACGCTCTTTTAAACAGGGATTCACAGTTTCTTTTTTAATATAAGCAATTCAATTTTTATTTAAGTGTTTTATGATGTGGTCGTTTTGAACTTGGAATATGCGGTGGCTATGTGTAAACTTTTGAAAATGTTATCGAATTGTAACTAACGGTGGCGTTAATAATAAACAGTTTAATGTAGTAACCAAAAAACTAAAAATAACTTTTGTTATATTATTAAAAAAAAATATAGGATAGATTGACAAACGAGCACACAGTCCATCTGATGGAAAGTGGTTGCTGTGGCCCATAGACATCTACATCTATCTTCGATTACGAACAAAATGCAGATGCATTGTCACCCGTGAGGAATAAGATGGAATGCCTCGTTTCCATTAAGAAGGTTCTCCGGTTCTCTACACTCACCATACGAAACACAGCAGCATTAAGCTACTTTTTGACGCTGGTATTCTGTGAGAGCGTAGTCCCTCTCCGGTCGAGCCGACCCATTCGTGCTACAACTATACTACTAATATAACTGCAGCATGGCTCTACCACGTATAAAAGTTAGTAATTACTTGTCTGATTTTATGTGAGTTATATTGATTAAACTAAATTTAAAAAGTTGAAGTCCCATGAACTTATTAAATTTTGCGCATGCAAAGGCATTAATATATTAATCATGAATGAAGAACGTTGAAGCATGAACGTTGTATTGAAACTTGGTTAAAATTTCTTTTTTTCTAATTACAGTTCAAATACTGAGAGTAATTTAGTATACTTATAACATATTTCCTGAGAACTATGTAATATTAACAAGCATGGATTAAAATTTTTTATTCCTTTTAAAACAGTCTATCTTTATTAAAATCATAGTTAAGAAGCTAAGAATTTTTACAAGTTATTTTTAAATACTTAAAAGTAGTGATGCAACGAATACTACTTTTACAAATACGAATATCAAACCTACTATTCGGCGAATACGAATACAAATACGTATATCTCGCCATGGTAATGAAAAACTAATTTATTTGATTTTTTATTGTTCTTATAATTAAAACTTACAACAGGCAATTTTTTTATTTAAAAAACATAAAATTTGTAGATTTTCTGGTTTTAGGCGATGACTTTTATGGGCTGTAATGAATGGATGCAGACTACTTCTTTTTATAATACTATAACGGTATCGCTTGTTTTCGCACGTGAGAAATTAATATTTTGTTTGTCCAAGATGTTAGTTATTTTTACAATTCATCTTCAATATTTTACATAGGTAATATTGTGTTCGACGATGGAACACAAATTGTAACGTTTAAACGTCATTCGTTTCAGAGCTAGAAAGAGCGATAGCTGAGCGAGCTCGTCGCTTAGAACAAGCGGAACAAAGCGCAGAAGAAACTGATCCCGCTACAAATCCTACCCTGCAGGAAATCCGCGCGCGCTTGCGACACGCCGCGCCGCCAGCGCCCTCTCCCGCCGCCTCCGCGCACTGAGCCTTCGGCGGCGGTTCAACAACTATTTAACTAATATAATATAACAAGTAATAAGGTATTGTAGCAACCCCTGTCTAAACCAGTTAATTATATTTACTTAATATGATGAACACAATTAATACATGCATTTTCATAAAAAAGTAGTCCAAAAGTCACGTTATAATATTTTTAAAGTAATAAAAATATCTATAAATAATTTTCATATTAAAAATTAGAGGCTATCGCCATCTACTGACTCGTATAGATCTATAGTGTATAGAATGGTTTACTGATTACTACTTATTTCCTGTAGATGGCGCGCAAAAGAAAGTATGTTGCTGGCAGCAGTTATAAATGTATTAAATATATTAATTTTGTTAAAGGTTATTGCTAATCGTCTGAAAATCGAACGAATGAAATATTTATACGAACGACAATATTAAATAAAAAAATACATTAAAATTATTATTTTATTTAATATTTTTAAATAAGTTTCTTCTAGCATCTATACAAAGTATTTCGAAAATTGGTTCAAACTTGAACCAATTTTCGAAATACTTTTTCTAGTCTTCCTCGGACTTATCTTCTAAAGCCTAATCGAACACTGCTAGTGAAAGAAAATTGTACTGTACTTCATCGGCAGCTTTTTTATTTTAGGAAATAAATAGAAGTACCGTGCAAAATCATGATGTTCTGTCCAGGAAGCTTCTGGTTTTCAGCGCTGCATGCGCTGTCGCGTTGTCACGGTGAAGCATATACCACGGAGTCTCATGTCAGGTCGCTTATTGCTCACTGTGGTGAACACTTCTGAAAGTTATTTTGTAATACTATTCAGCATTGATGTTACTTCACTTTCGTAAACGAATTGACTCCAGATACCCCGTCAAAGTGAAAGAGCTAGAAAATCAAAATGTTCCCTGCGCTTTTCGATAGTTTCACTTCGCGCTGATTCATTTTGAAACAGCCATACAGTCGACTTATTGCATTGTCTCTCAAAGTTAGTCGACTGTGCTGAAATTTGTTAGGTACCTGCTTTAATTTTTAGGTGCTGAGGTTTACCAGTTGCTTCCGAAGAGTATTTCTCAATAAATGCCATTTGAATCTAGCAAACGTATTGTTCACTTTTCGGCGGTATTTGAAATTTATAAAAAAAATATTGCGCAAAAATGTTTTCAACGCAGATCCATTTAATGCTCGTAATAGCTCGTTCAAAAATAAGAAGGGACATTTTAAATTGGAACATTCGTATTTTTATTTAGGTAATTTAAAAAAATGGAGTTTTTTTGGCGGGAACTTGACCGCAGGCAGATTGCTGTTCCTGCGTTATTGTTTAATTGATTGTTGAGGTGGATTTTGATACGTATTAGCGGTGCAACTTTGTGTATTAAATATTTGCGCATATGAAACACGTGCTCCGTCGGTGATGTGAACCTCAAAGTATTGTATCTGCATAGGCGCCTTCAGATATTGCCGTCAACTGTCTGCTGGCTCAAACTGCCGTCAAAATCTCCCAAAAACTTCTCAATGTGGCACATAATATATTATGAAGAAATTTATAAAGAATATTTTTGTTATTACTTGACGAGAGTACAGCCGTATGAGTCCAGATATAAATTATAACTGGCCAGTGTCGTCCCATACAAAAAACCTTTTTTCTCAAATATTTCAGTGTGGCCTACCGTTTGCTATTATAGTTAAAATTCTGAAATGAAAAATATTTTCCTCGATTATAATTATTTATTGGTCGCATAAAACTATTTTTTTATATTGTGTGGTCCACAATTCATATATTTAGTTGCTTTGTTTTTATCCACATTCTCACCTAATAACCACTAACTCCTTTTCCACCGGAAAGCCTCAAGACAAGGTGTGTCAGACCGAAGACCGTACATTGGCAGAATTATTGTGACATTATCACAATACCAAGGGCCATATAGTTATTTAAAAAAAAAAACTATTTTTTTTCGTTCGATTTTGGGACAAATAGTAACTTCCTTTATATAAAACAAAAGAATAAAAAATATGAAAAAATAATGTTATTGATCGTTTAGAAATACCACGCTTTTCTGTATGATTTGTAAGTTTTCAAAGAATGTGCGTTTATTGAACAGTACCAATGATTTGTTATAAAAACGTCTTTGTACGATTTAATTATGATTTTGTAGGTTAGGAAAAGCGTTGCTATAATTGTTTATGTTAATACGTAATCATCGAAACTAAGTCACTAAAAGTGTCACAATATATTATTATCAAAATTATTTTTGCTACTTAGTGGTAGCTTATTATTCGCGAATGAATATAATTTTAATTGTTTAGTTTTTGTTGTACCTTATAGTTTTAAGAGTCAAAGCACGAGAGGACGGCTAAGTTGTAAATTCTTTGTTACCATTTTACATTAAATCTGAAATATACTTGACTATAATATAATTGTCTTATCGAACAATCACTGACTGAGAAATCGACTGCTTGAGATATAATAATAGGGTAAATGTCGACTTCAAATAAGAGAAAATATTTTTCTAAACTTTTTAACGTCTCACCCTTGACATTTTGACGTAGTGTTCTTTTATATCACCACACTTCTTGTTATCATGTACAATTATTTCTCAATCCAAATAGTGTGTCATCTATTGCAACCAGCGAACTCGTAGAAACTATTGAGTTCGTTGATTTCAATGATTAATGTATTTACATTAGATAGTAGTTATATTATGTTAAAAGGGGAGAATACAGTTAAGATATTTGCGAATGACAATTACTTTCATATTTTATTAACAGAGTAGAGATCTTAATATGGCATTGAATAATATAAAATTTAAAATAGAGAAATATTTGAACCCCATAATACAAATTTTTGAATATTTAAATCCCCTATTTTATAGTACTCCAAAATATACCAAATACATTATAGTTGATCAGTAGACGTTTGATATTAAAGTGTTCATGAAAGTGATAGATGAAAATATTTTTGTATATTTGTGTAATGTCTATAGATTCCCTATTGTCTTATATGTAACAAAATATTCTTTAGACTTCTACAACACCGTAATTTTAACTACGGCCTACATCGTGAAACATTATCTAATTTATCAAATATAATTGAAAACAGGTTTCATAATGTAAAAATAGTATTTTTAGATTTTCAATCACAATTTTAATGATGTTACTTCATTCAATAAAGAATATATTGATGACCAGTGGTTAAATTAGTATAAAAAAATAACAAGCACTTTAAAATCATTGTAACACAGTAGAACCGTTTTTAGCTTAGTAAAAGAATCTCTTGCTCGTTCACATTTTTTATTTGAAAGTTAAAGTAAAGTATTATTTTAGTTACATTGTATTGGTTTCATAATATTTCCTTCTTACTTTTATGAAGATTTAATACTTGTAGCTAGATAATATTACAAATAATTCTGTTCTTTCCGTCGTGCCTATTTATATAAAGATTGTTAATTAATTTCAGAGTATTAGTTGATAATGATTAAAGTAAGAATATACTACACTATATCTTATGGGACATCAAAATTATAAAAATACCATTCCACTTGTTATTCTTCCACTTCTTTTATGTTTAATTTGTAAAAGTATTTTGCATAGATTATGTTATTACTATGTTACGATATTTGTAGATAACTTAGTACAAAGTGGAGTAAACTTCGTTTACAAAACTGCACATCGTGGCCATTAAGTTGGATATAATGAACTTAAAATACTAGGATTTTAAGTGATTAACTCTTCGTAATAAAGTTGACGATGATAGATTCTGTATCAAGTTTTGGTAATTTACCTAGAGCAATAAAAGTGTTTTAGGAATTGTAGTTTTATTTCCGCAAGCACGCATGTATTGTTAAGTTTCATTGTTTTTATCTGTTATCGCTTCGTTTAGCTGGAAAATTAAGGACTAATGTAAAGCAAAAAAAAAAAATATCACCATTTTGGACATAGTTGAGGCAGTATTTTAGTTGCCATCAATTGCTGGTCACAAATTGTTCAAACATTATATAAGTTGACTTTTATGTTACCCGCGGCTTCATTTTGGTCTATAGATATCTTCAAAATCTGTTTTGTGTGCTCTACCTCCCTCCCATGATCCCTTGAATCCAGATATCTCGAGCATTTGATTAAAAATTGTTGTAGATTTATTTTGATTTGTATGAGAAATAAGTCGAATAAATAAATTTTACGGCATATATGGCTAAGAGGGTGTACCTTTAGAACTGTTGATTTCTTGAAATGTATATAATGATAATGGTTAACTTAACCATACCAAGCCTGTATAGCTCAGCTGTACAGATCGGCAGGTATTTTTAAATTGACAAAAGAACTTAAAAAAAAGAATTCTACATATGTGTTAAACCGGTGAGGGCTATGATGGAGTGTCACAACCTCTAATTATACCGGCTCACTATGCTACATATAACCGTAAAAGCATGTTTTAAAAACTGTTTTCTGTTAATGTATCATAAAGCGTTTGCATAGTCAAAGAACATGTTGTAGTGAAATATGTTTGACAGTTTATTGTACATTACATATATATTTAACTACGTTAAGTCATTAGAACTACAGAAACAAAATGTTTGAAAACAAATTTGTAGAAATATTGTTATGTTGAAAGATAAGTTTGAATATCTGTTGAAAATTTTACACAGTTTTGTGAGTGCGAACGCCACCATCAACAAAATATGTGTGATTTATTTTATGCGATTTGTTTCAAAACATTACGTGTTGAATGTTTCTCAGTGCAAACGAACTGTAACACATTAGTGAACGTACTGATGTTTGGCGAATTTTAAAATAGGTAAGAGGTAAGAGGGTAGAACCAACCCAGACGAACTCTTAGGCAGAAATGGTGGCTTAAAATTTAAAAAATGGTGGACCGTTAAAATATGAAAGTGACACTTGGCGTCGCGTTTGCACCATAATATATTTTTTACCGACAAAAAGGAGGAGGTGTTCAATTCGACTGTATGTTTTTTTTAATTTGTGTTACCTTTTATCTCTTTTCTGGGTGAACCGATTTTGACGATTCTTTTTTATCTGAAAGCTGGTGCTTCTCGTGTGGTCCCATATAAATTTAACCAAGACCTGACCAGTAGTTTTTGAGCTATCTTTAATAATGCGTATTTAATAGGCTTCGAATATATTGATAATGTTCTCAATTTAATTTTATTGAAGTCTAAGAATGTCTGTTGAGAAAGTGGTTACTCGACGATATGGGACTACTGAAGCACTTTTTTAATGAGAAGGTTGACTATAAGGGATCCTCTCTTATAGCCTACTGTAAAGTTGAGTCCAGGCACAGAATAAATAATAGTTGGTCCAGGCGAGTCGGGATGATAAGCAATCAATAAGCTAAAAAAATATTTCCTTACTGGCAGATATAAATACTAGTTCGCAACCTTTTAGTCGTATTAGTAGAGTTAAGGAAATACGTTGCTGCAGCCTAATGCTGTACAGTAGAGGAAAATTTGTACCATTAAGAATCCGTTATAGGAATTCTACTATTTGTTCTACTAGCAGTGCCGTACCATTTTGAAATGAGGTGAAACATTTGACAGATTTCATAGATGGGGAAGGTAACTTGTTATTAATGTTCTTTATTTATTCTCAACAATACAAATTGTGTTGAATAATTAATGCAATAATACAATTAAAAAGCTTAATACCAAATATACAATTAGGTATATAAAATTACAATAAAAATATAAAATTACAATAATTAGTATACAATTAAATTATATAAAATGGCAATAACTCTAAAATTACAATTATATAAAAATTATAAGTCAAATCTCACTACTATCAATAAAATTTAAAGTATTAAATATCACATAATAATAATAATTATATTTGTCGGAAAAAAATACAATTATTTTTTAAAAAGTCATAAAAGGTTTAAAACATTGAATTTTATGTAATAGCATTAGCATGTAGAAACTCGTCACCGTTATAATAACATTTTTCCAGTAGTGACTTTTTTTAAAGTATTTTTGAAGCTACTCTTGATGAACATATTTTTTTTAAATCAATAGGTAATCTAAAAAGAAGTACTGATTGATAATAAGAAGAGTGTCTAGTCATAACCATACGAGGGATGATTTTATGATGAAAGTCTTTTCTCCTGGTGTTTTTTGGCCTATAGTCTCATATTCGCCAATAACTTTTGCAAATTGTGTAATTAAGACCAGTATATACAGGCATGGAACAGTCAAGATTCCAAGTCTTTTGAAACGTATGCGACATGATTCTTGTTGTTATATCCGGATCATGGTTCTGATTGCTCTTTTTTGCAGAACAATGGCTTTGCGTACATTATATTTAAAGCTCCCTCCCCAGAATAAAATACTGTAACGTAGTCTTAACTCCACCAATGCGTAAATATATAAGGACTGTACAATCTTGTTTTCAAGTTTTGAGATAACGTGAAGAGAAGATATATCGTAATCTCCCGATCGCTGCCCAGCCAAATTGAATCCATCTGGACGTTGAAGTTGAACTTACCGAGTAGGACTAGGTAGACATAACAGTCGACAACTTCGAGCATAGTGCTCCCATCAACTTATATCACACATATCATACACAATTTTGTACTCACTTATATATTATTTTATTTGCTGATGACACAACTGTTATGTATTATAACGAAATTGACATTAACATGAGCTTAATAAACTTAATAAACTAGCTACAAAATAAAAATATAAAATTAAAACTAAAAAGAACTAAAATAATGAATTTAAAATAGAATATGTCGATAAGGTAATTACGAAAACATCCAGAAATAAGGCATTCACATTGATACAAAACAATCAGAAACTAATTCCTCGGCATTAGATATGAGCGCCGCGCCGGCGCGCCGCCGTCGCCGTAAGTTCATGTCGACGCGTCGTCGCCGTAAGTTCATGTCGACGCGTCGTCGCCGTGTAAAGCACACGGCGCGCCGTCGTGACGAGTCGCAACTTGCTTTCTCGCTCGCACGCGCGGCCCAACTGCATAAGGGCCGAAACACATAAGCGCGTTGCGGCGCCGCGCCGCTGAAATCGGCAGTGCGCTATAGCGGTGCGGCGCCGCAACGCACGACGTGAATTCCAGCGTTATGACGTCATACTTGGTGACAAGGATGCAGTTTGTTTCTAACACTCTTGCAAACAACACGTGTCAACCGAGAAGCAGTTTTAAAATTAAAATGTCTGACGTTGACGTCGATCTGTTTATATCTTCGGTTCAGGAACACCGTTGTTTGTGGGATACTAGTGACGAAACCTATAAAGACAAATTTATAAAACAAGAAGCATGGAAAAGCATTTGTGAGATCGTTTATATTGATTACAAGGAAAAAAACTCAACCGAAAAATCAAAACTGGGTAAGTAGTAACATATAGTCTTAGGCAATGATATTTTAAACTAAAGATAAGTTACGTTCATAGTAATTTACGTTTTAAATCTGTTCCTGTGTTTAAATCATTACCTCCCAGCAATCCAAAACTGCACACATTTGCAAGTTTTACTGATAAGCAAACCAAAAGATATGAAATAAAACGCAATTGAAAGAGATAGCTATAATTTTAATGGTTGCACTTCAAACGTTTCTTGTGCATAGAGTAACATTTATAGTCGTAGAGTGGACACTTGATTCAAAACTATTCAAAAGTACATAGATAAGAAATAAAACATCTTACAAAAGTAAAAATAATAAGGTATTATTTGTATTTTGAACTGAGTAGGTATACGAACATTCATATTTTCTTTAATTGCCAACTTAGGGCGCCAACATCACTGGAAAAGTAATTACAAAAATCATTCCGTATTAGATGTGGGCTTAAATTATTTTCATTTGCTGTGGGCAAATGCAACATTTGCAGATCAGAATCATCAAAGATAATGTCATCGGTCGCTTGTACTCCATCTCGATTCAAAACAAAGTTGTGCATTACACAACATGCCTTGATAATGTCTGTCGCAAATTCGTATTGCACATTCATAGATCGATGAAATATGCGCCATTTATTGGCTAGGATGCCAAAAGCGCACTCGACATATCTTCGGGCACGACTCAGTCGATAATTGTAAACTCTTTGTTGTACCGACAAATGTTTTCCTGAGTAAGGGCGCATGACGTTATTCGAAATTGAGAATGCTTCATCTCCTACAAAAACAAATGGAGTTTCATTTTGAGAACCTGGTAAAGGCTTTGGTACAGGAATAGGTAATTTGCGTGTCATAATCAAATCATAAAGTTTAGAGTTCTGGAAAACGGTGGAGTCACTTTCCTTGCCATACGCTCCTATATCGACAAAAATGAATCTATATCTAGAATCTACAAGAGCTAATAAAACTATTGAATTATAGCCCTTATAATTGTAAAACAGTGATCCACTGTGCGCAGGACATGTAATACGGACATGTTTACCATCAAGAGCTCCTATGCAGTTAGGAAAATTTGCTTTCTTGTCAAACTCAATAGCGACATCTTCTAGAACCTGTTTTGTTATAGGAGGTATATTTTGACTTGATAGATGTTTCCATATGGCGCGACAAACTGTCCTTACAATTTTTGCTATTGTACTTGCTCCTCGGAAGTAATTCGTATGCATGGTTTTAAAGTCACTGCCGGTTGCTAGAAATCTAAAATGAAATAATAATTAGTAGGCAAATAATAAAATAATACAAATGTAGGTATAATCAAACTCAAACCGCGCAGGTAATAGTGTTGCTAAAGGAATAGATTTTCAAAGATAGACAGGTAGTTTTTCAAAGAAGTACTCAATAAATATTTTACATTATGGTTGTTCTAGGCAAAGTCAATCAGTTTTTAACTTGCCTAAGTCAAGAAAAAGCAGAAAATTATTCTTTTTCGGCGGCCAGCCATTTATATGAAATTGGATGGACCGAAAGTACTTATGAAAGTTATATCAAATTTTATATGTAGTATAAATGGAATCTAGGGAATTTTAGTCTTTATTACTATTTTTCACTTGTGAAGTTTTTTGTTGCAGGTAATGATTTAGTCAAGAAGTGGAAGGCCATAAAAGATAATTTTGCTAAATATCAAAAAAAACTAAAAGATGCCAATCGATCAGGAGCTGGAGCTGCAAAAATTAAAGAATATCACTTGAATAAACAATTACAGTTTTTGAAAAAGGTTTCACAAAATGCAACTGATTCCAGTTTATGCGTAGCGGAAGGAGATATTGAGAATGAAATAACGGCATTGCCTCGTTATAAAAGTCAACCACGAAAACGAAAGGCAGATGATAAGGATGATATTGAAGAAGATTTATTGGCAATATTAAAAACACCGGAGAATAGACATTTGCATTTTTTCAAGGGGATTTTACCATCTCTACAATCGTTAAATGAGAATCAAACATTGATATTTCAAAGTCGGGTGCTTCAAATATTAACCGACATTCTTCAACCTTCAATTCATCAAAATACACATCACGGCTATAATCAAGAATATCAGCATCAGGGTTACAATCAAGGATATTCAACTATGAGATACGATAATACGGTTCAGAGTGGCTACCACACTTCTACTCCTGGAAGTTCGATTACTGAACAGAGGACTACCTCATCATCAAACCAACAACGTCCAATAAATTCACCATTTTTACTGGACGAAACGTCAGCTACTTCCTATGTTTCACAAGATGAGGAGTTTGATTTTTCTTAAATTGATCATTACATTTTTTAAGGCCTATTAAAGTATTCTTAAAGTAAGAAAATTGTATAATGCAAAAAGCTTAATTTGATTCTGTCTTGTTTCATTTGAACCTGGCTTTGTACCACTAGGTACCCCCAAACCATGAACACTAGTGATGCAAAATTTTTATCGACACCCCGCTAGTACCACAGGTGTATAAAGCCAGGGGTACAAATAAAACTAAACATTTGATTCCGAGTGCCATAAACATCAATAAAAAAAAATAAGAAACCTATTTGTTTTACCTTAAAGTTAAGCCCAGCATTTCCAAAGCAGTAACTGGTTTTCTTCCTTTATTTTTTTTCTTCTGTATATATTTTGATAACTCGCTTAATAGCTCTTCAAATGATGATATACTCATTCTAAAGTAGGCAACAAATTTTTTTTCGTCTATCTTTAATGCTTCGTATTTTTTAGAAAAGAACTCGCCATTTGGATTCATACCCTTACTTAATGGATGTATCCAGTATCTTCTTTGCCGTATTTTTAAGATAGAATAATGTCTTCTTAATAACAAATAAGCAATAAGTTTATTACGATCCATCGCAGAGAGACGTCTATCCACACTCAAAAATCACGAGAAAATGGTTGCCCTACCATAATGCCCTGTTTCGCGACGCCGCAACGCGGCAACGCAACTGCCGATTTTGGCGTTGCGGCGCCGCAAAAATAAGCAGTTTGCGTTATGTGTTTCGGCCCTTAGTTCCCTTAGTCGACTGGCCACGCTCGTCGCGCAGCGCTCACAGCTCACACATTCCAGTCGAATATTTCACCGAGTGATCGTGTATTTTTGAGTGGTGTTAATAATGGCAGCAACTTCGTCTACTATTGATGTTTATAAAATGAAAATAAAAAATATGTATGTGACTCCAATGAAAAATCTTTCCACCAAACATAAGCATAGTTTTTGCTGGACAGAATTTGGTCAACTAGCGATAGAAGTAAACGGAAAACGAAGGACTGTGCTAGGTGAAAATGTGTTTTGTGGAGTGTGCCTAAGAAAGGCTAAAAATGAAGACGAGGATGCTTTGTTTTCAAAGTAAGTTACTTACCTACATTTGTTTAATATTCTTGGTAGACTGGAATTTCATCACTAAAAATAAATAGGTAAATTCATTTTGAATGTGAGGTATTAATCGTTTAGGTAATAATTTTATTTTTTATTTACTTTTCAGGGCCCAAGTGAAAGCTTATGGTAAGAGCATAGCCACAAGTAATCTTCTCAGACATTTAAAAGATGCACATGGCTTAGACGATACACTTAAAACACGAACTTCGACCATAAAAGAGTTTTTCACGCCAAGAATCAGTGGCAGAATCAGAGACGGAAGTAGTAAGAAGAGCGATAAATGGTCGCTGTCCCGAGATTTGGCTCTTTGGTTTGCTAGATCACTGATGCCATTTGATACTGTAGAAAATGATGCAATGATCGACTTTTAAAAAAAATACAGCGTCATTGTTTCCGATGCAGACTTGCCATCGAGATACAATATTGCACGAGAAGGACTGGAAGATGTGTACAACAGTATACTTACTTACTTACTTATCGTCACGCACAATCCCTAACGGGGTAGCCAGAGAGAACAGATCGCCAAGTGTCACGATCCTTACATACCTCTTTCGCTTCTTTCAGGTTCATTAACTTCTTCAAACATGCACGTCTAGGTATCCGAGTACTCTTGACCCTCCCCTCTTCGAGCAATTTGCTCACATGGTCTTCGAAAGTTAGTCTCGGTCTACCTCGTACAACAGTATGCTGGCGTATATAAATGCTTTCATTTCGAAACAAAGTCCTCGCTTCGGTGCCTTGACTGTCGATATGTGGACCGATAAATACAGACGACGCAATTATATTACTTGAACGTATCATTTTATATCTGAAGACATGACTCTCATCAAATTTACACTGGCTACTAAAGAAGTAACCAAGAAACACACTGGCGAAACAATCCGTGACGAAATTATGGAGGTTTTGCGCAGTTTTAAAATAGACCAAAAAGAGATTTATTTAGTCACGGATGCGGGCAGTAATATGAAGCGAGCTGCAAACTTATTAGCATTTAATAATCACCTCTGCATTGGCCATGGTCTACATAATCTAATCAATGTAAATGGCATTGAAAACACGAGAGAAATATCCAAAATTTTGACAAAATGCAAAAGGCTTGTTAAGCATGTTCGATACAGGGCACCTCGTGTTGAAGCCGCTGCATCTTCAGATCAGCAACAGATGCTTTCTTCTATTGAGGAATTCGCCGAACATCTGGAAAATGCCGACTCAACTGACTCTGAATCAGAAACAACTGAGACACCTGAAAGAGATTCAAGTTCCAGACAGTGTTTACAGCCCCCTCCGACTATTAAAACGAGCACAAGCACAAGATGGCATAGCATTTTGATGATACTAAAAAGCATTTGTAATGACACAAATCGACAGCCTATAAACACACTTCTTAACGAAATAGGACGAGGTGATCTCGTATTACATGATACCGAATACGAAACCATTCAGGCTCCGATAAAGTTTCTAGAGAATTTTAAGAAAATTGTTGATGTTCTAAGTTCAGAAACCCAACCTACTATGAATCTGGTTCTAGTATTTCGGTCAGAAGTGAAACGATTGCTTGAAGAAGCGAATGATGATGAGCCTCTCGTAATAGCTAGGCTCAAAAATAACATGCTTGAGGGTCTGGAATCCCGATTTCCTTTAACCGATGTGGTCATTGCGGCAACCTTGCTTGATTGTAGATTTCATGCAATTCATGAAATTGATGAGTTCATGCAAAAAAGAGAAGTCACTAAGGTTTCATTCCTATCAACAATGGTTAGAAGTCGCTTGACAACAGAAGATATTCGTCAAAATGAAGTTATTGATTACGCTAAAGCTGGGCCGACTTCTTCTGCTAGTTCTTCAAACTTTTTGCTGGATTTGGCGCGAAAACACAGCTCCACTCAACGTGATTCCGGAAGTGATGTAGAAAATGAGTGCTGGAAATATTTCAGTACAGCATGTCCTGAAGATTTAGAGCCTTACGGTGGAAACGTTTTACAGTACTGGAAAGACAGGAAAACTTCTATGCCATCACTGTATGCTCTTGCACGCTCAATTTTGAATATACCAGCCACCAGCACGCCAAGCGAGAGACTATTTTCCACAGCCGGACTCGTAATAACCGCAAAACGTTCACGACTAAATCCTTTGAGGCTAAATAGGATAGTATTTATCCATGACAATTATGTATTTTGCAAAGAATCCTTAAAGAAATAAACTGTGTTTTTGGACATTGATATGCATATTTCCTTTTTGATGTTTTTGTGCTGTTGTTATTGTTATTTTAATATTTTATTTTTTCTGTATTTGATTGAGACTTGAAAGTATCAAGCGCCAACAAAACTCACTCAAATTATAATTTTATCTGTAAATGTATCTGAAAGAACGTGTGAACCTATCTTACCAATTATAAATACATTATACTACTTTAAATTCATAATTACTTATAATTAAAATATGATGGTTTTTATGTTTTTAGTTTATTAGTATGTATGTATAGTTCTTAGTTATGTCTTTAGTTTTTTTTTACATTATTATAGAATTTAGATATTTAAATACATATTTTGACAGTGGAATGGATATATATGATAAATATTTTTTTTAGTTTTTTTATAATAAATATAGATGATAGTGCTGTGATTGAAAATGCTCAGTTTTACTTCAACTGAAAATACTGAAACGATTATTTTTCAGTAAACTCCAATTAATAAGAAGACTGTAAAATTTTAATTAACAAATAAGTTCCTTTATTAAGAAATATAAAGATTTTTTTAGTAACTATAATATGGTTTTTTTAAGAAATCTCTCCCTGATAAAAAAAATATCCAAGGCCCACGGCCGGCCACGACGCGCCGCCGCGACGCCGCCGCCGCTGTGAAAATTATCAGACCACGCCGCCGCCGTGAAATTGGCCATCGGCGCTCATATCTACTCGGCATACACAACATGAATTGCAGAACGCACATAAAAATGTTTATAAAAAGTGACTAATTTGTCATATGCTTTATATAGACTAAACAAAAAATCATTATTGATAGCTTACCACGGATATGTACTAGCAATCATTAGATATGGTATTATCTTCTGGGATACTATAATCGCAGTAATGTAAATACTGTATTTAGGGAACAACAGCGCTGTGTACGGGCAAAATGTGTCATAAAACGAACGGATGGTTGTAAGCCACATTTCAGGGAACTTAAAATGTTGACCCTATCGTCGTTATATATTTATGATACGGTGATGTTTGTAGTACGACACCGCGAAGACCTTTACCCATTTTTCTAGTGATCGTCTACACAATATACATATTATATAAACAGCCCTGTTCAGGCAAAGTTTTTTCTTGTTATGGCAACAAACCTCAACAACAAATTGCCTGAGGACGTACGACGACACCAAGAACTGGATTGTTTTAAAGCATAAAAAAAAATTAATAACAATGCATTTTATTCAAGTTTTTTTTCAATTTAAGTGACATCAATTAATAAAAATATGACAAAATAAATGACATTACATACTATATATATTATTTTCATCTTATTATTCTTTTCATTATATTTATTCTACCTTCGTACTGAAACTTTTGCATTACCTACTTTTAATAAGGGCCGTTCGTTTTATTATTTTTTTATCCTTTATTCGAACTAGGGGTTCAAAAGGGCGGACTTAATGACTATAATGACTTAAGGACCATATAACATATTTGCATGTGGAAATGAAAAATTTTTTTATGGTATACCAAATGGTGGACCGCAACGCCACTGAGTTTCTTCCTTGTAAAACTCCCAATAACTTTTCGATCACAATAAAGTTGACTTGATTTAATTTGATTTGAACAACTACTCTGGCACAGGTGTGACATAGACGTTGCACATGATGTACCGGTAGACGAAATGCAGGTCCCCCCACTAGATAGAGTGACGACCTGGTTAGACATGCAGGAAGTTGATGGAAGCAGGTGGCAGGTGGTGTGCTTTGTGGCATTCCTTGCGGGGAGGCTTGTGCGACGATTAACAGTGGACTTGTGAAGAACTGTAATAATGATGATATTAGTTTATTTTTTACTAATTTGATTATAAATGGATCAACCAAACTAAAGATATTCCTAAATCTAAAAAAAAATTAAAAGGTGTTAAAATGTGCAAAAATTTAAAGAACAAACCTATGGACTGTAGAAGTAAGGAGCACCAACTCCCATAGTAGAATAGTTGAAAAAGTGGCCATCGGTAAGCAGTAAATAACAATTCAAAAACTGTCATAAATTCTCCACAACAGCGCTGCAGTAGCTATTGGGATGAAATGAACTTAGCAGTTGTCGACGGTTTGAAGTGTGCTGCTAAACTGCTCAGTGGCTCTAAAATCTAAAATAATATTATTTAGTAAATATAACCTCGAAGTCGTCTATCCCACTAATATTTTTCGGCACATTCTTTAAAATTTACTCCGTAGTTATAGTGGCGCCACCCTTATTTAACGGTTTTCTATGGACACTTTTTAATACACAGTCTGAACTCCTTACTTCTACACTCCATAAACAAACCACTAAGAATTTGTTTTGTGTGTATGCATACTCTGACTGCCTCGTTGGTCTAGTGGATGTAGTAGTGCGACTGCCGATCATGGGGTCCCGGGGTCGAATCTACACTATAATCTTGTCCTGCGCCGATGGCTGGTCTCCGTTGAGGCTGGCTGCCGTGGCCGAAATTCAAATTCAACACTTCTAAAGTTTTATAAACTTTATTTAAGCAACTTCTCAATTATTTGTAAATAATGTTTATTATTATGACACTGTTTACCAAATAACTTCATCTCAGTCGGCTAGCGACATCTGGTGAGCGGAAGTTCCTTCTTTGAGGAAATATGTGATTTTAAAGTAAATAAGTAGGCAAGTGAAATTTATTTTAGAAAACGTAAAATTCAAAAACTAATGTATTAGAAAAATATGTACAAGTGTTATATTACGTAAACATATAATTATGCTTGAAATGAAATGACAGAAGGTGCTCGTACATAATGTGTAAGTGGAATGTCATGACGAATGAACGCATTGAACCCGTTATTAATTGCTGATCATAGCGATCGCAGGAAAATAATTATCAGGTCCGTGGAGCGTGAACGCTTTCGTTTTCGCAGGACAGCTACGTATTTGCCAGTTGTTGGAACCACCACTAGTAAGTAATTCGAGAGCACACCTTAGCTTCCCAGCTCAGTTGCTAAGTGGACATCGACTATCCTCAACGTCTTCTAACGATGTTCATAAGCTTATAGTTTTTTACATACGTGATCAAAATGTACGATAAAATAGTACTTATTTTACTTATTGTTTCGTTAAGTTATGTAAAAGTCGAAGGAAGAAAATTGAAGAGAATTCAACAACCAAAAGAATCGGATAATCCAGCCCCACAACCTAATATTTTAACGTATTCCACTTTTGGCTTTAACGACGTTGGGTCCCACGATGGGTTGATTGAAACTTCCCCAGATAATGCAAATTATCTCACTAAATACAGGGAGACGTCAGAGAAATTATATGCACCGGCGTTTCCGTCGGCCCTGGATTCTGATTTTTCAAGTAATTCTCAGTCTTTAAACGGAGAGGTGACTGGTGGTGGTGATGGCGCAACAACAACAAGTATGTCACAATTTAATTCTGTAAATAATTATGGTCCTAATTTTAACTCAGACAACAATTTAAATAAGAACTCGGCCTCTGATGTAGATTATAGTCTAAATTTAGCAGAAAATAATAGGCCAGTTTATGGGTCAAAGATAAGCACTGCAAATAGAAATATGTCATCTAACTGGTATAAAGACACAGATCCTGATAATGGAATATCGTATCAAAATGAACATAAATTTTCAAGTTACCGTGAATCCCCTTTGTTCAGTGGACATCTAACACCGTACAGTGAGTCCAATGATAATAATCAATTTATTCAAAATTATGCCACAACCTATCCGACGACGGAAATAGAAAATTTAATGAATGCCGAGTCATTAAATACGCATAATCTATCAAAGTTTCCTAATATTGGTGATTTTACGAATACTAAATCATATGATACATTTGAGTTAGAAAATAAACATTCGTTAGCTACATCAAAGCCATTAGATACATTTAACTCGATGGTAAATAACGTAGGTGACGATAGGCTTAATAACTATTACGAAGACCATAGTAATAAATTAATAAAAATATCTCCAAGTTTTAAAAATACATTTGAAAATAAAGGAATTGATAATATTATTTCATCGAATCAAAACGTAAACACTAATCAGGGATATTTAAGTAAACATTCAAATGTCAAAAACTATTTCAAAAATAAAAAGTTAAATAATGAGTATAAAGATGAACAGAAAACTAATCCTTGGATCCTTGAAAATGGCAATAATTATGTTAAAAAACGCATTAAAAACCATAAGAACGGTTATGAATATGCGACAAATTTTAGCAGTACAAGTTTCAAGTTTGACGATAATGAACCCAAAAAACAGTACAATTCTAATATTGACGAAAGTATCCCTTCGAGTAGTAATATTAATGATTTTACAAATTACAAGTTTCCTGAAACCGAATATTTAAATTTTAAAGCTAATCCCAGCTTTAGAAATACGTTTAACAATGACAACTCAGGTGAATTATCTTATATAATAGGAAATAAATATAACCCATCCCCTGATTACTTAAACAAATTTAAAAATGTACACAGTAATGTACCTACTTCTATAACAAATTGGGGAAATGTTTTTAAATCCACGGACTACTCATCTTATAAAAAACATATTCCGAAAGCTCAATTTAACGACGAGGAAAACTTTGACATTGTACACAAACCAAACGGGCAAAATAATTATAGACATGGTAAAGATTCATCCGACGTTATTGCGAACGATTGGCCAATATATAATAACAAGCCGAGTATATTGCAAAGGCCGAAGTATGAATGGAGTAAAGAAAGTTTTAATAACAGATTCAAATCAGAAGAGGATTTATTAGGATTGAGAAACCATGACACTTCACACCCCGCTTACCTGCCATCATTTGAGTACCCTGTAACAGACAACCCTGAAGAAAGTTTCAAAACTACCGTAGAAAAATGGAGAGAGAACTATATTAAATCAAAGTATCATGATGCTCAAACGTACGATTATGAAGCTTCCGAAGCAAAATACTTTCAGCCATCAAATCCCTATCAAGTAAGTATAACATTTTTTGCAGGCAATTCAAGTTAAAGATATAATACAGATAGAACGCAGCCTAGTTTTATTATAAATATGTTAATATGGCTGTAGTGTAAATATGATAGTTGTCTACGTTTTTTTTAAATGTTTTTAGCTAGTAAGTAAAACAAACAGAGAGGAATGCGGATCGGTGGCTATCGATGCGCGTCTTGCGCTAATTTTCTCTCGTCATCTAGGTTATTAACATTACGCGTATTAGCTTGAAATCATGAAGTTCTATCACTTGATGTCGTTTCGATTTCGACAGACAACATATTTATATCGTGTCTTTGAGTACTTACAACTGTTTCAATTTTCTGGTATGTACTCAATAATATAATAAAATGAATTTGATGCAAATGTTTTGAGGCCATAATAGTGTTAATTATTCACACATTAACCTCAATTATTATTAGGTAGGTATATAAAAAAGAGAACTACGTACTTATTAATTCTTATAACGCTTTTGTAAAGCGCTACATTTTAAGTTACATTTTAGGATTTACGCACAGAAATCGTAATTATTACGATTTCAGTGGATTTACGCCTGTATTATCGAGTTTACTTACATTAATTGCACAAGGTAAACACCCGAAAAAATTATTTGTAGGGCATATAAATACTTGTTCCATGTGAGATTCGAACCCAAGGCCGCTGTGCTATGGAGCCGTACGTTCGTAATATACTTTATAAAAATGTCCATATTTTCCTACTCATATGAATATGGTTTTCTGTTCCTATATTTTGTGGTTTATACAGTAATAAGGGATTTCTACATAAAACACTATTGGGTACTGTCAATCGATGAAATAGATCACTAAGTAGTAAACGTGTCAAAAAGGAATAAAATATAACAAAAGACGATAATATTCCACTTAAGTTCTATTAAGGTTATTCTCTGTAATATCAAAACTCGGTCATCGAATAAAATGTATTGTGTAGAAATCACTGTGTGATTTTGTGTACTATCAGATTTTGCAAAACCATTTTGTTGCTGTATTTTATAATTTATAGCTCGTGTTTAGATCACCTGGTTTCTATTTACGGGTCCTGTATGCAGCCGGTCCTAATATTTGTGCTAAAACAAAAATTGTTGCTCTCCGGAGCATTTAATTGTTTGTGACTTCGATCAATAATTGTGACATAGTATCCCAGCCGAACTCATGACCTCCAATTTTAAGGTTATATTAGGCTATAGTAGGTTATGAGCTTATGAGGACGAAGTGTGTGATGTGCACACTTAATTATCTGTTATGACTTAAGATATCTTGCCTTGCGCAGTTTATGACAATTATACGAAACAATCACCGTGGCCTAAAAACTAACAAGGAGTTAATTATAACCATTGTCATCAATATCATCATTATCATTTATGGAAAAAGATATTTTCTAGTCTGAATTTCTAGGCTTGCTAATAAATTTGCTGTCTTCATGTTATTTTTAACAGCAAATTGCAAAAGATTAAGTTATGTTTATTATTATTATATTATTTATGTATATTTATTTATGTATATTTATTTATTTTACCATATTTAATGTGTATTTATCATCATTTCTTATTTATTAGTAATCCAAAAAATATTCGTTTACCGGTATTGGTTCCAATATAAGGTAGGTCATCAGTAGGTTTGTTCAAATATCAGTAGGTTATTAGGAAATATCAGTTTGTATCAGAGGGGAGTAGCCATAGCGTTTATTCACAATACAGAACTGTCTGTCATTTTTTGCGGGGGAAATCTGAGTACAAAAAACAATCGTCTGTCACTACGAAACACCCATGCCATATAGATATAGCAGTAAAAACAATAAACTGACAATTTCACACACACAGATATATTATAACAGTATCGCTCGATGACAGCAACAACTCGGATACAGACTTAAATCAGTCGCTGGACCGATCTGCATATTGTATGAGGGCGAGCGGCCTGTGTTGGTAAACAAATCTGAAACAACGCGACCGTTACAATTGTAATTTTCCACTTAAAAAAAAGAATGTGATTAATAAAGTTACTTATACATGAAAGGCTTTTTGTAAATTTGACGTGACAGATTTCTTTTTGCAGCAAAAACTGAACAATTTTTGTAGGACGTCGATTCATCCGCGCAACTAGATTCAGTCTAGTAAGCAGTGTTACTGCAACTAGTTTTATTGTATGCGTAGGACCACATGGACTTATACCTTGATAGTTATGGTACCAACGTATGGTTACTCCCCTCCAGTCCGCCGGTGACGCGTGTTGCTCTACCAACGAAGAGATGTCTTTTAAGTTTAGATATTTTTGCATATAATTTACGTCTCTAAGGGTCATTTTGCAGATGGCAGATGTTACAAATATCAACATTAAGACGCCTTATAATGACTCATGATCGCTTTGCATGACAATATGAAAATATTTTTCATTGTGTGCTTAGTAGTTTTTCCTATTCACACCTTCATTTCATCACTGCATGCTTTGGTTTTACGTCTATTGCACGGCACGGCTTAGTAGTTCTTCCTCCATGTAATAATCATTTTGCAGATACAAGTGCCCCATCCGGTGGTAGTACCAGTACCGCAACCTTATCCGGTACGAGTCCCAGTAGCAAAGCCGGTCGCAGTGCCGTTCATGCGGGAGATAACCGTACCGATAGAGAAGCCAGTACTGTATCCTGTCTTCAAAAAGGTTCCATATCCCATTGAGAAACTGGTGCCCGTGTCTGTTCAAAAACAGGTAGTCTGTGTAATGTTCCTACACACGTTTTACTACTCTAAAGCTATATTTTTGGCGGTATTCGGATTTTAAGTACAAGAATAATGTAAAAATAAGGAAACACTACAAATTGCTATGAATTAATTTTCTCTGTACCTACTCCGTTAAGATGCCCTAAAACATATAATACTATTGTAAACTATAGATTATAAAGAATAAATCGACATGCATTTCATTAAGAATCCTTAAAATTTGTGGTGGGCCCATTATCTATGTACAAAAAGAAATTGTCTTCTTTCCAATGCCCGAATGGAGAGTAATGCATAATATATAATTAATCGAAGCATAGTATTATGTTTTTCATTGGTATGTATGTACGTGTGTTTGTATGTTGCTTTGTGTCCTTCTGTAGCTTAAGAGTTCGATGGATTTTGAAATACGAGGTGTCTGATATTAAATGTAATTAATTGTAAGTATCCAATTGAAAAAATAAAGGGTTTTTGATGAAACCTAAGACTATCGTAATATACGAATAAGCCACGTTTTGTAATGAGACCGTTAGAATTTATTATTTTTACTGTAGACTTACGAATTTAGTATTGTCGCATGTATTTTTTATAGTTGTTAGACCTAGATTATTGCACACATTTATGCAATTATTCGCACAGTGTTATTAAAAATTAAAATCTCTTTTTTTTCTATTTAGACTTTTTCTTCAAATCACCGGTTAAAATCTACACCGGTTCGGAAAACAAGACTTTCTTAGGCAATCAACTCTGAGGTCTTTGATTTTTTCAAATGTCACGTAACGATTTCGCTTACAAAAGTTTATAAAAATTAAATGTCAATTTTAACAATATATCAGTAGCTAGTAGGGGACTTGCATGTGTAGATTACGAATTTTTTACACAAATTATTGTCCTCATTATATCCACGTATTTTATAGCAAGTCTGTAACAAGAGTTTTTTTTTAATTTAAAGTCAGACTGTTGAACTATATTTTAGGGAATGATATTTTAAAACTTTTTTTTTTATTTGAAAAACATTTTCTTGTTTTAGCCAATCTGAATTCAGGAGCTTCTTGTCTAGCACTTCGACGCTTTGTACTGGTAACATCGACAGTCCGTTTTTTTATTAAATAAATGTATATTTTTTCACGCACGCCGACTCGACGATTTCCAGCCTCCCGAACAAGCCGGTTTCCGAAAAGGCTTCAGTACCATAGACCACATACATACCCTGCGGCAGATTGTACAGAAGACCGAAGAGTACAATCTGCCACTCTTTATACCTCAATCTCTGAAAACTAGATTGTACAACCAATGCGTGTTGCCAGTGATGACTTACGGATCTAAGACGTGGTCCTTCACTGCTGGCCGTATGAGGACGCTCAAGGTCGCTCAGCGAGCTATGGAGAGGGCTATGCTCGGAGTTTTTCTGCGTGATAGACTCAGAAATGAGGATATCCACAGTAAAACCAGAGTGACCGACATAGCCCAACGGATTAGTAAGCTGAAGTGGCAATGGGCCGGCCATATGGCTCGAAGAACCGATAACCGATGGGGAAGAAAGGTTCTCGAGTGGCGGCCTCGTACCGGTAGGCGTAGTGTAGGGCGACCCCCCACTAGTTGGAGTGACGACTTGGTAAGATATGCAGGAAGTCGATGGATGCAGGTGACTCAGGACCGTGCTTTGTGGCATTACTTGGGGGAGGCCTATGTTCAGCAGTGGACTTGTGAAGGGTTGTAATGATGATGGTGGTGATGACATTTAAATACTTTAAATAATAATAAGGTATCATCACCAAATATAATCATCTAAGACAATTTTGTATAGTAAATACTCGTAAAAGATCCTTTGTGTAGACCGAGTATCGATCCCTAGGGAATATATGACGATAGGCGACAGAACGCATTACGAATGTCATCCACACAATCAAATATCTACCATTTAAAAATCAAGGAAGACACCGATAGTGCCGTGGTACTCTTCCCATTTACATTTACTTAATTTATGTATGTTTTACAAGTATTTAGCCTTAAACTGAAAATTATAATTTAATTAAAGGTTCCAGTACCAGTAGTAAAACCGTATCCGGTACCAGTTCCTCAAGTTAGGCCGGTGTTCCATCACTCACGGCCGTATCGCGACGAATTCGACTTGGACCAAGACTTTGATGACGGCGAGGAATATCTTCCGCGACCAGAGAGCAGTAAAGTTGTTTATAATAAAAGACCTAAAAGGTATGATCTGATGAAAATATATCATCACATTGTCAAATTTATATTAGTGTCACAATAACCATTGCTTTTGTAAGTCAAAGTCAAATTTTATTCAATTTATACCTATTGAGCTCTCATGAACGTTATAATTTACACCGGTTGGAAAAACACCAGAGAAGTCACTGTGTTACTTGTGTTTAAAATATTGAGAAATAATGATTTTTGTTCGATTACAGGAATTTTATTCAGGATACATTTTGTGGACCTGAAAAATGAAACAATTTTAAGCCTTCATAATTTTCTTTTACAATATGTTTATTCACAACATTCTTGCACTATAGAAATATTTTTTGATTTAAATAGAGCCGCAATACTCGGTAAAGCCACGCTGCTGTATCATGGCTGCAGCACGGAATGGATCGGTTCGAACGTGGAAGGACCATGCTTTTACAGAATACCATCGCAAAATTACAGCTTAATGCTGCTGTGTTCGTATGGTGAATGTAGAGAACCACACTCGAACACTGAAAGCAGTTCGTATTTTAACGTGACGTGAGGCGCAACTCGTGCTGTTCAACGAAAGTAAATTCAACGCAAAGCGAGCGCAGAGAGAGCAGTGTAAATATATATCAAACCGCAGCTAGAAAAGCTTGCAGTTTAAAACTTTGCACCAAAATAACGCTAGTAGCACCGGCGCGGCGGTGAAAACACGAATGAACACTAATTGAGTTTTATAAGTTAGATATGGGCATTTATTTTACGTCGCTATTTACAGTAACTAGCTTCTGTCCACCTAGTCGAATAATTAGTTTGAATCGAACAATAAACTAGTGATTTTTACGTTACATTACAAAAAAATAAATGAATATAGAGAAACAAAACAAAAGTGTTGCTGCGTGTTTATCGTACATGTTGTATTTTCGCTCTCATACATTTAAAAAGTATAAAAAGATAAAAAAATATTGTAAAAATATTGAACAAATTGAATTTGATTGAAATATTGAACAGTTAAATTAATTTAATACGCCTGCATTAAGTTCATTTGATTCTATAATATACGGTTTTATAATAAAAATGTAAAATCAAAACATGCATCCAATAATACAATAAACACATACATTTAATGCAGTCAGTTCTAAGTTAATGTTACATTTATGATATAAGTACCCATAACTGCAAGACAAAAACCTAAAAAGATGAAGTTTGTGATAGGTAACGTAGTCACTCAATGTTTTCGTTTCGTTAGAAACTGTAATACCTTGCCTATATGGATTAATCAGTATCGTAAATTTACCGGATTATTACTCATTACTTACTCAATTTCTAGGAAAATCGCCTAATTTCCCACCTACAAGAGTGAACATTTTCTTTAAATTTTATTAAGGTCCCATTTAAATTGGAGTAAAGACTATTTAATAAAAAGAATATTCAGAATCGGTCCACAATTGGCGAAGATATTGCGTAACATACATACATACATAAACATATTGTCAAATTAGGATTTACAAGAAGTCGAGTCGAAGTCTACTCCTTTATTGAGGTTGCTGAAAAAAGATAACTTAAAATATGTCACAGTACCATAATTTACTCTACTTTTAAACACAACTGAAGCCAAATCTAACAAAGTAGCAAAATATAGGTTTATGGCCAAACTCGATTCGGAGTATCAAAGTGAAAAACTCGGACAGAAAAGTTAGGGATATTTCTATAAGAAAACACGACCAATACCAAATAGTTGTCTGCCATATCTGATTGTAAAAAAATGAAAATTAGAGACGGTAATTTTACTGTGTAGTGCACGAGCAGCCTTTAGCCTTGAGTTAAGCTTAGTGCTCACGTAGGATGCCAAATTAGATAAAAACTGTTATACGAAAAGTAGCCTGCGCAAGCGGCAACGCATGTTGCATCGTTCGGATCGGATGGTAAGCATCCAATCTAAGCGTACACATTACGTACGTCCAAACCTCAACATGTATTCAGTCCGCTTCCGTCCTCTCACGGAAATGTGTACTTTCTTAGTCAGCAAATAAATTCTACTTATATCTTAAAATATGCGTTACCTACATCGCATCTATTCATTATATGAACTGATTCTTATGGCGGCTGTAAACTCTCGACGAGAGCACTCGCCATGCCTCTCGCGATCCTCTCGCACGAGAAAGCGCTTTCACGAGTGTGACCTTATACATTCTCATTTATTCAGTTACGGTGATGGACGGCGAGGAGATGGACGCATGTTTTCGGATGGATGGATTTTTGTCTTTGTGGTAACGATGCGTGGGCGCCCACAAAATAAGTTCACTTTGATAAATTTCAAGAAAATTGAGTTCGCTTTCTTGGTTCTACTGTCTTGCGGTAGACTGAACGAAGCGCGAGTGTACAGTGACGGTGACGCACTCGTGTCCACTCACGCGGGAAGGCGAGGCCCTTTGACTCGCGCACCAAAAACCGGCACGAGCGTGAGAGCACGCGAGGCGAGGAGAAGGAAGGTAAGGCTCAGCGAAAGTATCCTGTACACTCTCTTCCTCGCCTTGCCTCGTGGGCCCTCGTCGAGAGTGTACAGCCGCCATTATGTTTCAAGCATATTATCATTTTCATGAAAATTTTGTTACGTATTCATAAGTTTTAAATATTTGTGACACTAATGAATAAAAATACACGCTGGCAATACAATCGTGTCTTTACCACACGGAACGTTCCAACGAAGTTCAAATACTTAATAGAATAGAATTTGTTTTCAGTCCACGGAATCGTTCCCGAAGACCATCCCGCATGTCCCAACAAGAACGTAATAAGGGAAGAAGACCGCAGCGTGGACCAAACGGCTCCCGCGAAAAGGATTATCATCGCTATGTGCAATCTCCTTTAACAGATTACCAGCACTTCAGGAATCACGATGGCGACTTTGATGCCGAACGTGAACACAGAGAATACTTACTTTACTGTAAAAGAACTGGTAATTGTTAGAATAAAACATGCTTTCAATTGTATTTAGTCATTGTTTTCCAAATGAACTTTTGTTAATACTGAAATATACGAGTATAGTATACTGGTCAGGGCGGTTAGAACTTATAAGTTCTACACTTTTTTGATTTCATATTAATAAGCAGTCTGGGTGATCTAAGAGACCAGATGACTATATGTGTACATATCTTGTTAAAATGATAACTCTCCTTTTGGCTTTGCTGTAGTCAAGGAAAATAGTCAGCATTATAATCCTCCTTTTGGCTTTGGCGTAGTCGGGGAAAGAGTCACAATCAAAGGCATTTTCTATTTAAATCGGAATCGGGCTTTGGGATGTACCTTCATACTTTTTATAATATAAGATTGACATACGAGTTAACAGACTTTGATGGCCTTCGAGATGGCATGTAACTGCATCCCATTAAAACCGACTTAAAACAACCGAAAGTATTTTATCAATCCTGAGCCACGAGGACAAGGAAAATGCTAATATTCATAATTAAGTATAATAAAATGTTATTAAATGTTTTCAAGTACTTAGTTCAATGATATTTTACTTTGTATATAATATATTAAAGTAATGAACAAATTAAAAGGAACACAAACAAGTGTATTTAAAACAAAATGTCAAGTGTATTTGCCCCGGGAAAATTTATTAAAATGATACTCGTAAAAACTCGTAATGTTTGGGATACATGCTTGCAGGTGTTCTCAGTTTCAATTAAAGTAACATTATTAACTGTAACATTTAACGCGATTAACATGGCAATCAAAGCAAAACTAACCATAACCTAAATTTAAACTTAAATTAAAAAGATGGCAATTTCTTGCGCAGTACGAATGAACGCAATATCATGCAATAGTTACATAAAATCCGATCGAAAAAAAGGAAATCGAAAAAAAAACACCATAAGTTTTTTTTAAATAGCATTAATTAATGCTTGTGGCCAGTACGCACGATAATTACAACAGGCGAAATTAAAAATTTTTTTTGCGTTCCTCTAAATTTGTCCATGAGTGGTCCAGTTGTATAATATTTATATTATAATTAAATACATAATATTAAAATCGTAGTTGTAGTGGATTTTCCTCAAATGTCTTCTAAATGGATTTTTTTCGTCCTAGTTTATTCTATCGTCATAATGTTGATGAACGTATTATAGTCATGTGACTGTCCTGAGTCGATACTTCGCAGTTATTCTTGGTTTAACTTTTAGTACTACCTGCTCTACATTTTGTAAATATTTGATTATGTTTCTTTACACCATTTGAATGAGATAAGTTTAGTTGTTAAAATGTATTTGAATATTGTTATCATATGATTTTGTTATTTTTTTAAGTAAACTGTTATAAATTTAACATAGTTTTTATTACAAACATATTCATATCTTTTTTTCACTTTTGTCTGATACAAAAGAAGAGAAAAAGAAGATAACTCTTATAATCCTTATCAATCTCATCTCTCTCTCATCATCGTTATTCATTGTCTTACAGTATCTGAAATCCTTCTGCTGAATATCTACGAGCCTTCCCCAAGGTATGGGTTTGTCTTGAAATAATTTTGAATGAAAGTGGATTTAGGCAGAAATAACTTAATAAATCCTTATAATATATCACCTTGAAGCCTTGCAGTGGTGTGCTTCGGCTGGTATTTAAATTTATTATTCATCCAGCTATCGTCTTTATTGAAATTATAATATTTTTGATTTAAACAGCTTCACGAATCGCCTTGGTTGGAATCGGTACCCTTTTGCCAGGATTTGTCTCTATCAAATCTGAAGCAATGTCGGGGGGATCCTTTACGTGTTCACAGACTGAAACCTTCCAAATAATTTAATAAATTTGCATAAATTATTGAAAGTAATTTAGTTTACATCCAATAAATTTTATTCTATCACAATATTTTAAAAGGGTCCTGATTCAGGTGAATTCTAAAGATCGTGCGTACAAAGTTGCTGCTATTGCTAGCTTTTTTTTTTTGAATAATTAAATCCTTGTCTCAATTATAGTTATAATACATAACTAAAATAAGTTTTCTAACGTTTCACATGTTTAATAAATACATTCAATTTTGTGCATTAGTTAAGATCTATATGAGTGTTTAATTACGCAGCGCGAGAGAATCCCGGTCGGTCGCGCACGGGCGCGCGCTTTTACCAACGCTCCGATAAGCAACGTACATCTAGTGAATTTACGTGAATTGTTATTGAAATATCGAAATAATATAGGTACTAGAGGAAAGGTCGTTATTTGAAAAAATTCTTCAACAAGTTTTAATATTTTGCGTTCCATCCGAATTTAATATGCCCATATTCACGGCAATAGTGAACGGGCTTTTGTTATGCTAAAACAGTGTGTTTTGCAATCTAGGACTATATCACCACTTTCTACCAGCTGCTTTCTGCTTCAAATGGTTAGGTTCGATTGGTGGTTTGATTAGGGGGTGGCCACTATTTTACTTTTCAAAATGTTAAATTTACCTTTAAGCGCTTCCCCTTACTGAATACAATTTTTATAATTGTTAAAAAAATTACCTACTCAAAGTTCAATTGTATAATAGGCTAGTTTATAATAGTACTAGTTAAGGCACATTTATCAAATTTTTAAACATCTCTTCTGGCAGTGGAATGATATTTATAGTAATTTAATATAATATACATTCTGAAAAAAATAGATAAAATTTAAGTCAATGTTAAAACTATAGTTAACATGAGAGAGTAATGGACCAATTAGACCGCCGCGCTGAATGCGTGTTGGCTGACATCGCATGTCTTCAAAATATGTTATTCCTTAGACATGCAGGTTTCCCTAAGATGTATCCTTAACTGCCAATCACGTGGTAAATCAGCACGTAAAATTGCAGTTCACGACGATTTGTGAAGATTTTGCTTTAAGAATAAAAAGCAAAACATGAATTTGTAAAATAATAAATAATTAATAAAAATATTATTAAATACTAAAATTTATTTGTACATAAGAAATAATAGATATATTTGGGATATTAAAATTATATTGTTATATTTTTATAAGTAGATTCAATATATTTCGGTTTAATTAAGTTTTTCATAGTATCTTAGCTAAGAGTACTTAACCATTTCGTTACGACTCTATTTACTAAAACTTAACAAGTTCCATTTGTACTAACAATGATGCTTTGTAAGACTATTTTTTAAATGGAGGCGGTTGCTTTTGGCAAAAAAAGATTTAGTAAAATACGAATAGTAATTAAAATAAATTTTAAAATCAAGAAAGCACCTATGATGTATATGAGCCTATCTACCTAGAAATATACGAACTACGGCACAGATGTTTATAAAATATGTAATTTATTTGGGCTTTAAACAAAAAGCATGGAAAATTTTCAGTAAACCCAGGTATCATCATCATCATTACAGCCTTCACAAGTCCACTGCTGAACATAGGCCAAGTAATGCCACAAAGCACGGTCCTGAGCCACCTGCAACAACAGCGTAACAACAATAGCATAATAAAAAACTGCGGTTGCCAACCCGCTCGCCAGGCGTGGCAACTATGGCAAATATCCCCCCATGAGCAACGACGCAAAGCCAGGTAAACTTAACTTTATTATTTCTTTGTTCTCCGAGTTCTGTCAATTGTACTTAATTTTTTCTTGTCTTTTGCTGTGCTGTCCGGGAATTGTACGTAATGCCTTAATTACTTACCTAATCCATCCATAACATGTATACTACGAGTATCAGTGCTGGATTAATAACGTAGCAAGAGTAGCAATTATTGCTATGGGCCCCACGCAAATAGGTGCCCCGCCATATCCAAACCTGCCTATCATTGCCTAAGCGTAGTTTTTTTGAGTGAAACTTACGAAAACGTAGTATATTGAATTACTTGATGTCCAAAAACTTAAACGTTTGCACCTTTTCCATTTAAGACAATCCACGTGAAACAATCGAAAATCGATTATTTCGTTGGCGAAAATAAAACACAGAATTTCATACAGACTCGGTTACTCGTTCGTGATACCGATCATGCGGGAAGAACTCTTTACGATTTTGCCTTGGCATAGGGTCTGATACAACTGGTCACTTCGCTTACCCGGATTCCAGATGTGAAGAATCTTACACCTTCTCTGTTGAACCTTCTGCTGACCTCTTATGCGGACGGCTATCAGGTCTCCGTCAAATTCCCTCTTGGCTCTTCGAATCACTGTCTGATCTGGAGTAGTAGAAGATTGACGCCGTGTATGGTACTATGCTCAGCGGATTGGGATTGGATGTGTGCTTTTTTCGCATAAACGTATTTACTTCACGCTGGATGATCCCAAAAAAAATCGTTGCTGAGTTTGTCGCCGATGCGATGCTTCAGGGGATGGAACTCTCCATCCCATCGTCTATAGTGCCTATATGCGGCAGATCCCAGCCTTTATTTGGATTCTCCTACAAAATTGAGTCGCGTCAAAAGCAGGAGTGTTTCATGGTCTACGCTGACGCATCAGTGTTCTGAGATGCAAACACTAGCGCACTAAAAAAGAAGTACAACTCTGCCTCCATGTCCTTTGAAATAGTTATCGCTAGGGCAAAGTCGGAGCATATTGGGAAAAATATCAAAAAACAATTTCGCCTTCCTTCGAAAACTCGTGCATTCCGATCCCTCGCCAAGGTTGCCCAAGAGAATTTCTGTAAGCCATGATAACCATCTTTGTGCAGGGAATATGACTCGCCGGCCCACGCCGCAAAGGAGAAAGTCGATCTTTTAGGTTCTCTTTTGCATCTAACTTTACTCTGAACGATGAGGGAACATAACCCCGATCATCCGGTGGTGTAAGTGCTCAATACAGGATGTGCCATTTACACAGCGCTCGGTGCGCAAAACGTTACTGCCCCTAGACGTCAACAAGTTAATGCGGGCTTGACTTTGATGTAAAGTAAAAAGTAAAGTTACAGCCTATATACGCGCCCCTGCTGGGCGCAGGCCTCCCCTCATTTCTGAGAGGGTTTTAGGGCAAGGCAATGTCCGCCGCGCTGCCCCAATGCGTGTTGGCGAATTTCACATGTCTTCGAAATTTTTATTTTCTTATTCCTTAGACATACAGGTTTCCTCACGAAGTTTTCCTTCACTGTCGAGCACGTGGTAAATCTGCACTTAAAATTGCAATTCACAATTTCATTGGTGCCGGCGGAAATCGAACTCGGGTTACTCGCGTACTGTGATATTTACAGCGAGCGTTAACCATATGAGCTACCACGACTCATGGGCCTGATGGAATCCCCCCTATTGGGCTGAAGATATGTACTCCAGAGTTGTTTTTTACACGCCTTTTCCAATTCTCTTACTCTTTGGGCGTCGTTCCGGGCTCATAGAAGACAGCTTTAGTGCAGCCGATCCCTAAAAAGGTGACCGCTCAATCCAGTCCAACTACAGGCCTATGACTATGTCGTTAGTTGAGAGAGTGGATGTTTTTGAGGTTATTTTTAAGTCTATCTCGTTCCTAAGATTTTTTTCCTGAGATTGGACTGGTACTTTGGAAGACGATGAAATGGAGGAAGAATTGCATCGCTTGTTTGGTCGCGATGCTTCTGAGATATCTGAAGATAAGGTAGAGCCGGAATCAGAAAACATTTCAAACTTAGATGTAATTAATATACTAAATGAATTGATTCAACTCTTGCTCAACTATGTGCAATGAGATAGAGATGTCGTTTCAGATGGAGAACGAATCCAGAAAAAAGTACGCCATCAGTAAGCAAGTCTGAAATCTTGCCGTCCTCATCCAATGCTTGTCAAAGATCAGCAAAGACTATAACATCACAATATACATATAGACGAGCTAATATAATAACAATAAGGGCGTCTTTGAAACAGTATATGACTCTAAACCGTGTGCCACAAAGTCTGGGTTCGAGCCGATAGCGAATCAAGCTATGTTTTCCAGTTTGATGTTTACACCGAAAACGAGATGACCACTCAAGTGAACTAGGATTGGGGGCAAATGTCGTGAAATCTCTCACCCAAAAAACTAGTTGATTAAGGGTACAAGGGTCATATTACCTTTGATAATTTCTTTGCTTCATACGAAATAATTCAGTACCTATATGACAAAGGGGAGAAGTGGGGCGGGGGTTAGTCTACTCCTAACTTTTTGATTTTATAAATAGGACTAGATTAACACCTATTCTGCTCCCCTGTCCGGCGAGCAGTTTGGCGTATGGCTCTGGGGGAGAGCGCAGGTCGTGTTGATCCCCAGGGCAAGTCTGAGGAGTTCTCCTTCACGTGGTTGCCGCCTGTTATTTGGTCTGGTTCAAAAGGAAACAGACAGAACAGAAACACTCGGGCAATCCTCTTTTTCTTTTCTTTTATCCCTCCCCCTTTTCCCATCCCAACCCAATCGAAGGTGTCAAGCGTACCGTGCCGATGGATGCGTGGCTGGAGGGAGTCCAGTCGCAAACGGTGCCTACCCGAGACCAGGGCGATTCGGGTAGTATTTTAGCCCTTCCCTCGGCATGCGGGGCTCTGCCGGGGGTGACCAAGTATTTCCCTAGCTACTCGTGGGAACAAAATGGACGAAAACTGACGTTTTGAAAAAGATATTAAATCTCCTTTAATGGAACTATCTGCAGGTTTGGAAGAGGCTTTTTTAGCCTCACCAACACCCTGCAACAGTGCGCCCCAACCTGGGACGAGCCGTGAAGTGGAGGGCACGTTTGCAGCCGAACCACAATCGGAAACGAACCAGGGAGGGGAAAAGAAAAAGTTCGCTAGGCCTTACAAGCTTAGTGGGGCTGCGAGGAAAAGGTACCGAAGGCTGATAGCAGCTGAGATTGGAGCCGACGAGGCCCTCTCTCTCTGCCAGAAGCCTTGGGACGAAATTCCTCTGCCCAAGCCTCCCCCAGTTCCGAAGGCGAAAAAACGCAGTCGGTCTGAGGAAGAGTCCCCGAAAGACCAGCCCGGTAAGACTGTGAAGCTGGCAACGGAGGAGAAGAAGCTCAGCTTCAGTGCCGTAGCTGGCTCCGCGCGTATAGGAATTCGCAATTCGAATCCTATGAGTGTGGAGCAGATGCGGCTGGTCCACCGGGCACTAACACAGGCCATCGCTAAGACGGCCTCTGGGTCGCAACCGGGAATGGGCCCAAAATTTTCCGGTTTCACACACAAGCCAGGTTGGATTCCGGTAACGTGCCTGAATAAGGCAAGCCAGGACTGGATTGTGGGTGAAATCGGAAAACTAAAGCCCTGGCCGGAGGCAGAGCTCTCGGTAATACCCGAGGGCGTACTGCCTAAGCCTACGCTGGGCATTACCTACTTGCCCCGCAGCGAAGCCGACTCTCCAGAGGAGGCGGCTGTGCTGTTGAGGGCACAGAATGAAGGGCTCCATACTGAGCTCTGGAGAATACTCCACCGTAGGGACGAGGAGAATGGGTTCCTAGTAACCTTTTCTCTGGACGACCCATCGGCGGAGGTTCTTAGGAAGGCAGGCGGCAGAGTCATCCTTGGCTTTAAGATGATAACTTTTAAAGTCAGGGGAGGCTCTGATGCGGCAATGGAGCCCAAACCGCCCCAACCCCAACCCCAATCCCCCCAGCCCTCCACCTCTCGGGGTGAGGCTGGAACGCCACCGGTGAGAGTGACGAAGACCCAAGGCGCAGATTTCGCCTCGGTCCGACAGCCTCCGCTGGTGTCGTCCAGGCCGGGGGGAAGGGGAGGTGAGAGCGGTTCGTAGAAAGGTAAGGCAGGAAAAGGACGTCCTCGTCCTCAACAGGCGGAAAATACTCCTGCCCCTCCACGCCCATAAATAGCAAAACCCAAGGGTAAGACGAGGGTCCTCCAAGCAAATCTTCACCATGCAGCAGCTGCTTCTGACGTGGTGGAGGTTTGCTTTGCGGAGGACAACATTGACCTCGCCCTTATACAAGAGCCTTGGGTGGCCAACGGTCAAGTTCTGGGATTGGCGGCTGTCGGTAAGATTCTTGTCAATACCAAAGGCAGTAGACCCAGAGCTTGTATAATTTATAATAAAAATATTGAACTTTTAGCTGTTCCAGAGTACTGCAATGATGACCTGGTTACAGCCTTCATAAATCTCAAGGGATGAACAGGGGCCAGAGTAATCATTTGCTAAGCCTATCTTCCCGGCGAGAACGCAGATCCTACCATCGAGTTAAGAGCGAGTGGCGGAGTTCGCCCGAAAACACAACGCCGAACTTGTGGTGGGTTGTGATGCTAATGCTCACCACACAGCCTGGGGAAGCGCCAACATCAACGAAAGAGGTGAGTTACTTTATGATTTTCTCATCTAACCAACCAACCGCCTGGTAAGCCTAAACTTAGGTTGTATACCAACCTTTGTAACGCGTGCTAGGCAAGAAGTGTTAGACATAAACTTTGCTACCAATAACATGTACAGGCGGATAAATGACTGGCATGTAAGTAGCGAAAACTCGATGTCTGATCAAGCACATTAAGTTTGTGATTGGAGCATCACCATCCTTTGAAACCGTTACTTTTAGGGATCCGAAAGCGATCTCCTGGGATATCTATAGAGATAGCCTAAGGAGGAATTTGGAAACGTTTCCTAAAAGCATCAAAACAATTGAAGGTCTGGAGTTAGCGACGGAGACAGTAACCGTAGGTATCCATGAAGCCTTCGAGGACAGTCGTCCCGTCAAAACCAAGACCTCAACACGAAAAGTTTCTTGGTGGAATTCTAAGCTGAAAGACCTTAGGAAAAAGACCAGGAAACTATTTAATAGGGCTAAGCAAACCAAAGAGTGGGACATTTATAGTGCAGCCCTAACTGAATATAATAAAGAAATTAGGAAAGCCAAGAGAGCATCGTGGAGGAAACTATGCGAGGAAGTTGGGTCTTTGCCTCGCAGTGCAAGACTACACAAGATGCTATCGAAAGCTAAACCTAATCAGATCGGGCTTCTTAAAAAGCCGGATGGTAACTTCACTAATAGTGAAACAGAAACATTGGAGTTACTAGCGTCAACCCATTTCCCAGGGTCATACAAAACTTCAGCCTTGAACTCTTTCAGAGCCCTACAAAGGCCTTGCAATGGGGTCTGGCGTAGGGCTGCAAAGATAATAAGGCCAAACCTGATGCAGTGGGCTGTTGACTCCTTTGAACCATTCAAATCAAGCGGGGAGGATGGAATAATTCCCATCCAACTACAGAGGGGTATCGACATCCTTCTTCCTTATTTGGTGAAAATCTTCAGAGCAAGTTTTGCATGGGGATATATTCCAGAACGATGGACAAATATCAAGGTTCTATTTATACCTAAGGCTGGTAGAAAGGACTACGCTTTACCAAAGTACTTTAGACCTATAAGCCTATCTTCCTTTCTTCTTAAGACATTGGAAAAGGTTATAGATAGATATATAAGGGATGTAGCTCTAGCTACGAGGCCCATACATTACAACCAGCATGCTTACCGCAGAGGCAAATCTACGGAAACAGCCCTGATCAGTGTCATTGACAGGGTCGAAAAAGCACTGGAGGCTAAAGAAATAGCTCTTTGTGCCTTTCTAGATATTGAGGGTGCCTTCGACAGTAGCCCCACATCACTGCTGATTGGGGGCCTAACATCTAAAAATGTTGACCCCACAACCATCAGATGGGTGAAGTCGATGCTCTCAAACAGAAAGGCAAAAATAGCGCTGTTTCAAACCTCGATTGAGGTTGCAACCACAAGAGGCTGCCCACAAGGAGGTGTTTTGCCACCCCTTCTTTGGACTCTTGCGGTTGACCAACTATTGTACAAAATGGCAGACCTACGCATTGACACATTGGGTTATGCTGATGACCTTGTGATCATTGCAAGGGGCTTTTGCCAAAGTTCTTTATCGTCAATAATACAGAAAGCCCTAAACACCATAAATAACTGGTGTAGGGATAACAGTTTATCAGTTAATGCTGATAAAACTGTTATAATACCCAAAAAGAGACGGTTGGACAAATTAGTCCAACCAAAACTTAATGGCAAAGAAGTACCATTTTCCACGGAAGTTAAGTACTTGGGCGTAACAATCGACAAAAAACTAACGTGGAACTCTCACCTTAGCAACGTATGCCATAAGGCAAAAATTGCTTTAGGTACGTGCAGTCATTTGGTTGGGAACAACTGGGGCTTGCGTCCCAGTATGGTCCTATGGCTGTACAGCAGCATAGTGAGTCCGATTCTCACCTACGCCTCTATTGTCTGGTGTAACAAGGCCAACCAAAAGACGACTGCGGACAGACTAAATAGTCTACAAAGGACTGCCTGCCTAATGGCAACTGGAGCTATGCGATCATCGCCTGGAGCGGCTCTAATGCACTTCTATGTCTAACGCCCCTAGATCTCTGTCTAGACAAGGAGGCGAGGGCTAGTTTGTATAGGATTAACGCCCAGGGCGGTCTGAGCTTGCTCTCCTACAGATTGAGATCCATGCTCGACTCAATTAAGGAATCACCGGTCTTATTTATGATCTCAGATATCATGCGTCCACACTTTTGATAAAAAGTATATAGTGGAATTACCCTCCAGAGAAGACTGGCTGAATGGCCAGGTTATCTGTGAGGTCGGTAGCCTCATATGGTATACCGATGGGTCTAAAATGGGCCTCGACGTAGGCTTTGGAATTCACGGGGAACGCCCCAAATTCAAATTTAGTATGAATTCGGGTAGATACACCTCTATCTTCCAGGCAGAAATTTTCGCCATACTTCGGTGTGCGGAAATCAATCTGCAAAAACAATACGTCAACCATAAAATTTACATAAACTCTGATAGTCAAGCAGCACTGCTAGCGCTGAGATCAAACTTAGTGAACTCAAAGCTAGTTGGAGACTGAGTGAACCGTTTAAACGCCCTGGGTTGTAACAACAGGGTCGTTTTAAGATGGGTTTCGGGTCACGAGGGCATTGTAAGCAACGAATTTGCCGACAAACTCGCACGGGAGGGCTCAAAGTGCACACAATTTGGACCCGAGCCATTTTGTGGAATCTCAAGAAGCCTAGCCCGATTGACCCTTGAAACTCTTTATCACAATAAATCACTTAAGATCTGGTCTGACACACTAGTCTTAAAACATTCTAAAACCTTAGTTCGGGCTTTTGATCGTAAATTTGCTTCAGAAGCCCTGGGATTAAGTAAAAATAAATTGCGCATTCTGGCAAGAGTCCTAACTGGACACTGTTGTCTTAAGAAGCATATGTCCATCCTGGGACTAAGCAACTCAAGGATGTGTCGGTTCTGTTCCATAACGGAAGAAACACCTCTACACATCCTAACCGATTGCGGACCCTTAATGCGCAAACGTAACACTCATCTGGGACACTATCTACTCCGCCCAGAAGAAGTGAAATTGCTCACGGCTAAGCAACTTCTTCAATTCATTGAAGACATAGGGCTTAGCAGTGAACTATAGCCATAGCAGCGATCACAATAGATCTTCTAGGTCGCAGTGATACTGGTCTCTTTACCTAGACCTGCATAGCTGCTCGCACATAATAAAAAAAGGGGAGAAGTGACCTGAAGGTGTACTTTGATGATTGCTATTGGAACTCGTCACCGAGTAGAACTAGGTGTGCCGAGTTTGGGCTCGTTTTGTTAGTTATGATGAGTCCTTACCACCGGACTTGATGTAATGCCCTGAAGGTGTACTTTGTTGACCGCTATTGGAACTCGTCACCGAGTAGAACTAGGTGTGCCGAGTTTGGGCTCCTTTTGTTACTTATGATGAGTCCTTACCTCCGGACTTGATGGAAAGACCTGAAGCTGTACTTCGGTACTATCAAAACGAACCCAAACTCCGTACACCTACAGTCGGGGCTCATATTATTAGTAGATATGAAACGGATATCCGGTAACTATCCGGTATTCGACCTATATAGCTAAAATTATTATCCAGCCGGATACCGGATAACAAACAGCTATCCGGCCGGATACGGGATTTAAAAAAAACGCAAAATATCAAATTTAGTCAAGTACTTCATTTAAGTCACTTAACAAATAATATAATCAGTAATCACAAAATTTTCATTTTAAACTTACAAAATTAGTACTCGTACTGCGCTAAGGCACAGAATAAATAATAGTACTACTTAGGTAAGGGCAAATTATGGTGTTGATTGAAATTGTGTATAATACTAATTTATCTGCATTGAAAGGTAACAAGCGTTGCCTCTGTCTTCATAAACAAGGCTACTAGCTTCAGTAAAAAGTCTTCCACTGTACACCTGCTGCAGGGTGCTGAAAGATAGATTTTGGCAAACGTTGATAAATTTGGGTATTGTGTTGCATTGCGTTGCATTGTGTGACCGCGAACAGTTTGCACTGACTTTACTTTTCGCTTTTTGCGATCAACCAAACGGAATTGTATTCTGCTATCCGTTTCATCTCTAATTATTAGAGCCGCTGTTAAAATGTAGATTAATATTAGTTTAGGTAGACATAAAACCATGATGTGAAGAAGTGTGGTTTTTTGTTTAGAATATATTTTATTAAGCGTATTATTTTACTAATACGCTTAAAAAAACGGAACTTATGTATTGAATAAGTGCAATAAATATAAAATATAAATTAAATCAATATTTAGTGACATCGCCTTTTGCTTCTATAACCGACAGAATTCTCATATGCATACTTTCGATATATTTTGAGCTGTCTATCTTAATTGATTCAATCCTATGCCAAACATCTATCAAACGCTCGATTAGTTGGCGTTTATTAGTGACGAGTTCTCTGAAAATTTCTAGTTTCATCAACTTTCAGAGGTTCTCTGTGGGATTCCCAAGGAAATCCCAGGCCAGTCAAGAACCCTTGCTTTCTGGGCATTTAGAAATTTCGTGACCTTTTTTGCTTTGTGGCAAGGAGCAGAGTCATGGATGAACGTAAATTCGCCATTCGGAAACCTGTCTTGGACCTGGGGCAACATCTTTGTCTCAAGGACCTGGATATATTGATCCTGCCGCCTCGTTCCTTCCACAGTGTATTGACGACCAGTGCCTTTGTTGCTTATTATGGACCATACCATGATGCTGAGTGGATGTTACACTCGCTTGATTATGCAATCTTCTTTGAATTTCACCCTTCCTTCTTCTTACAAATTCAGCTTTGTCCGATAAAATTTACACCGACGACTTATCTGAAAAACAAATCTGAAATATTGCTTATCATTTTAGTGTACATTTCTGTACACTAAAATAATAATAGTAATTTATTATTATTAGTAACAAAATTTAAATTTAATTTAAATTAATGTGGGTCTCGCTTTTTACTTCCAGCAGCTTCAAGAATTATTCAACTACCTTATTCCATTCTTCGGCAGTCCAGTTTTGGTGTTCTTTTGCCCATTTTAAACGCTTTGACATCATAGCCTGTGTAAGTAGAGGTTTTTAGCCGACAAATGAACCCCAAGTCTTTCATGCGTCAACGAACTGTTGTTAGGGAAATGTTGATTCCAGCGTTCTGTACCTTCTTCGCAAGAATCTTCCGAGGTGCCTTACTGCTTTAAACACAGATGTCCCTGATTTTTCTTTCATAACGTGGCGTGGTAATTTTCTTTCGTCCGCAATTTTTCGCACCTTTTGGCGTCAGCTCAACATTTGTGTTAAGTTTTTTTTATTCGGTTAACTAATGCCCTCGAAACATTAGCAATCGATGCAATCTTCCTTTGGGAATGCGCAGTATGTAATAATAATATTTTTTCCATGATTAAAATATATCCTGAAAATAAAATAACAAAATTTATGTGAAAATGAATTTTTAGCGATTGAACCTTAGTCAGGGAGATTTTCACAAACTGCAGAAAATGACCACATTCAATTAGAAGATCTGGTGGCGCTTGACTACCGTCGCTATTAGAAACACCGTCTCCTGGGCAAACTTCACTACCACCTGTTCACGAGATTCTTTTAAAACATTTTGTGAGGACTTTGCGTCTGATGGCGGCAGCGATTATGAACCACACAATGATCGTGGTGCTTTAGGTTTAGAGTCAGAAAATATTCCACCAAATGGAAACAATTGAAAAGGTAGTTCACTTTGGAGATATGTTTGAAGGCCGACGTAGACAGAAACTAGCTATACCCGAAAGTTGGTAAAAAGTATTACTAAACGATTAAGGATGGAGGGGAAAGTGTGTGTAGGTTACGCAGAAGACCAAATAGAGTGAGAATATGCAAAGCCAAATTCTTCCAAAGACCTTCCTTCTAAGTGTGGACCTTTTAGGAAAAACCATATTTGGGCAAATCGATCGAAAATATACTTGTGTAGCTTCGTCATCGAAGAATGAGAAGGGAAGATATTTTTTAACCATCCAATCAACTGTAGCTGTCGTGATGTTGTCACTGCTATTTTCAGACTGAAATAAAACAGTAAATCATGTGTCTCGCCGATTATAAAACGAATGAAAATATGAGTGAATTATAAATACATATTTAACACTATAATCTATATATATATATATATATATATATATATATATATATATATATATATATATATATATATATATATATATATATATATATTTAACTACCACTCACTGACTGACTATAACGATATCTCAGGAACTATAAAACATAAAAACTTGAAGTTTGTAAGGTAGGTCCCTTTTATGGCATAGAGATCAGTTAAGAAACGGTTTTGAGAAAATCTATCCCTAAGGGAGTGAAATGGGAGTTGGAAGTTTGTATGAAAGTCCTACGTTTTTGAAGTCAGAGACACGAAAATCGGCATTAAAGTTATAAGTTTTCAATAATAAAATCCTGAATAAGCTGTTTTACGAAATCCTAACCCCAAGGGGGTGAAATTGGGGTAAAATGGTTACATGCAAGTCCTATATTTTTAAAGTATAGATATGAAGATCGACATTTACTTTATTAGTTTTAAATAATAAATACTTGCATAGTTAAGCTTTACCTATATAGCCTCTTTATACTTAGGTAAGACTTTTGCAGCGAGAAAATTTCAATATCTCATAGGAAATCAGATATTGTACGCGGACGAAGTCGCAGGCGGCCGCTAGTTACATAATATATGTGTTATGTAATTGTGTGATAAGTATATTTTTTCTTACATGTCCACTTTTTCCGGTGGTTATTAAAAAGCTTGTGATATCTCCACTTAATTTTGGTTCTTCAGGAAGAAATATTTTTGATTCCTTTTTGTGGAAAGATATTACATGCTTCCTTAAGCCTGAAGTGTTTCTGTTTTTCATTTTTATTTCAACCGTTTTATGTTGGCATAATTTACACAAAGCAATTTGGGATGCGTGAATTATGTCGAAAAACTCATCAAATTTATATTTAGGTCTTTTAGATCTATAACTCCAACTCTCACTACTCCGACTAGAACTATTCGTCTCTTCGTCACTCATGTCAAATTGTAAACTTATCAATCCGAGAACAACAAGAATTAGAGTAAAAAAAATTAATACATTAGACTCGAAGCAAAGCTCAATTGGGAATGACTGGAATTAAAATAAATACTACTATTTGTAAGTACACGCCGAAAGACCGACAAAGGAAAGTTCGGCATCCTTTGATAAAATTAATGATTCTTCAGAAGATTAATAAAGTAGATGCGTTACCAGATAGGTATAGTGTGCCTACGTAAAATGAAATGTAAATATGTAAATAAAATTTGGTATATTATGTTTTTCTAGTGATTGAATTAATCTACGTTAATTAAATTAAATTTGCCTTCACTCGTTTGAAATTCAAAATTCAAATACGTTTTATTCAAGTAGGCATTAAAAATACACTTTTGAATAGACATATAATCACTGTTTTCCCCATTTTTTTCTTTTCCGTGTCCAGGGGTTCTGATTCTACTGAGAAGAATCATGGAAGAAAGTAAGAAACTCAGTAGTTGTTCTTTTCAAAATATTTTTACAATAGTTCTATAATTATGTAAAGTGATACCTAAGTCAAACATAAAATGTCAAATGTATATGTAGAACTACACCACATCGGTTTAGAAATTTCTAGTTAGTCCTGTGTAGTACGAGAGGTCAGTTCCAAGCATTTTTGTCTGACTTAAATTGAAAAGGTGAAAGATCTAACATTTCTTTTGGAATCTTATTATAAAAGCGTATATCGCTACCCAACAACGCATTGTATACTTTGTGTAACCGGAAAGCAGGTATTGTGATTATTTTTATTTCTACTATTAAAATTGTGCAAATCACTATTATTTACACCAATTCGATGCAATCAATTTCTTTAAACGGTTCTCTAAGAGATACTCGGGCTCCTAAAAAGGTACATAGATCTTACTTTACGCTCTTTATTTAATATGCACACTTTTTGTATAATTCGATTAGCATTGTACAAAATGTTTACACGTTTCAAGTGTGTTAAAAGTGTCTACAATATTTATCAAATGGGTGACGACATATTCGAACACTTTGTGTTCAAAAACACACACTTCCAAAAATCGAGATTTGCAGTGAACTTATTGAACATGTTTATCTATTAGGTAATAATAATAATAGTAAGTAATTATTATAAACCTATATAGTTAATATTATAATAATTACTTACTAGAATAAATTATTATGGTATCTACCTATCCTTACCATTATCTAATTACAATATTTCTTGCGAGATCAGCATAATGTATTCGTGTCCATTCTGAGCACCCGGAAACTTATTTTATTCTTTGGAACATGTACTCTGTGGCGGCATTCAAACAGTGTCAAATGTAGTGCGTGCAGCGCGGCGGCGATGATTGAATGCGATATCAATAGAAGCCGCCGGCGCGTGTATCTTGACCTTGTACTTCCGAATAGCTGCAAAATTTCTTTGACAGGTCGGTATTCGACCTTTGATGATGCCGACAACAAGACGCCGCGCACTATCAAAGTACCGATGGTCAAAACTAAGGATGCACTGTTTTTTTATTTTAATGGATATTTTCATCCCCTATGTATGTTTATGGTATTGTTCGTAACGCGCATAAGTCCAATTTTCCAAATATTTTTTATATATTTTTTGCGTCTCATAGAGTCCCTAAGCGTATACCCGAACTCCTATACTCCCTAAAACGACACTCATTCCTAACTAAAAGACGCAAGAGTCTCGCAGGCTTAGTCTTGTTCTTGCTCAAATCTTGCACGGCCAGTCTTGGTCTTGGTCTTGCTAAAATTAGGCGGTCTTCTTCTTGGTTTTGGTCTTGGTCTTGCAAAAATTCAAGAACAAGATCAAGACTGCAAGACCAAGACCGATTTTGGGCAACACCATCTCTATCCGACCGGGCCGCAAAGCTGGAGATCCAAAAGTTACTGATATAAAAGCTATTTTTTATGACAACAGGTCAGATTAAGTTTAAATTGGACTTTGACTCCGATTGGGGTAGCCTCTCTCAAAGAGTTAATAAAATTGCCATCATAAGAGAGTATAAACCCCTACATAGAAATAGATTACCTGTCACCAAAGACATTTAAATAGGTAGTTAAATCTCTTTGCCTGCCACACCAAAAATATAAACATTTACAGGAGCTAAAATTTGTTATTCCATTGGACTGTCATTCAACAGTTTACCTCATAATGAACATTAACATTCCTAATAAGAAACATATGATTTAACATGCTGGAAAAAACATGAGAACTTACTAAGATTATTTTAAGTTTTATTAAACCTCAAGGATTTTAAGTAATTTTGAGAATGATAATTAGTTTTTAAAGCAAGACTTATCAAGACTGTTTTAGTTTAAGTTGTGTTTCTCATTTTATTATAAATGATACTGATTGTGATTTTGTAACTTTTTTTCCTTTTAGCAACATACATAAATATTAGGTATATAACTGAATTTTGTAGTTCCTTCTTAGTTCAAAATTTTAGTTAGATATACAGGTTTTGGTTTCATTTCTCCTAAGTAACTAATATAAATATCTCCTATATTACTTTTGTCTTAAATTCGAGAACTTAAAACTCTTAACTGACATAAAAAAGATAACAGTACTAACCTTTTTAATTATAATTAATAAAATGTATAATAAATAATTAAACCTAATATATATATATATATATATATATATATATATATATATATATATATATATATATATATATATATATATCGATGATGTGTACAGTACTCTCAATCTCACTCAAAATCTCAGGTGTCCCGGAAACGATGCTGCCACACTCAGTCTTCAGCTTCGACAGTTGGCTCTTACGGGCAGACAGATCTCTGGCAAAGACTTTGGAGCCCTGGTTCCGCTCGATCGCTTCTTTAATACGAGCAGTATTAAAGTTGCGTAAATCTCGCCGCATGCATTTAGAGATCTGTCTGTTCAGTTGCCTGTATGCTGTCAAATCTGTTGACGATTGCAGCCTCATCTCCCGTCTAACAGCCATGAGATTAAGAGTGTGATCGGAGAGTTTTTGTGTTCTTTTGCGGCGGGTCTTGCAGAACTTAGCTCCGACCGCATGGACAGTTTCCACGAGCTTGTCATTCACATCGTCCACTGCATTGCAATCTTGTAGGCACTGAAAGCGGTTGTGTAACTCGAGCTGAAAGTTTTCGGGATTCTGGATTAGAGCACGAGGGGGACGGAGCGTTGACTTCATTAGACGAGACCTCTCCAACTTAACGTTTAGGTTCAGTGTGCCTCTAACCATTCGGTGATCGCTGCCAGTTTTCACCCTTGCGATCACTGAGACATCACTGAACAGTTGGCGTCTGGTCGTCATAATGAAGTCAATCTCATTTTTTGTCGAGCCGTCGGGGCTCGACCAGGTCCACTTCCTGTGGGGCCGCTTCTGGAAGAAAGAGTTAATCATAAAGAGTCCCTCTTTCTCCATAAAGTCGGCCAGCTGCTGGCCCCTTCGGTTCCGTTGCCCTACTCCAAATTTCCCTAACTTCAGCTCACCGCCTTCTCTTGTGCCTAGTTTTGCGTTGAAGTCTCCCATCAACACCGTGTAGTGGGTTTTGGAGGAATGCGTGGCTTTGGAAATATCCTCATACATTTCCTCCACCTCCTCATCGGGATGTGCCGAGGTTGGTGCGTAAACCTGTATGACCTTCAGCGAATACCGTTTGGTGATTCTGAGTATCAGGTACGTGACCCTCGTCGACACACTCCCAATCTTTACAACGGTGTTGACGAGAGACTTGTGGACGATAAATCCGACACCTCCTTGGGACAGATGGTCGCCCTCCCGGTGATAGAACAAGTTGCCGGATTCGAGAATTACCGTGTCCTCCCCCTCTCTTCGGACCTCGGATAATCCTATAATACTCCAGCGCAACTTGTCTATCTCTTCTTCCAGTTCCAGGATCTTCTCGTCAGTCCTCAGTGTGCGTGCGTTAAATGTTGCCAGGTCGAGTCGTCGTAGGTGGCAACCAAACCTCCACCGGAGATTCTTAGCACCCCCGTTGGAGCCACACGCAAGTGTGAGTAACGATCCAAGAGCAAGTCTTATCCGACACTATTCCGATGATATCCCGGACGTCAGTCCAAGCGAGATTAGAATGGCTCTCCAGCACCTTAAAAACGGCAGGGCCCCAGTCGAGGATGGAATTACAGCGGAGCTTCTGAAAGCGGGTGGAACACCGGTACTTGAAGTCCTTCAGAAGCTCTTCAATTCCGTCTTCCATGGTGGCACTACTCCAGAGGCGTGGAGCAGAAGTGCGGTGGTCTTGTTCTTTAAGAAAGGCGACAACGCTCTCTTGAAGAACTACAGACCGATTTCCCTTCTGAGCCGCGTCTACGTGCTGTTTTCGAGAGTCATTACGAATCGTCTCGCACGCAGACTCGACGACTTCCAGCCTCCCGAACAAGCAGGTTTCCGAAAAGGCTTCAGTACCATAGGCCACATACATACCCTGCGGCAGATTGTACAGAAGACTGAAGAGTACAATTTGCCACTTTGCCTGGCGTATGTGGACTATGAGAAAGCCTTTGATTCCGTCGAAATTTGGGCGGTGCTGCAGTCCCTTCAGCGGTGCCAAGTTGACTGTCGGTATATCGAGGTGCTGAAGTGTTTGTACAGTAGGGCTACGATGGCTATCCGAGTACAGAACCAGAGTACGAAACCTATCCAACTGCAGAGAGGTGTAAGACAGGGTGACGTTATATCCCCGAAACTCTTCACCGCTGCTTTGGAAGATATTTTCAAGCTACTGGACTGGAAAGGATACGGTATTAACATCAATAGCGAGTACATCACTCACCTTCGATTTGCCGACGATATAGTCCTTATGGCAGAATCGCTGGAGGACTTAAGCACTATGCTCAATGACCTCAATAGTGCCTCCCAACGGATAGGTCTTAAGATGAACATGGACAAAACAAAGATCATGTTTAATGTCCATGTCACACCTATGCCGGTAGTTGTTGGGAGCACTATGCTCGAAGTTGTTGACGAGTACGTTTACCTGGGACAAATAGTCCGACTAGGTAAGTCCAACTTCGACCGAGAGGTCAATCGACGGATTCATCTCGGCTGGGCAGCGTTCGGGAAATTACGACATATCTTCTCGTCAGGTATACCTCCATCTCTAAAAACTAGATTGTACAACCAGTGCGTGTTGCCAGTGATGACTTACGGATCTGAGACGTGGTCCTTCACTGCTGGCCGTATGAGGACGCTCAAGGTCGCTCAGCGAGCTATGGAGAGGGCTATGCTCGGAGTTTCTCTGCGTGATAGACTCAGAAATGAGGATATCCGCAGTAAAACCAGAGTGACCGACATAGCCCAACGGATTAGTAAGCTGAAGTGGCAATGGGCCGGCCATATAGCTCGAAGAACCGATAACCGATGGGGAAGAAAGGTTCTTGAGTGGCAGCCTCGTACCGGTAGGGCGTACCGGTAGGCGTAGTGTAGGGCGACCCCCCACTAGATGGAGTGACGACCTGGTAAGATATGCAGGAAGTCGATGGATGCAGGTGACTCAGGGCCGTGCTTTGTGGCATTACTTGGGGGAGGCCTATGTTCAGCAGTGGACTTGTGAAGGGCTGTAATGATGATATATATATATATATATATATATATATATATATATATATATATATATATATATATATATATATATATAAAATATATCCTATACTATTAAACGAGCAATTCTTGTATATATGTATATATATATATATATAATCGGGATCTCGGAAACGGCTCCAACGATTTTCATAAAATTTAGTGTCCAGGGAGTTTCGGGGATAATAAATCGATCTAGCTAAGATTTATTTTTAGAAAATGTCTTTTTGTCCGTGTTTTTAGGCAATTAAAAACTGCTACAATATAGTTAGAATAAGAAGGTAAATTTTGACAGTTTGGTAATGATTATAAATAGCTTATTGGTATAATGGGCGGTCACAAAATCGTAAAACCCCGGTTCGAGCCCAGACTGACCGACCGACTTTTTTATTTTTTTTTCAAGTTTCTTTCTTTTTTGAGAAAATATATTTTTTTCGAGCCCTTTTTTTAGTATTTTTTAAAAACACGAAAATTTAAATAAAAATAATTGCACTCATGATTTTTTATTCAAATAACCAGTTCAGTTTTTTCTGTTATGTCGCTAAGATCAAAAAATATTATTTGTAATTCATCAGTATGTAATTTGTATCTAAATATAATTTCCAAAACACACGAATTAAAAAAATCGAGCGAAAAATACCGAGCAAAGCTCGGTCAACCGGGTACTACAAATATAATAAACATAAAAACCGACCAAATACTGTTTTGTTTTATAAAAAAACACCGCGAAAAGAAAATAAATCAGTTTTATGTTCCTAGATAGAAGATCTCAGAAGTTCAGGGACGATATGTTGAGATTTATAAAATAAGTACCCGGATGACCTAGCTTTGCTCGGTTTTTATTTTGAATTTACATTTAGATACGAGTTACATACAGATTAATAATATTTTTTGATCTTATTGAAATAATAGAAAAAACTGAACTGGTTATTTGAGAATAAAAAATCATGAGTGCAATTAGTTTAATAAAAATTTTCGTATTTTTAAAAAATACTAAAAAAAGGGCTCAAAATAATAGATTTTCTCACAAAAGAAGGTAACTTAAAAAAAAGGAAAAAAAAATCAGACCGAAGACGGGACGCGAACCAAGGCATTAAGATTTCGCCGCCGCTCGATGCCCACTTGAGCTATTACGATCATTAATATAGTGTCAAAATTTACCTTCTTATATTGTAGTAGTTTTCCATTGCCTGAAAAGATGGGCAAAAAACATTTCCTAAAAATAAATCCTAGCTAAATCGATTTATTGCCCCCGAAACTCCCTGGACACTAAATTTTATGAAAATCGTTGGAGCCGTTTCCGAGATTCCGATTACATATATATATATATATATATATATATATATATATATATATATATATATATACAAGAATTGCTCGTTTAAATGTATAGGATTAATATAGTGTCAAAATTTACCTTCTTATATTCTTATATTGTAGCTGGTGGAGCGACGAGCCTAAGGCTACCGAAGTCCAATTCCCCGGTCGAGCCTTAAACCTATTACGCGAGATATTAACCAAAGTGGACTGTATATGCGAAATGCTTCTACGTTTACATAAAATGGCGACTATAGCACGCGGTACAATGCACTCGTTCTTCCCTAAAACGAACTATTATTTGCCAAATCTGCTTGATTAGGAGAAAACAAATTGGAGCGGATTAACTATTAAACACAATTATATCAAGCAGGAACTATTATTAGGAATGTTCACTCACCGGGGTGTTTCTCCTATGCTGCTTGGGCACTATATAGTTGCAACTTCTGGAAGATACTCTGGGTAGACTCTCTGCCTTACTTGTCCGATGACGCGTCGGGAGAGAGGCGGTGCGCGACTATTTCTCACACGAGGTGAGGCGGGTTTCTTGGAGCTCGACTGCTTCCAGGCTAAGCGGTTATACTAGCGGTGCGCGTGGGCAAGAGCTCTTTAGGACACTAATATCCTAGGCGGTGTGGTTCCAACGACGGGCGCGGCGGGAAGAGACTGCGCGTCGGCCGCGCGTGCCTTTTATTCCTTCGGTTGCGATGATTGCGTGATATTCTAGAATCATCTTCTTTCCCCTCCCACCTCACCACCCCGATGTGTCGATAGGAGGGTATGAATGATATCGTTTGGAAAGGGATAAACGATTTGGCAAGCCTACCGTCAAATATAAATAAATACGAATGGTTTTCCGCGCAACCATCTCCCCCGCCCTTGAAGGATTTCCTTCAATAAGTAACTAAAAAAACTAGAGCTAAGATCAAACTAACAAAATAACTAACTAACACTTAGATTATCTAAATTCAACTACAATTTCTAATCTAGAAAGCTAATTTAAACTATGGGCAAGGGACACAAACGGATTGTGTTACTTGAGAAGACCTAAAGTCCGCATTTACGGAAATGACGGCTTAGGACGTATCCGAAAGCAAGCTATACATCTGTGCACCCGATTGCGGATTAAACTACGTGCAGAACGAATCCAATAATTCTGACGCAAGATCGATATCAGCAGGTCGGGGCCAGCGTGCGAATTCAATTTATGATGGTAATCGACTAATAAATTCACGATATGGTCTTTACGCGGTAAAACCATAGGGTGCCGTTGGTCGAAACTCAACTGCGAGTTGGACAAGCGTCCACCACCTTACAATCCCATCCTGTAAAAATGGCTTAAGGCGTTGAAAGGCGCGACTACAAGCTCTATTCGATTGTAATCTTGTAATTTCTTCAGAGAAATGCGCACGTTGAAGTTCACGCAATACTAGCGACTCGGCATAGTTGTAATCGGACGCTAAGACATACGAACGTCGCGGTAAAAGCTTCGCGAATCGACAAACGTAAATTACGCTACGCAATAATTTCGACCAAGAGGACAAGCGGTTCACCAAAGTAATCATTGGAGAAACCTCGCTCGAAACGTTCGCCACTAGAGTGTGTCTCTTCTCTTCCGGCGGTTGCGACACTGACGAAGGTTCGAAATCGGTTATTGGCCATTGCGAGGGATCCAAGTGAACCCAAGAAGGTCCGTGGAACCAAAGCGGGTGGTCCATTATTTGCATCGGGGTGAGTCCACGGGATAGAAAATCGGCAGGGTTTTCCGTACCGGACACGTGATAAAAGTTCTGCGTTTCTAACTCGTCTTGGATCTTGGCCACTTGGTTCGCGACAAACGTATCCCAACGGTGGGGTGAAGAATAAACCCAGCATAAGGCGACGGTGGAGTCGGAAAAGGCAAATATCCTTTCTATGTGAACTCTATCCCTACATGCGCTGATAACTGCGGTAATAAGCTTGGTGAGTACTAATATTGCGCAAAGCTCTAAGCGCGTCAGAGAGACAACCTTACGGGGGGAGACCCTCGACTTAGAACTAATGAGGCTAATCGAATTTCTACCATTATTCTGGACGTGGAAATATACAACGCCCCCGTAAGCCTTCTCGCTGGCGTCTGCAAACCCAACGACCGTGATGACGCTATTTCTATCGACGTTTATATGACGCGGTATTTTAATTTCTCTTAGTAAAGGAAGTTCCTCTCTAAAACGCTGCCACAACCGAACAATGCTGTCAGGCGGCGAGTCATCCCAATCGCATTCAAATAACCAAAGTTGTTTAATCAAAAGCTTAGCGTATAATACCATAATCTAGCAACGCATGACAGTATTGTGCGCTTTGTGCATTTCTCTACGGGCGGATTTACCTTAAGGCTAAACACGTCGGACTCTGGTGACCAGCACCGACCTAGCACCTTGTGTGTATCAGAATCGTCGAATTCCTTTATCGCCGAAAGACGGTGTGATAGTGGGATTGTGTCTAAAACCGGACGCGAATTACTAGTCCACTTCACAAGATCGAATTGACCCGATTTCATGAGCTTTATAACCTCGGCAGTGGTTAGGGTGACCTCCTCCACGCTATCGACCGAGTACACAAAATCATCCATATATAATCCGCTCTCAATTGCCCTCTTAGCTTTAGGATTAGAGGGACCTTCATCGTGGGCAAGCTGTCTCACCGTGCGTAACGCATGAAATGGGCTCGACTTTAAATCAAAACAAACGCGGTTAAATCAAACACCATTAGAGGTTCCTTTGGGTCGAAACGATATAAAATGCGTTGGAATCTACGGTCGCATTCACGGACCCCTATGCAAAGAAACATTTGGCGAATATCGGCGGATAGTGCTATACTAAACAAACGAAAATCGTCTATTATATTAAATAAACTGCCCTGTAAATTTTGCCCACTATAGAGGATATCGTTAAGCGACAGGTGAGTGCTAGTTTTAGCACTAGCGTCGAGCACTACACGTAACTTAGATGTAAGTTTGTCCTCCCTAATGACCCCGTGGTGTGGTATGAAATACGACGGTGTGTCTTCGTAGTTATCTAATTTCGAAGCCACAAGTGATATGTAACCTTGTCTTATATATTCGTTAATGACGCCGTCATAAGCTTCTTTTAACTGGGGTGAAGCGAGCATCCTACGTTCCAACGTACGTAACCGCTACGTCGGCACCACTTCAGCATGCCTGTATCGTATGTAAAGATAAACACGGTAATTTATACAATTGTGCGACTTTTCTGTAGAAACGTTTTTCCGCCATGTGACGCGAATCGCCGAGAGATAAAACATCTCCTTTAAAGGGTAGCGCTACACTATATCTACCGTCGCGATCACGAACGGTCGTGCGGACGTAAATTTCCTCGCATAATCTGTCATCTGAGCTAGCTATGGGTGGGACGTTCACCTCCTCCATCTCCCAAAATTTGCGGACTAACGACTCGAGCGGTTCGACAGCCATACCACAATAAGAGGTTGCCGAAATACTATCCATGATGGGGGCGGAGCCAACGATGACATAGCCCAAGACGGTTTCCAATGCGTAGGGCGCGGTATGCGAGGAGTTGCCCCTGACCTTATTGTTTAACAAAAGATGAGGGAAAAGCGATGCTCCAATGAGCATGTCTATGTTTCCAGGAACGGCGTAAGTGTCGTCTGCTAGAGTCAAATTTTTAAATTCAATCATTGCCGAGGTGTCAACCGAAACGGTTGGCAGCCGTTCAGTGACCCTATCTACTACTAGTGCATTTATATCAAAGTTAACATTACGATCTATCCGAGAATAAAATTTTAAATTTATATATCCCTGGGTAGCTTTACTAGTACCTCCGATGCCTTTGACTACGGGACATGAAAGTGACCTATTTATTACTAAGCCTAAGCGCTGACAACATTGTCGCGTTATAAAACTATTTTGTGCTCCGCTGTCCAGCAGTGCACGGACGCTTTGTTCGTTTCCACGCGAATCCCTAACCAAAATACGTGCCGTACCCAGTAACACGGTTGAAGGAGGTTGCGCTCCCATATTTGCCAATGAGCACAGAGCGATATCACCAGGTCGACCGCTAGAATCGTTGACTTTAGTAGGGGTGAATTCCTTGTCCGCTTTACTTGACGCCGATATGTTGCTATTTTCAAAATGTAATAACGTGTGATGTTTCCTGGCGCACTTGCTACATACGGAACTAGAATTGCATTTTGCAACTAAATGCTTATCGCTTAAGCAGTTCAGACATAGGTTGTTTGTCTTTACCATTTTTTTACGTTCGCTCGGTGAATATTTACGAAAAGTCGCACAATTGTATAAATTACCGTGTTTATCTTTACATACGATACAGGCATGCTGAAGTGGTGCCGACGTAGCGGTTACGTACGTTAACGACCCTGCTATTTTAGATGGTTGAGTCTGTCTACGGTCGACGCACCTTTTAATCTCCTGTTTAACGTTCGAGGAGCGCTGCATCACCTTTATTTGATCTCGCACAAACGATGCTAATGAATGAAAGGGACGCATCTCCGAGCTATGATGCTCCATTTCAAACGCACGCACGGTGTCGGGGTCTAATTTCTTTAGTGCAATATGGAGAAACACCACGTTCATGAGGTCATTAAATTTCAAATTCTTAAGTGCAGCCACCGATGCCACAAATTTATCTAAAAACTGCTCTAAGCCGTTGATGTTCGCGGATGATATAGGTTTAAGATCGAATATCTGGTTCAAATATTCGGAAGCTAACATTCTCCTATCTTCATATTTAGTTTTAAGCGTTTCGAATATTAACAAGTAATTGTTTGCTGTAGGTGTAAAACCCGAGCAAATTGACTGTGCCCTGCCACTAAGTTTACTAATTAAATAATATAATTTTTCAGCGTCCGATAACGATGGGTTATTGTGTATACTGTTTTGAAAACTACTGAAGAAGAAGGGCCGTGTCTTAATATCACCATTGAATACCGGAATATTTATTGGCGGCAACCTAATTGAGTCACGTGGACTTACCTGTATTTCCGGCTTTGCTTCGTTTTGAGATGGAGACTGTAAGAGTTTCGCCGTTCTTTTCACGCGACATAATATATCTTCGAATGCTAGAAGCGGTTGGAAGTTCACTATGTATTTCGGGTCGATTTGTAATTCCAAATGATTAATTTGGTCTAATATCCTTTCGTAATCCGTCCGCAAAGAATCCACCGTTTCAATTTCATTTAAAAAAGTTTCCCGCACTGCTTCTACATTAATGTTCTTTATGTGATCACTAATACTTTGTATACGTGAAAAAAGTATGTCCCTCTTGGCATAAAGCGTTTTAATTTTGATTTCATTTCCACTAACTGCCATTTTAAATTATTATAATAAAATTATATTAACCACAATTAATCTCACAACGTTGGAGGATGGACACTAGTGCCGTATTACGTCATTAAATTGCACACAATTGAGTCATTAAATTGAACACCTGTTACAGCTAGTCGAGGTGACGCGTGTCCTTCGCTAAACTCAATATTTTTTTTATCAAAATTGTCGGGTAAGCGTACAAAACCGTTGCGATTACACTGTTTCAATTATTTAAGCGACTAATAAGCTTTAAATTTAAACCAAATACAAACACTATTTAAATGAATAATTATATTTGCGAGTAACTAACCAAAATTTAAATTTAAACTAAACGAGTACTATTAAAGTGAAGAATTAATTCTATTTGCAAGTAACTAACCAAAGTTTAATTTTAAACGAACACTATTTAAGTCTATTCCATAAAATAGGGTGCATTATCTAAATAATTAATCTAATAATTCAACCAGAAAATGGTTGTGCCACTACTAAACACACTGGTGTTTAGTAGTCGCAGTCCAAATCCTGCCAAAGTGACCATAAAATAGTGGAGCGACGAGCCTAAGGCTACCGAAGTCCAATTCCCCGGTCGAGCCTTAAACCTATTACGCGAGATATTAACCAAAGTGGACTGTATATGCGAAATGCTTCTACGTTTACATAAAATGGCGACTATAGCACGCGGTACAATGCACTCGCTCTTCTCTAAAACGAACTATTATTTGTCAAATCTATGAAAGGAATCCTGCTTGATTAGGAGAAAACAAATTGGAGCGGATTAACTATTAAACACAATTATATCAAGCAGGAACTATTATTAGGAATGTTCACTCACCGGGGTGTTTCTTCTATGCTGCTTGGGCACTATATAGCTGCGACTTCTGGAAGATACTCTGGGTAGACTCTCTGCCTTTCTTGTCCGATGACGCGTCGGGAGAGAGGCGGTGCGCGACTATTTCTCACACGAGGTGAGGCGGGTTTTCTGGAGCTCGACTGCTTCCAGGCTAAGCGGTTATACTAGCGGTACGCGTGGGCAAGAGCTCTTTAGGACACTAATATCCTAGGCGGTGTGGTTCCAACGACGAGCGCGGCGGGAAGAGACTGCGCGTCGGCCGCGCTTGCCTTTTATTCCTTCGGTTGCGATGATTGCGTGATATTCTAGAATCATCTTCTTTCCCCTCCCAATACCCCACCACCCCGATGTATCGATAGGAGGGTATGAATGATATCGTTTGGAAAGGGATAAACGATTTGGCAAGCCTACCGTCAAATATAAATAAATACGAATGGTTTTCCGCGCAACCAGTAGCAGTTTTTCATTGCCTGAAAAGACGGGCAAAAAAACATTTCCTAAAAATAAATCCTAGCTAGATCAATTTATTGCCCCCGAAACTCCCTGGACACTAAATTTTATGAAAATCGTTGGAGCCGTTTCCGAGATTCCGATTACACACACATATATATGTATATATATATATATATATATATATATATATATATATATATGTATATATACATATATATATATATATATATATATATATATATATATATATATATACATATATATACACAAGAATTGCTCATTTAAAGGTATAGGATTAATATAGTGTCAAAATTTACCTTCTTATATTGTAGCAGTTTTTCATTGCCTGAAAAGGCGGACAAAAACATTTCCTAAAAATAAATCCAAGCTAGATCGATTTATTACCCCCGAAACTCCCTGAACACTAAATTTTATGAAAATCGTTGGAGCCGTTTCCGAGATTCTCATTATATATATATATATATATATATATATATATATATATATATATATATATATATATATATATATTTGAATATTGATTTTTTTAAATAAAATATTTATTATAACTCTACTACTTGTATCTAAAATTTATGTTACAAAAGTTATAATAAAGAACTTAACTAAACTAATAATTAAAATTATAATATTTACGATTAAAACTAATTATATACAATATTAAAGAAGAAACTATAATATAGATAATCTAAAACTAAAAAAATTAAATCGTCAAAAAGACCTGCTCCCCGTTGTATAGTACCAAGAACGCTGGCTGCGTTTCCTAACTGAATAGCTATACTTAGCCTTTGAGCGAGGAAAGAACCAGCCCTCTTATCACCAGCAGCGATTATCAGTCGTGGATATAGTTCCTTTACAAACTTCACTGCACGTGGACCCCACGGACCGATAGTCTCTACAGCAAATGGCACAAATATGTAGTCATTTCTCAAAGACTCATATTTGCGCCATTTACTAAATTCGGCTGCCTCTGATGCCGCCCCGGCTCTAAAAGAGGTACCCTTGAGATGAGAGGCCGCCAAAGTGTCAACGCAAGTAGCATCCGACACTAGGGCTTTACCAAGTTTCTCTCCCAAGGGACCAAAGTCATACCGTCGGGTCTCTTGCCATCGTCTCTAAATATCCCGCAAGGCTCTAAAACCGAGGGGATATTTATAGAGACAAGAGCCCTTCGGATGATTTCGTTCAAAGAACTGTGACGGGAAAACCTACCTGCACTTTTCTTGCATGAAAGTCCGTGGAGCCCAAACTCATCGACGCTGCTACCGCAGGGGCACTGGTGAGGTTGACAAATAGCCACTCCTAGCCGGATTCCTACGGCGATGCGCAAGCTTTCCCCATCAAGCAATGTGCCGAGATTGCTTGATGGTAGAGCATGTAACCAGTGGCTAGATTCCTTAGTCGAAACAGCTAGAAGGCGAGCCTGATCTTGTTGAATATGGAAATTTCGTAATAAATTTTTCTGGACACTCCGTACCAACGGAATATCCCACTGTTTTTGTTGGTTAACTTCCAGTGGGACATTTTCGCCGGGACAGAGCGTTAACCATGTTTGCTTTGCCTCCGCAGCAAAGCACAGGTCTACTTTATTATTTAAAATTGTGTTACATATGTCATTGACACTACGCACGGAAGCAAGGAAAGCAGGCAATGCGACGCTAGAAATATTTCTTACACCAATTCCACCAAATTTGACAGGTAAAGTGGCTTGATTCCAGGTTATTGTATTTAATCTCAAATTTAAAATGTTTTCTAAAGCAATTTTAAGATTACTATCAATATCTTTAAAATATCCGAACATTTCCGGACTGGACTTGAGCGTAACAAGTATGTAAATTTAGGTACAAGGAGACAATATTTTAAAATGGTAAGGGCAATATGGGGGTTTAAAATATATAATTTATCAACGTGATTTAAAAATTGATCAAATTTTGTTTTTAAAACAGGTTTAATACTATCGAAAAACAACGGAGCACCAAGCAGGTAAAGCGATTCCGAATTGACAGTTTTTATTCCTGGAGAAATCTGATTGAAATTTTGAATTAAGGTATCTCTGTTAGAATTAGATAAATTATTAGAAATAAATATTTCACATTTATTTGTATTTGGTTCAAGACCAATATTTTTAAAATTTTGAAAGATATGAGTAAGATTATTGAGGACGTCATCTGCTTTACCTCCCAGTGTACTGTCGTCCAGATACCAGACATTCAGCTTGGATTTTAAATTTGAAATAATAGGTTGAATTCCCAAACTGAAAAGAGCTGGACCTAATGGATCACCCTGCTGAACACCAACAGCAAACTCAATAATATGGTTTTGATAAAACAAGTTTGAATTTTGACTGTAACATTGCCAAACGTAATGATATATTTCGGGGGTATTGTTAGCCACTTCTTTCAGCAGGGTTATCCTATCAATAGAGTTAAAAGCATTTCTAAGATCAACCTTGAGAAGAACATCTGCATTGGAATTAGTTAAGAAAGTACGCACTGACCTTTGGTGCCAAAGCCTAGTTGAGTAGGTTGAAATTTTGTCTTAAGGTTTGATATTATGTGCCTGCAAGCTAATTTTGAAGTTAAGCGTCGAAATGTAGAACCAACAGCAATAGAACGGATACCGTTATCCTTTTGAAGGCACACAATCTTGCCCCATATAAGTAGGGAATGAAATTCGGATTGACATTACCAGAAAGCATAAAATTACATAATTTTGTTATGTCATTAAGAAGTACCCTACCGGCGTCATCGCCAGATACGCTTACAAGGTCTTTGAGATGCTGAGGCGTAATCCCGTCAATGCCGCCGGCAGAGCCATTCGAAAATGACAATATTGCGTCTAAAGTGTCTTTTTCGGAAACTTGTAACGGTTGCATAGAAGTATTGGGAGGCAGCGGATAATTCTGGGAAGGATTGACCGAGGGATGTTTCTGACGAAGGCCTTCAAGAGTTTCGACATTACGAGGAGCGAGGATGTCATCTGAGAATATGAAATATGCATTTTTTAAGTCGCCGTCCATTACTTTTGATTCAACTATTTTTTTTAAATCAAATTTAGGATAAGTTCGAGAGAAATGAGTATTAATCGGGTAATTCAAATTTTGAAAAGAATTTTCTTTTAGTTGAGAGGTAATTGATTTATTTATTGTTTTACTAAAATGAAAGTGGGAATACGCGAATGTAAATAATTTTTGCCAACTTTTTTCACAATTCGTTAGACAATTTTGAATAGTTAATGATAATGCTTTAGCAAGTTCCTCATCCTTGCGCCTCTGGGAATTCTTTTAACCACTGGTACGTTACTATACAAATTGTATAATTGTTTCGGAAAAAGTGAAGAATTTGTGTCTGATCACCCTTCCCAGGGGTTATTATCATCTATAAATTCCTTAATATTATAATAACCCTTTTTATACAAACTTAGTTTAATAACATTTTTGAACTTTGTGTATGACAAATTTTGTATATTTTCTGGGATTTTGTTGTAAAAGCGTATACATCGCCCCAAGAATGAATTACTGACTCGGTGGAGTCGAGTAACTGGTACTACCAGCTTGTGTCTGCTCCTAGTATTTACAGAATGAATATCACTTATTTTCGCAAAACTACTTTTATTTTTGTGTACGTACATTACATTTTCATAAATGTATTGAGAGGCCAGAGTTAATATATTAATTTCCTTAAATTTTTGTCTCAGTGACTCTTTTGGTTTTAAATTATATATTGCTCTAATGGCCCTCTTCTGTAAAATAAATATAATTTCAGTGTCAGTCGCGTGTCCCCATAGCAAAATACCATACGACATAATGCTATGGAAATAACTAAAGTAAACTAATCTAGCTGTTTCAACACTGGTAAGAGTTCTAATCTTTTTTACAGCATATGCTGCAGAACTAAGTCTGCTAGCTAGTTTTGATATATGGGGGAGCCATTGAAGCTTTGCGTCCAGTGTGATTCCAAGAAAAATGGTGGTATCAACAAGACTCAGTTCCTCCCCATTTAAAATTACATTAGTATTGACATGTTTAACATTAGGAGTTAAGAATTTCATACATTTAGTTTTAGTTCCATTCAAATGCAAATTATTAACATTAAACCAATTGACTAACTTAGCTATAGCATTATTTACTTCGTCGTAATTTAATAACTGTCGTTTTAATTTAAAAATTAATGAAGTATCATCAGCAAATAATACTATATCATGGTTATCCCCTACTATGTAAGGTAAGTCATTAATATATACAAGAAACAGAAAAGGGCCGAGAATTGAGCCCTGAGGCACGCCCATTTGTACAATGGACCCGGAAGAACTCATACTATTAATAACAACTTTTTGTGTTCTGTCACTTAAATATGAAATAATTAATTTAAGAGCATCATTTCTTACACCGTAGTGTTGAAGTTTCCTGATTAATGTTTCATGGTGAACACAATCGAAGGCTTTGGATAGGTCACAGAACACACCCAAAGCATCCTGTGAATTCTCCCATGCATTAAATATATATTTAATCAGCTCAACACCAGCATCAGTTGTCGAGCGACCCCTTGTGAAACCAAATTGATTTTTATGAAGTAATTTATTTACATTAAAAAAAATTAACAATTGATCAAGAATAATTTTTTCAAAAATTTTACTAAGTGTTGGCAGTACAGAAATAGGTCTAAAATTAGCGGGGTCCAATGTACTACCAGATTTAAATAAAGGTATTACTTTACTATGCTTCATTAAATCAGGAAACACACCAGATTTGATACTACTATTAAAAATAATAGATAGTTGAGGTGCGATTGTGTCTATTATAGACGCAATAACTTCAACAGAAATCCCCCACAGATCGGCGGTTCTCTTAATATCAATAGTCTTAAAATATTTTACAATATCTTTTGATGAAACTTTATGAAATGTAAAATTCTTTGTACACACATTTACATTTTGTTTAAGTAATGATTCGGCGACGGTAGGAGAAGAATTCAGTGACTTAGTGGTTAAGATCGGAATATCAGTAAAATATTTCTCAAAAACCATTGCAACGTCCTGATCTGATTTAGTTAATTTATTGTTAAAACTGAACTGGTAGTTTGAATTGCGAGAGTTGACCTTACCAGTTTCACTATTAATTATACTCCATGTCATTTTAATTTTATTAGAAGCAGTCTTTATTTTGTTGCTTAAATACAATGACTTGGCTAAGGAGCACACTCTTTTAAATATTTTGGAATATTTTTTTACATATTCCCTAAATTCGACGCTAGGATTATATGACCTTTCATTGTAAAGTTCATATAACCTTTGTCTACTCTTATGGCCTCCTACTGTCGCCCATTCATTAAATGCTTTACGATTATTCAAGGAGAACGTTTTAGAAGTAAAAGTATTATTAAATTCATTGCAAATGAGCTTAAATAATGTTGCATACAAAAAATTTGGATTATTTTGGTATGAAAGTAATGGAAGTTTTTTTACTATGTTACTTCTAAACTTCTCCAAGCGATGTGCATTTACTGGAACAAACACTACTTTTTTATCTACTTGCTTTTTGTGAACATAAGGTAATGAAACAAATTGTCCACAGTGATCAGAGCTCAATTTTTGAATTATACATTTATTGAACGGCTTAACATTTGTAAAAATGTTATCTATACATGTTGCACTAGATTCAGCAATACGTGTTGGCTCCAAAAATAAATTAAAAAGACCATAAGATTTAAACAATGATCTAAATTTAATATTAGTGGAGGAAGCTTCTAGGAGATTGATATTAAAGTCTCCACATATTACAACAGATTTATTCTGTTTATTAAGCTTAGCGAAAACTTCCTCCATAATTTTTTCAAAGGTATCATATAACGAACATGGGGGTCTGTAAACGCTCACAACAATGAGGTACTCAAACTCAACACATGCCATTTCTACAGTTCGCTCAACAGAGAGGCTCACAATATCTTTACGTTCTTTATATGATAATAATTTACTAGCTAATATTAAGGAGCCACCTCTTAAAATCGTTTCTCTATTGAAAGAACTGAGCACCTGGTGATTACTAAAGTTAAACATTAAATTATGAGCTTTTAACCAATGTTCAGTAATACATAAAATATGAATATTGTTGCTATTTAAAAACAATTCAATTTCTAGCTCTTTGCCTATCATGCCTTGTATATTCTGATGCACCAGGTGTAAACAATTTTTATTATCATTTTCTGGAGTTATACAATTGCAACTATTAAGGATTTGTAAGCTACATTCTAAACTATTTAAATTATTATAACTGCTAGAGATTACCTCTATTGTCTCATTTTCTAATTTAAATTACTTGGAACGGATTCCAAATTACATGTCAAATCATTATGCTGCTCAATAGGAGCAGATGTCTGGGTAGCCAAGTCCTTGGCTGAGTTAATATATAAATAATAAGATAGCACATTTGCTATCTGTCTTATATTATATTTGGATAGGTAGTACCTATCTGTAGTCAAAAATTTTTTAATTAAATTATTAATATCTATTAAATTAATTCTATTGGTATAATTGTTACAATTAAATGTCAAATTTAAATTATTATTACATGATAAATTATTCATTAATAAATTTAAATCATATCTTATTTTATTCTCCTGTGGCCAACCCTGTATGTAAGGCAATGTAAACAAGATAATTTTATGTACATTTAAAGTATTGAGGTTATCAATATATTTTAATAATTGATTTTTGCTTACGTTGCCTCTTCTCCCAACAAAAATTATTAATGTGCTATTAGGAGAAAACTTACTGGTTAAAACTTTATTCATTATATGACTAAAGGATGCTCCAGGCATACAATAATTACTAATCAATTGTCCTTTTAAATGGTTATTTAACATCATGCCCAAATTTTTACCTATGTCATCACAATACATAATAACTTTATGTTTTTAATATAATTTTTTTGGTTTGTTTTTATAATTCTTTTGGTGACAATCTCAATAAAACGCTCAAGCATCTCAATAAAAACGCGGCATTCGTTGTTTTCTTGGGATCAGTAGAAGTGTAGTGAGCATTGATTTTGTTATTTTGACGTTGTTCTATTTTCTCATTTAGTAATTCTTTAAAGTTCTCCCTGGCATTAATGTTGCAAAAGAAAATATATTCTTGGTGTATTCGGCCATCGTTATTTCGTGTCATCACTTCAGGCAAACAATCTTGTAAATATATTACCACATGTTCATTAATATTGAAATATATTATTTACATAAAACATTATTTTTCGGAATTTCAGGAAGAAAATATAAATATATTTTAATTAAAATATTTGGTTAAAATATACGACAGTTGTCACCTGTCACTTTTATATATATATATATATATATATATATATATATATACATATATATATATATATATATATATACAGGTGACAACTGTTTTAACCAAATATTTTAATAATTTTTAATAATAATATATATTATATATATTATTATTAAAAATATTATATTATTAAAAATATTATATAATTATATTATTATTAAAATAATATATATAATAATAATATTTAATATTGTATTTTTTTATTATTATTTTGTATGCCCCCCTCTATTTGTAACTTTTGTTTGCATCATTCCTCTACCCAAAAGTTGTCTGGAAGAAATCACTTTCAGTGATAAGACCGCCTATTGTACATACTTTAATTAGTTTTAACTATATTGATGTTTCTGTATTGTGGTGTGCAAAAAAGAATATATATATATATATATATATATATATATATATATATATATATATATATATATATATATATATATATATATATATATATACGTAACACACATAGGTACACTATATTTAATTTAGAATTCTTTATTTTTCTTGGGGTTTCTTCCCCCTTTGGGGGGGGGGGGCACAAATTTTAGTTTAGAAGTGTGACAGATAAAATCACTTGCCGACATTAACTTAAACTAACACTTTACACATATAAAATAGTGCCGTCACTGAGATTCTATACTCACCTTCGGATTGCACCATTTTTTTACGTGGTAGAGCCATGCTGCAATTATATTAGTAGTATAGTTGTAGCATGAATGGGTCGGCTCTACCGGGGAAGGAACCGGAGACCCTTTTTACAGGAAATGAGGCATTTCATCTTAGTCCTCACGGGTGACAATGCATCTGCATTTTGATTAATTTGTAATCTTGGGTAGATGTAGTGGTCTATAGGCCACAGCAACCACTTACCATCAGGTGAATTGTGCGCTCGTTTGTCACCCTTATCCTATTAAAAAACATCAGAAAGGCGAAATCATCACAGTCATCTAGGTCTTCATGAACCTTTTTGAAAATGAGTTGAAAAAAAAACACGATGGTTCTACGTAGTATCACTGAGACCCTTTACCCACCTTCTGAGTCAATCGTAAGGAAGGTGACATCATCAGAATCACTATAGTCTCCATCCTCCGTTAAACAAAGTTTTCTAAATATATAAAATAATAAAAAATCTAATCTGCATAGAAATAACGCAAGTAGCTACTCAGAAAATAAGTACTTACCAAGAATTAAAACGAACTGAAGCCAGCGGATTACGGTGCGTTCGGAAAACTCCGTGAAGTGCCGTCAGTTCAAAATTTCAAAGGAAGAAGGGAAAGAATATGGGGCAATAGGGAAAGAAGTGATGATAGAAGAATGATGGATTTCATAATTGTGTTATTCTTACACCGCCATTACACAGTTCAAACTATAAACATTAGAAAAACTTATGACAACCATGGGGCGATATGTGTTCGTGGTTATTCTTACACCGCCATTACACAGTTCAAACTATAAACATTAGAAAAACTTATGACAACCATGGGGCGATATGTGTTCGTGGTTATTCTTACACCGCCATTACACAGTTCAAACTATAAACATTAGAAAAACTTATGACAACCATGGGGCGATATGTGTTCGTGGTTATTCTTACACCGCCATTACACAGTTCAAACTATAAACATTAGAAAAACTTATGACAACCATGGGGCGATATGTGTTCGTGGTTATTCTTACACCGCCATTACACAGTTCAAACTATAAACATTAGAAAAACTTATGACAACCATGGGGCGATATGTGTTCGTGGTTATTCTTACACCGCCATTACACAGTTCAAACTACAAACATTAGAAAAACTTATGACAACCATGGGGCGATATGTGTTCGTGGTTATTCTTACACCGCCATTACACAGTTCAAACTATAAACATTAGAAAAACTTATGACAACCATGGGGCGATATATGTTCGTGGTTATTCTTACACCGCCATTACACAGTTCAAACTATAAACATTAGAAAAACTTATGACAACCATGGGGCGATATGTGTTCGTGGTTATTCTTACACCGCCATTACACAGTTCAAACTATAAACATTAGAAAAACTTATGACAACCATGGGGCGATATGTGTTCGTGGTTATTCTTACACCGCCATTACACAGTTCAAACTATAAACATTAGAAAAACTTATGACAACCATGGGGCGATATGTGTTCGTGGTTATTCTTACACCGCCATTACACAGTTCAAACTATAAACATTAGAAAAACTTATGACAACCATGGGGCGATATGTGTTCGTGGTTATTCTTACACCGCCATTACACAGTTCAAACTATAAACATTAGAAAAACTTATGACAACCATGGGGCGATATGTGTTCGTGGTTATTCTTACACCGCCATTACACAGTTCAAACTATAAACATTAGAAAAACTTATGACAACCATGGGGCGATATGTGTTCGTGGTTATTCTTACACCGCCATTACACAGTTCAAACTACAAACATTAGAAAAACTTATGACAACCATGGGGCGATATGTGTTCGTGGTTATTCTTACACCGCCATTACACAGTTCAAACTATAAACATTAGAAAAACTTATGACAACCATGGGGCGATATATGTTCGTGGTTATTCTTACACCGCCATTACACAGTTCAAACTATAAACATTAGAAAAACTTATGACAACCATGGGGCGATATGTGTTCGTGGTTATTCTTACACCGCCATTACACAGTTCAAACTATAAACATTAGAAAAACTTATGACAACCATGGGGCGATATGTGTTCGTGGTTATTCTTACACCGCCATTACACAGTTCAAACTATAAACATTAGAAAAACTTATGACAACCATGGGGCGATATGTGTTCGTGGTTATTCTTACACCGCCATTACACAGTTCAAACTACAAACATTAGAAAAACTTATGACAACCATGGGGCGATATGTGTTCGTGGTTATTCTTACACCGCCATTACACAGTTCAAACTATAAACATTAGAAAAACTTATGACAACCATGGGGCGATATATGTTCGTGGTTATTCTTACACCGCCATTACACAGTTCAAACTATAAACATTAGAAAAACTTATGACAACCATGGGGCGATATGTGTTCGTGGTTATTCTTACACCGCCATTACACAGTTCAAACTATAAACATTAGAAAAACTTATGACAACCATGGGGCGATATGTGTTCGTGGTTATTCTTACACCGCCATTACACAGTTCAAACTACAAACATTAGAAAAACTTATGACAACCATGGGGCGATATGTGTTCGTGGTTATTCTTACACCGCCATTACACAGTTCAAACTATAAACATTAGAAAAACTTATGACAACCATGGGGCGATATGTGTTCGTGGTTATTCTTACACCGCCATTACACAGTTCAAACTATAAACATTAGAAAAACTTATGACAACCATGGGGCGATATGTGTTCGTGGTTATTCTTACACCGCCATTACACAGTTCAAACTACAAACATTAGAAAAACTTATGACAACCATGGGGCGATATGTGTTCGTGGTATATAATATAATGATAAAATATAATGATCGAAAGATAACTTCCAGGCTAATATTAAAATGTTCTGGTAACTCGTAAGAACTGCCAGTGGAAATTCAAAACAGCCCAGAATGAATGCTATACGAGACTAGGAAGTATGTTCTCTGAGTGACGAAGTTTTGAGTTTAAAGAGATGGAAGGAATACTTTGGAAGCGTGTTTATGAGTGAAGAGTCGTCTGTATTAAATGTAGAAATTCCGAAAGAAATGGAAAGGGGTAGGGAGATAAGGGTAGATGAAAGCAACGAAAAGCATGAAAGCAGGTAAGACAGCTGGTTATGATAGAGTTTCACTCGAAATGCTAAGGGCTGAAGAGGGATTGGTGGCAGGCCTGCTATACGCCTTGTTTTATTTATGTTGGGAATTGAAGCGGGTACCGGAAGACTGATGTAAAGCAGTTATAGTCCCAATATGTAAAGGAAAAGGGTCACATCAGGACTGTAGAAACTACCGTGGTATCAGTTTGCTTAGTATCGTAGGCAAACTTTATGCTAATTTGTTACTTGAAAGAGTTAGAAAGGGGAAGGATTTAGAAAGATAATATCGTGTACAGATCAAGTGTTTTCCATACGCATGATTTCGAAGAAATTTTTGGCTAAAAACCAGAAAGTTTTTTGTGCGTTCATGGACTTGGAAAAGGCTTATAACAGAGTGGACAGGACTGTGTTATGGCATACACTGAACTCGTTTGGGTTGAGCGCTGGTTTGATACAGGCATTAAGGTTTCTTTATAAGACCAGTGCTCGTGTTAGGATCGACAGGCTATACTCGGACTAATTTGGCATCCAAAAAGGTGTCAGACAGACTGTGTAGCTTTCCCGTGTCTGTTCAACCTATTTATGGACAGTTGTTTGCAAACTTTGAAAGGTAAAAAATTTGGGTTAAGAACGAGTGAGTTAACCGTCCAATGCCTTTTGTACGCCGGTGATCAAGTCGTTTTTGCGTCGTCGGCGGTAAATGATGGTTACATTAATGAACTGGTCATTAAAAATAAGGGGAATGAAAGTGAACGCAAGTAAGACGAAAATGATGGTTTTTGGAAGAGAAGAATGTAAAACATTACGTGAAATAACAATAGAAGGTAAACAAAAATAGACAAACACAAGAAAACTTTGGTATATAATTAATAAAGTATCTCGATCCGTAGACGAAGTAATAAATAAAGCTTTTAAAACAAACAAAATGAATGCTCAAACAATAGCGAATAATTTTGCGTCTAGTTTTAAAGAAAATGTGTCTAAAATAATACCAAATTGTAAAAATAATATTTTGGACATAGAAAGTTATAAAAAACCGGTTTGCTTATCTATTTACTATATAAAACCGTGCATAAAGTAAGTAGCAAAACTAATAAAAAATATTAACAAAAATAAAGCACCTGGTATTGATGGCATTCGGGCAATTGACATAAAAGTTGTAGGTGAAAAGATGTCTTGCTTTGACAAAACTTATAGATGCGAGCATACGAAAGGGTATTTATCCAGACGGATTAAAAACAAGTATTATTAGGCCAATTTATAAGCAAAACTCCCAAAGAGAATATGCCAATTACAGTCCGATATCAACACTCTCGACTATCAACAAAATAGTAGAAAAATATGTATGTGAACAAATACAAACATTTTACACCGTAAACTCTGTACTATCTAGCAATCAATTCGGATTTCAACCTATCAAAAGCACTACACATCTACTATCAAAATTCACAAATGATATTAATACTTACCTTGATGAGAAAAACACGAATTAGTTGCTTTTATTGACTACAGTAAGGCTTTTGATACCTTACGACATGAAACTCTAATCGAAAAGCTTCAAGACACAGGTATCAGAGGACCTTTGTTAGACTGGAGTAAAAATTATCTCTGTAACCGACAATTTGTTGTTAAGGTAGATAATATATTTAGTGATAAAATAAACATTACAGAAGGAACAGCACAGGGATCAGTATTAGGTCCATTACCAAGGACCAGTAGGTTAGGTAATATCATTACCTTGCTTATGTAAATGGCCTTAACTACCTCATAAAAAAGTGTAAAATGTATCAATTTGCGGACGATACTTGTCTCGTATCAGCAGATCGTGACATAGCGGCCGCTCAAAATACTCTTCAAGATGATATAACACTTCTAAATCAATGGTCTCATGATATGGGACTAGTTCTTAATGCAGAAAGAACTAAAGCCATGCAGATTAAGTCGAGTCATGACACAGTATCTAGTCAAATATCAATCATCGTACATACTCACAAATGTTTGCATGGACTTACTCAAAAATGGGGGCTAAATTAAAAGTTTCCTAGAAATTATAGTTCCCCAGACGGGGTGGATAATCGGAATTCATATATATTATTTTTCTTCCGATTTTCTTCCTCTGCTGTGTACAGTAATTTATAGAAATATGATTAAAATTGACCTAACAAGATACTCAGTAGACATTACCTATAAAAATTTATACATATTTCTTGTTTGAAAGGTCAACGCTGAAATAAAAGTAGCGCCTCACAGAATAACAGATTCATTGGACTCTTAGCATAATATAATTTAAAATTAAGACAAACATTCATTAAAAACTTTTTTGGAATGCTTGCAAAAAACGCTAGTTCTTCGCTAAAATATATGTTGTAGCAAAGAAATTTAGAATATGCTTGAAAATGTACATTAAATTGATGTAAATTCATCAATTTCCGGGATATTAAATTACGTCTACCCAATAATGAAATTAGTGTTGATAATTGCCTGGACAAATAGAAGAATTTCTAAATTATGTTCGCAATAATATTACTTAAAACGAGGAAGTTTAATTTGATTGAAGTTTATTTTAATTTTGCAACACATAATGCATGGACTTTAATAGGCTTTAACGGTGACGGTAACGGCAATACGTAATGTTTTTTGACAAAATTTTTGGCTATTGAAAAAAGATTGATCATTAAAGTGTATATATTATATTAAACTGTACTCGGGTTAAAAAGTCGAAAGAAAAAATAAAAGTGAACTCCGATTATTATTGTTACGAGCTTGAGGTTCCTGACAATAAAAATTGCCGATAGAATTACCTAAATTAACACTTTAATTCACTTTACACTAATTAAAGTTAAAAACGCTACTAATTAATCACACTGATTCACTTTATTCCGCTCCGAAGCTTCGCTTGTCTCGCCAACTTCAATACTTCCCCGATCGCGTATTGCAGCGCCTTTATATAGGGCTCTTCCACGAAAACATCCAGAATATTCCAGAATATTCGAGTAAATACGCGCGCCAACCGACCAAGCGCAGAAAGATCGAGTGCAGAGCTTCTAGAAAGTTTAGTTCTTCAATTTGATACTAGATGGCGCTGTCGGTAAAAATTAGTCATGTCATTTTCTGGAAAGCTCTCTCCTCGCTCTGTTACGCGACACTAGATGGCGCTAGTGCCATGAGAGGAGATGTCAACTTAGCCGCGCAACACTGCCCCCTCCTAAGAAATGCTCGTCCCGAACATTATCGGCCCCATAATAACGCGCCAGGCGATCCACATGGACGATCTTAGGAGTCCCTCTTGCGCCTTTCTGTATCCGGTAGGTTACATCGTTGATCCTGGTCACAATCCGGTACGGGCCGTCCCATTTAGCTTGAAGCTTAGGAGATTTCCCTTTGCTGCAGACTGGATTGTGCAACCACACAAGTGAACCTTCGTCGAACCCTTTGTTGTTCATTTTGCGGTCGTACCGTGTTTTCATCTTTTCAGACATTTGCTGGCCCGATTGTCTGACGTGCTCATAAACGTCATTCATTTTGTTCCGCAAGTCATTTGCATAATCGGTTATACTGCGTGGAGCATTAGGTGGTATCCCGGTGATCAGGTCTGCAGGCAGCCATAATTCTCTTCCAAAGTTTGCGAAAGCTGGTGTCACTGCTGTACTTTCGTGAACAGCGCTTCGATATGACAACAAAAACGGTTGTATGTGCTTGTCCCAATCTCGTTGCCGATTGTCTACAACTTTTGCTAGGTACCTCTCCAATGTCTGATTAAATCGTTCCACCATTCCATCAGATTGCGGGTGATAAGAAGTCGTTCTTGTTTTATGAGTACCCATAACTCGGCAAGTTTCCTGGAATATTTGAGACTTAAAATTCCTTCCTTGATCGCTGTGAATCTCTAACGGTACTCCAAAACGACAGAAGACTTCATGAACTAGTTTATCTGCAACTGTTGAAGCTTCTTGATTTGGAATGGCGAAGACTTCTGGCCACTTAGTGAAGTAATCCATCACAACCATGAAATACTTGTTACCGCTTTCACTCTCCGGAAACGGCCCCGCCACGTCAATGGCTATTCTCTCCCATGGTGCACCAACATTGTACAACAACAAGCCGCACAACTTGTACATTTGCGTCACCAGTCCTCGACATCGTTTCGACAGTGGACCCCATAAAACCGTTCTAGGATCTTCAGTAGAGTTCGTTTAACTCTAGATGGCCTCCGGAACAATCATTATGGTACAGCTGTAGAACATCCGGTACTTCAGCTTTAGGGACAAACATTTGCAAGTGACAGCTGTGTCCCCGAACATTTTCACATTTACGGCACAGAACTCCATCTTGAAGCAGCAAGCTGTCCCATTGGGCCCAATAGCTTTTAGTCGTCGAACTCATCGCTGAGACGTCGCTCCACTTGGGCTTGGGAGCACTGGCCTTCATCCATTCCAGAATCGGCTTGATGTGCGGATCTTCCTGCTGTGCATGTTGTAAGCTGCCCTTCCACTCGTTGCTGAGGTGGTCTGTCCTGAGCATCCTCACGGATACCGCTTCCTTACTCTCCTGACTAGTACAATGTTTGCAATCTTCAGGACAAGGTCTTCTTGACAATGCATCTGCGTTGCCATGAGATTTCTCGCTGCGATGTTCGATCTCAAAGTCGTATCTCGACTGCTGCTGGGCGGTGATGATAGCCGCACTTCCCCTCTGAGATCGTTCAACTTCCATTTCTAGGGTTCGCTTAGGGCAGCTGGATCGAAGATGGCCCCTTTCTCCACAGCCATAGCACCTAGGGCTGTATCCTTTATTGTGGTCGCGTACCGTAACTGCTGCAACCTCCGTAGTGCGAGGGAAACGACGATCCTGCCACCGCCAGGCGATGCCGTTAGCTGCACTACCATCTCGAGATCGATCAACTCTCCTTTCCACGGTTCGCTTAGGGCAGCTGGATCGAAGATGGCCCTTTTCCCCACAGCCATAGCACCTAGGGCTGTATCCTCTGTTGCGGTCTCGAACTGTAGCTGCTGCAACCTCCCTGACGCGATGGGAACGATGATCCTGCTGCACGGCTTCCACCTCCAGTGCATGGGCCAAGGCGTCCTTAAGCACCTCGTGGTGCCCGAGCCTCACAGCAGCTCTGACTTCCAGGTCACGGATGCCGTCGTACAGACCGGTATGCTTTTCGTACCAGCTTCTCCACCTCTAGAGCCCACTGCTGCAGGTTTTCGTTGATGCGCTGCACGCGATCTTTAAGCTGCGCACGAAAGACGTGTTCCAGGTGAGCGTCGCCATATCTCGCCTCCAATGCCTCAAGGCGTTGCTCATAAGTCACTTCCTCACCGAGAGCTTCCAGAACTGTTAAGGCCTGGTCACGCAGGCCTAGTGTGAGAGCAGTCATAGCCTGACTTTTATTCCAGCCGTTCGCCTTCATAACAGCTTCGAACTGGATTTTGTAGGCTGACCAGGAAGAGGTACCGTCGAACGGTGGCACCTTGAACCCACGTAGCGAAGGTGTTGTAGCTACTACGGGAGCTGTAGCTCCATCTCCAAGTTTGAGTTCGTCCAGTGATTTCTTCATGTCAGCCATTACGTTGTCAACCCGATTGTTTAATTGGTCGATTCGGGTTTCAGCTTTCTCGATTCGGTTTTCAGCGTCCGACAGGCGGTTGTCATACTGAGCAACTCTATCCTTCACCTCCTTTATCTCCTTCCCGAAGGTAGCGTGAAGGTCCTTCATGAGGAGCATCTGCTCTTACAGCCGACGGGCCTGTTCCTCTTGTCCGCCCCGCAGCTGCTCTTCCAAACGACGGACCTGTTCCTCTTGTCGGCGGGCCTGTTCATCCTGTCCGCCCCGCAGCTGCTCTTACAATTGACGGACCTGTTCCTCATGTCGGCGAGCCTGTGCCTCCTGTTGGCGAGGCTGTTCCTCTTGTCGGCGTGCCTGTTCCTCCTGCGCTCTTTCAACAGACGGGCCTGTTCCTCTCGTCTGCGCTGCAGCTGCTCCTGTAGCATGGCCATCAGAGCACCTAAGTCAGGTGCTGCAGATGTAGGAGCTACTGACGGGCTGGCAGCCTCCGTGGCTGGCAGTTGGCCCTCCGACGTCTGCAGCGTTGCAACACCAAATCTCCTCTGGTCCGTCTCCAGCTGGCGTTGACTTCGGGTACGGACACCCTCTGATTCCTCCTTAGGTAAAATCGGCATGATTTAATCCCAATTCTGACACCAATTGTTACGAGCTTGAGGTTCGTGACAATAAAAATTGCCGATAGAATTACCTAAATTAACACTTTAATTCACTTTACACTAATTAAAGTTAAAAACACTAATAATTAATCACACTGATTCACTTTATTCCGCTCCGAAGCTTCGCTTGTCTCGCCAACTTCAATACTTCCCCGATCACGTATTGCAGCGCCTTTATATAGGGCTCTTCCACGAAAACATCCAGAATATTCCAGAATATTCGAGTAAATACGCACGCCAACCGACCAAGCGCAGAAAGATCGAGTGTAGAGCTTCTAGAAAGTTTAGTTCTTCAATTTGATACTAGATGGCGCTGTCGGTTAAAAATTAGTCATGTCATTTTCTGGAAAGCTCTCTCCTCGCTCTGTTACCCGACACTAGATGGCGCTAGTGCCATGAGATGAGATGTCAACTTAGCCACGCAACATTATCAACCCCGTTTGTGGTGGATAGATGAACATGATAAACGGAATAACCCAAAAAATATTTTTTTAGCAATAGTATAAAGCGCTTGTCATTGCTGAGTAACGATTCATCTATAAAATATGAAATTAACCAAAGTGTGTCCTACTTGAAGGCCTTCAAGTAACGACGCTTTATCAGCTATTAGGAAAAATATTTTGATAATGAATTATATTAATAATGAAAACTTTGTACCAACTAAATTTGATTTCCACTAAAAAGGCGAACGTGCTTGTCGCCTTTTTAGGGTTCCGTAGTCAACTAGGAACCCTTATAGTTTCGCCATGTCTGTCTGTCCGTCTGTCCGTCCTCGCTTAATCTCTGTGACCGTTAGCAATAGAAAGCTGAAATTTGGTGCCAATATGTATCAATCACGCCGACAAAGTGGTAAAATAAAAATTGGAAAAAAATGTTTTATTAGGGTAGCCCCCCTATATGTAAAGTGGGAAGTGATTTTTTTTTAATTTCAACCCTATCGTGTGATATATTGTTGGAAAGGTATTTAAAAATGAATAAGGGTTTACTAAAATCATTTTTTGATAATGTCAATAATTTTGGAAATATTCGCTCCAAAAGTAAAAAACAATGTATCCCCCCCCTCCCTCTAACTATTGAACCATAAATTTAGAAAATATGAAAAAAAATCTGAAAAGTAGAACTTTATAAGGACTTTTTAAGAAAATCATTTTGAACTTGGATGGAAACAACAGTACGCACTACCGGGAGCAGTTGCAGGAGCGCGGAGCGCTGCTGGAGCGCGAACATAATGGATACCCACCTTTAAACTCATAAGTGGGAACACTTATAGTGACGGATGGGAAACTACGGACGCCTACACTGAGCGTGGCCCGACACGCTCTTGGCCGGTTATTTAATCACTATTTGAAATCATTAATCCTGTTTCTAAAGCTCTACAGCATGAAAATAATGACTTACAGAAAACTAACGTTTTATTAAGTAATCTTTTGAATAGACTGAGCGAAATAAGAAATCAAAATTCATTCCATGGTTTGCTGAGTGAGTCCAGAGATAAGGAAAAGAGTGAAGTGTAAAAACTGTTTTCAGATTTCAAAATAAAAGAAAGAAGATAACAAAGCGTTTTTTATGAAGAATATTAGAAGGTGAGAGAATTTCATACCTGGAATCGTACTTCAAAGTCAATGTGTACTATTGCTGTTTAGATATATTAATGCCTCAAATTAAACAACGATTTCAGAATCTCTGAGACCTAAGTAATGTATTCGAAGTATTACAACTGCAGAAACTCTTATCTTTTTCAAACGGAATGTTCGAAATATTACAATAAGAGAAACTCTTTTTTTTCTAAATTTTCGAAAAATGTCTGTTAATACAGCAAAGACATGTCAGTTGATCTTTATGAACAATTAATTAGTTTGAAAACATACTTAAAATCTGAAATTCAGGAAATTCATTCGATTAAAAAACAAATATAAAATAAATAAATATATACTGTACATATAATAAATCTGTAGAAAAGTTGTGTCTGTAATTCTAATATTTTTTTAAGAAAACAAGTCCAGGGGACTACATATAATAAATCTGTAGAAAAGTTGTGTCTGTAATTCTAATGTTTTTTTTAAGAAAACAAGTCCAGGGGACTAAACAAAGGGTACTGAAGCCATATCAGTCGTTTTTAGAATTTTTGTCTGCCTGTCTGTCTGTCTGTGTATTAAAGATTCACGCTAAAACTACTGAACAGATTTCCATGAAATTTTTTGTGTAGGTAGTTAGGGACCCGGGCCTACTTATAGGCTACTTTTTATCCGATTACGGAACTTCAAAAAAAGAAGATTTTTATTTTTCTTTATAGTTAATTTTATAATAACTGCCTATAATCTCTTAGTCGTAAAATCGATTACGTAGAGTCCTTTATTTGCTAACTGTATTTATAACTAAAGTTTAATATATTATGTTAACCGTTGAAATTTAGTTTAAAATTCCACCGACTATCTACGTTGTTTGTTTTACAGACACCGCCATCTATTACTGAAAGGTAAAAAGTGTAACGTTATCCCTTCAGTCACTAATAAATTGTTTATGCATATTAATGTTTTGTTAAAAAATTACCTTAATTATAATCGTTACAAAATTTTTGTATGTGTGAATTACTTTTAAAGTTTGAATTGCATTATAAAACTGGAGTTTGTTTTAAATAGATAATAGCGCCATCATGAAAAATTCAAAAGTTACAATTTAATACAGTAAGTAGGATTCTCTTACAGCGCCACTTCACGGGTTTACGGGATTCCAGCGTATTATACATACGATAAGCAATACAGGATTTTTAATCGCCTTGGTATTCCTGTCGAAAGTTTTCTCAAGCTTTTTAAAGAACATGTGCTCGGCAGAGTGTACACCGTGCATTCCAATCCGAATGTTTTTACGTACGTTTACTTTTGGATACTGTACGAGAACCCACATCATTTATGGCTTTGAAAATGTTCAACAACACTCAATACTACTCTCTTCAAGCTGCTTGCCGGGCTCGAGGGTTATTAGACGACGACCAGTACTGGGACAACACCCTCGCTGAAGCATCTGTTAGCGACAGCCTGCGTCGTTAACGGAATTTATTTCGCGGTAATGTTAGTATTTTGTGGTCTTTCAGATGCTAATCAGCTTTGGGTTAAATACCAGAAAAGTTTAGCTGAAGATTTCATTCATTTTGAAAATCATGAACTAAATGAAGAGATGCGCAATGACGTATTCAGATCACTTTTGTGTGATATACAAAACATAGTTTTTTCAATTGGTGGTAATCACTTAATACGCTATGGATTGCCTGAACCAATCTTAAATGTCGAACATACTAATAGAGAGTATGTAGCGGAATCCAATTACGACTCAGGAGTATAAGCCCAAATTCTTCAAGTAGGTGTACCGATCATGACCCCTGAACAGAGAATTATTTTCGATTGTGTATGTAACAGCGCTTTGAACACCTCTGGAGAAAAGTTTTTTTTTTGGATGCCCCTGAAGGTACGGTTAAAACATTTCTTACGAAACTTATTCTTGCGCAAATACGTAGCCAGGGAAAGATCGCATTGGCCGTGGCATCGTTCGGAATTCAGCCACCTTACTTCCAGGTGGCAGAACTGCACATTCCATGTTCAAAATACCATCACAATTAGACGTCACTGAAACCCCCGTTTGTGATATTTCACGTAACAGTGACAAAGCTCGAGTACTTCGTGAGTGCATCTTAATTGTTTGGGATGAATGCACAATGGCGCATCGCAATGCCGTAGAGGCCGTCAATAGAACGTTGCAAGACATAGGATTCAACAATCAACTTATGGGCGGAATCACTATGCTCTTCTGTGGAGATTTTCGGCAGACATTGCCACGTATGCTATCGTAGTCAAGTCTACAGAATGTAGCGAAACCTGCATTGACACGCAATAAGGTCATGCTGTGTGTCTGGTAGGGTTAGAAAGGCATCGTTTATTATGAGCTTTTACAGCTGAGCAAAACCATCGATTTGGATTTCTACTGCCAACAACTAGGAAGAGTCAAGAAAGGAATTGAGAAAATATGGCCGGAATTGATCACCAGGAAAGCAAACAGATCTTTAGCCACTCAGCAAAAATTGAGAGAACTTGGTTGGGAAGTGTTAATGCATCCACCATACTAGGTATAGTCCTTACCTTGCACCCTCAGATTTTTATCTGTTTCTCTTCAGAATTCTTTGGGTGGTGTTAGGTTAAACATCAAGACAGGACTGTCAAAACTACTTGTCGTTATTGAACAGACAGGTCTCTAAATTTATGCGGCTGGCCTTACGCAGCTTCAGTACAGCTCGTATTGAAGAAGCAACTGAGCGGAACTAAGGCTCCAAAGTGTTCTTCAAAGACATGTCTACCGCAAGGATACAATTTATAAAGTTGAGCATTGATGGCAACACTTTTGATATACTGGAGATTATGAGAAAGATCGAGAAACTATTCATAAACAGCTGTACACATCGTAAATAGACCGAAAGAAAGCGTTGGAACGACCCAAGCACAACTCTCATCCGACACTACACCGATGATATCCCGGACGTCAATTTGAGGTTGGAATGGTTTTCCAGCAAGTTAAAAACAGAGTGGGGATGGAATTAAAGCAGAACTTATGAAAGCAGGTGGATAACCAATTTTTGAATTCCTTCAGAGGCCATTTATTTCCGCGCTTCATGGTGCTATGCCGATGTGTCGTGGTGTTGTTCTTCCACAATTAAAGAATTAAAGAACTACTGACCGATTCATTTCTGAACCGCGTTTAAATTCTCTTTTCGTCATTATGAATCGTCTCACTTGCAGACTTGACTACTTCTAGACTATCGAACAAGCTGGTAGATGAAAAGGCTTTAGTCCTATAGACCACATACGAGTATACACTCTTCTCCAGGCTATACAAAAGACTGAAAAATATAATATTTGGCGTATATGTAATATGTGAAGGCCAATTGTATTACACGAACTTTGAAATCAGCACGCAAATGTCGAAATGTGTTAAACATTATACAATAAAAATGTATCTATGCAATCAACATTGATGGACAATCAATTTGGTCGTATGAATGAAAAGCGGATGTGTCGCTCGCGTAGTTAAGCCTTGAATTATCCGAATCGAATTCGCCATGTTGCGCTCTCACGTAATCGTCAAATTTAAACTTCGCTCGATAATAATAGGTGCTTCGTTGTGGTCAGTCACCCATAAATTCGTTTACTGTTATTATAACCTCCACTGTTAAATGGTAGTTTCCACCGCTTACACTTACTTGTGTCGCAGGTTTTACCGCTTGAGTCTTAGTAATTTAAATTCGATAGCTTTTCCATAAAACTAAAAAAATCTTAAAGAGACTTAAAGATCACCGTTGCTTCTAAATATCAGTCAGTTAAAAACATTGTGAGCAATTTGTGAGAATAGAGTAAATGGGTGTGAAAAACAGTTGATATAATATCGGAATTGTTCAACTGTGTGTATTGAGAATTTGTAAGTTATATATAATATAAAGGATGGTTACACCTCACACAGTTTAGTTTGTGTCTGCGGTCCCGTTCCACCGGTCGTGGACTGACCTCGCGTCAACAAACTTTATCTCGATAACTTTCACGTAAGTTATTTATTTATATGCATAAATGGTCGTAAAAAACAAATTTTAATGAATTTATAAGAAAATTACATAATCCAAACACCCTGATTGATGATATAGACGGAATTGACATTATAGACAGAGTTTAAATGATAAAAATTTACAGTATTTTTTTGGTAGTAGACAATAGCATTTTTGGAAATTTGATAACTTACTTGAAAACTTTTTAAGGTCGTATAATAAATACATAAGGCACTTTTTTGTATATTGAATAGTTCATTATTTTGCAACATAACATAACAATTTAAAAGTATGTTTTGTAAAGAGATTGATGCAAAAATACAGACAATTTGAAGTCTATTCAGTTTGTTCGCCTCGTCCTTTAATGTGTCACTTTAGGTTTTAAGCGACATTTTTAATCAAGGTTTACAAGATATTTTTTTAATCACGAGGTTATTTCATTGCATTTTTGTTGTTATAATTACATAGTGATATAAATATAGTTCTAGTACTATAAAAACAATTAGTATAGTTATAATGTAGGTACAATAACATTTATGTTCACAACTTAAACTTTATTGAATATACTACATCTAAAAATGTTTAAGGCGCTTTTTACATACAATTAGGCACAACTGCACCGTCAGACCTTGGAACTCGCCGCAAAAAGCCAGGACTTGCCACATTCTCTTCTCTTAACTCTTAGTAGATAAAATACTATTGTATCGGAAGACTAGTTTACGTTATTTACTGCTACTTCCTGAATGTAACATTCGTCAGTGCAACACATTTCTGTAAATATTATTTTGTGACGTTTGCGTGTTATTTTTAGCTGTGTTGGTCTCTCTCCGTCTGTTTGTCGGTCGTTCTCATCAAAGGCTCATTCACGAACATTTTTAAAACTTGGCACAGTTATAGGCAATAACCTCAATATTGACTTCGGGTTGATTATAACTAGTTTCCGATTTAGGTTAGTTTTTACTTCAAAACTGTTATTTCCTACCTTATCTTCAAAAGTGTCGTGAAAAAATCGAAAAGAAAATAGACTGTATGGTATAGATTAAATAAAAATTATCAGTTTTGCGTTATTTTTAATGCATAAAATAAACACGTTCGGTCACGTAGAAAGAATGAATGAGGAAAGAGTGACAAAGCAAATTTATATGGCAGATGTGAACGGCAGAGTCGGGAAGGGACGCCCTAGAAAAAAGTTTATCGACCAAATTGGCGATATTTTGAAAATGGGCCACGTTAAAAGTACCCTTAACCGACGAGCATGTATGCGTAGATATATGGATGTAAAGGAGGCGAAAGAGGTATGTCAGGATCTTGTCAAATGGAAGTCCGTAGTCTCTGCCTACCCCTGTGGGTGACAGGCGTGAGTGTTTATGTATTTATGTATGTAAAATAAACAATATTTAAAACGAACATTCGAGACTCGACCTGGCAACATATAACGCACGCACCCTGAGGACTGACGAGAAGATACTGGAGCTGGAAGAAGAGGTAGACAAGTTGCGCTGGCATATTATTGGATTATCCGAGGTCCGAAGAGAGGGGGAGGACACGGCAATCCTCGAGTCCGGCAACTTGTTCTATCACCGGGAGGGCGACCATCTGTCCCAAGGAGGTGTCGGATTTATCGTCCACAAGTCTCTCGTCAACAACGTTGTAAAGATTGGGAGTGTGTCGACGAGGGTCGCGTACCTGATACTCAGAATCACCAAACGGTATTCGCTGAAGGTCATTCAGGTTTACGCACCAACCTCGGCACACCCCGATGAGGAGGTGGAGGAAATGTATGAGGATATTTCCAGAGCCATACATTCCTCCAAAACCCACTACACGGTGTTGATGGGAGACTTCAACGCAAAACTAGGCACAAGAGAAAGCGGTGAGCTGAAGGTAGGGAAATTTGGAGTAGGGCAACGGAACCGAAGGGGCCAGCAGCTGGCCGACTTTATGGAGAAAGAGGGACTCTTTATGATGAACTCTTTCTTCCAGAAGCGGACCCACAGGAAGTGGACCTGGTCGAGCCCCGACGGTTCGACAAAAAATGAGATTGACTTCATTATGACGACCAGACGCCAACTGTTCAGTGATGTCTCAGTGATCGCAAGGGTGAAAACTGGCAGCGATCACCGAATGGTTAGAGGCACACTGAACCTAAACGTTAAGTTGGAGAGGTCTCGTCTAATGAAGTCAACGCTCCGTCCCCCTCGTGCTCTAATCCAGAATCCCGAAACCTTTCAGCTCGAGTTACGTAACCGCTTCCAGTGCCTAGAAGATTGCAATGCAGTGGACGATATGAACGACAAGCTCGTGGAAACTGTCCATGCGGTCGGAGCTAAGTTCTGCAAGACCCGCCGCAGAAGAACACAAAAACTCTCCGATCACACTCTTAATCTCATGGCTGTTAGACGGGAGATGAGGCTGCAATCGTCAACAGATTTGACAGCATACAGGCAACTGAACAGACAGATCTCCAAATGCATGCGGCGAGACTTACGCAACTTTAATACTTCTCGTATTAAAGAAGCGATCGAGCGGAATCAGGGCTCCAAAGTCTTTGCCAGAGATCTGTCTGCCAGAAAGAGCCAACTGTCAAAGCTGAAGACTGAGTGTGGCAACATCGTTTCCGGGACACCTGAGATTTTGAGTGAGATTGAGAGGTTCTATGGGCAGCTGTACACATCATCGTTGGAGCCACACGCAAGTGTGAGTAACGATCCAAGAGCTAGTCTTATCCGACACTATTCCGATGATATCCCGGACGTCAGTCTAAGCGAGATTAGAATGGCTCTCCAGCACCTTAAAAACGGCAGGGCCCCAGGCGAGGATGGAATTACAGCGGAGCTTCTGAAAGCGGGTGGAACACCGGTACTTGTAGTCCTTCAGAAGCTCTTCAATTACGTCCTCCATGGTGGCACTACTCCAGAGGCGGGGAGCAGAAGTGCGGTGGTCTTGTTCTTTAAGAAAGGCGACAACGCTCTCTTAAAGAACTACAGACCGATTTCCCTTCTGAGCCGCGTCTACGTGCTGTTTTCGAGAGTCATTACGAACCGTCTCGCACGCAGACTTGACGACTTCCAGCCTCCCGAACAAGCCGGTTTCCGAAAAGGCTTCAGTACCATAGACCACATACATACCCTGCGGCAGATTGTACAGAAGACTGAAGAGTACAATCTGCCACTTTGCCTGGCGTATGTGGACTATGAGAAAGCCTTTGATTCCGTCGAAATTTGGGCGGTGCTACAGTCCCTTCAGCGGTGCCAAGTTGACTGTCGGTATATCGAAGTGCTGAAGTGTTTGTACAGTAGGGCTACGATGGCTATCCGAGTACAGAACCAGAGCTCGAAACCTATCCAACTGCAGAGAGGTGTAAGACAGGGTGACGTTATATCCCCGAAACTCTTCACCGCTGCATTGGAAGACGTTTTCAAGCTACTGGACTGGAAAGGATACGGTATTGACATCAATGGCGAGTACATCACTCACCTTCGATTTGCCGACGATATAGTCCTTATGGCAGAATCGCTGGAGGACTTAAGCACTATGCTCAATGACCTCAATAGTGCCTCCCAACGGATAGGTCTTAAGATGAACATGGACAAAACAAAGATCATGTTCAATGTCCATGTCACACCTATGCCGGTAGTTGTTGGGAGCACTATGCTCGAAGTTGTTGACGAGTACGTTTACCTGGGACAAATAGTCCGACTAGGTAAGTCCAACTTCGACCGAGAGGTCAATCGACGGATTCAACTCGGCTGGGCAGCGTTCGGGAAATTACGACATATCTTTTCGTCAGGTATACCTCAATCTCTAAAAACTAGATTGTACAACCAGTGCGTGTTGCCAGTGATGACTTATGGATCTGAGACGTGGTCCTTCACTGCTGGCCGTATGAGGACGCTTAAGGTCGCTCAGCGAGCTATGGAGAGGGCTATGCTCGGAGTTTCTTTGCGTGATAGACTCAGAAATGAGGATATCCGCAGTAAAACCAGAGTGACCGACATAACCCAACGGATTAGTAAGCTGAAGTGGCAATGGGCCGGCCATATAGCTCGAAGAACCGATAACCGATGGGGAAGAAAGGTTCTCGAGTGGCAGCCTCGTACCGGTAGGCGTAGTGTAGGGCGACCCCCCACTAGATGGAGTGACGACCTGGTAACAAAATGCAGGAAGTCGATGGATGCAGGTGGCTCAGGACCGTGCTTTGTGGCATTACTTGGGGGAGGCCTATGTTCAGCAGTGGACTTGTGAAAGGCTGTAATGATGAAATGATGAAAACGAACATTAAACAATTTTCTGATAAATGTATTAATTGAAAATTATAATAGATGTAGACTCAAAAATTTTGAGGAAAAATTTCTAGCGCGATTAACAGGAATTTGGCACGAAACCAATTTGCTCAAGAATATTGGCTCTCACTTAAAGGATGTTTCATATTAGTATAGAACGAACATGAAAAATATCAACTAACTACTTATACGTACTTCAAAAATTATAATTTTATGCATTTATTATGTTAGACGAAATGCTTATTCCGTACTGGGGTTTTACAGACCATTTCTGTTTATTTTTATACAGAACTTATTGTTCTATTGTGTATATAACTATAACCTGTACATCCATAAAGATTACATCCAATCAAAAGTCCACTGCTGAACATAGGGCTCACCCAGAGATTGCCTCACGGGGAATATTTGCCGTAGTTTCCTCGATTGGCAAGGGGGATGGCAACCACAGTTCTATTTTTTTAAGTATAGCAAGATGCTGCTGCGCATATCCTGTATTATTTTTCTCTGTTGCTTCTTACGACAGCCACGAGATGAAATGAGGTAGTGGATATACTTACACCACCTTATATCGATGGGATAAAATTATATAACTTACCAGATGGATAATTTGTATAGTTAAATTATTTGTATACATTAATACAACGTTGCCACATACTTGCGTTAAAAATAACTTTTTTTATTTCGTATTGTGCCTCTTAGACTTTTAGTGGTTAGAGTCGAGTCTGTACTCTGTACTGTCGTCAAAGCTAATGTTTATATAGCTACATGATGTGCTACTTATATAATATCTTCCGCCGCATTAAGTTTTTTTTTCACCACTCACAGTTAGATAAAGGCACAGACGAGTGTTCGAAGAACATAAAAGTTGGTGGCACGAAGATCCGTACGCACGTGTGTATTGTGACTGTTTTATTTGCGTTCGCTGATTGTGGTATAAAATAGTGTACATATCCCTGCATATCGAACGTTTACGAATTATTAGTCAGTTTACTCATACCAACTTTAAGGTAGTTTTTAGTTTTACGTAATGTAATATATGGTATGAATTGTATAATATCATGTTGTTGATTAGGCCGTCATATTTCTAAAAAAAACGTTATACATAAAAAAAGTTTTTTTGGATGTGTATAGAACGACAAAGCCGTATAAATGATAATACGCTTATTCCTCCTGTTGTGTCTTTTTAATTTCAAGACTTCATTTCCACCTTTTTTGTGCATAATTTAAAATCATGTTTTAAACTTTATCGGGCTTTAAGTGACAGGACTTAGATAGTGATTGGACGTAGATACCTCCTGCTTTCATAAATATTTTTACCAGACGTCATCTAATTAATGAACGTGTATCGCCATTGTCGTAGTTCATTAAATTTAGTTGTGTAACCGATCTCGCCACAATTCCCAAGCCATCCGAATGCATAACAAGATAGATCAGATAAGGAAGAGTTGCGGGTTCATTCTCGTTACCGACTAATAAAGCCATCTGGAAAAACGTGAGGAATGTTTATTGTTGTATCTGCAGGCTGCCTTACATTACCGTCAGTGCCAAGTTACAACATAGCTTAGTACTTAATTCCGTTATTCTTGGTAACTTTCTGTTAAAATAAATAAATTAGGTAAAGAGTATATTATAATCATTACGTTTTCGAGGAGGTGGAGGATTTGGATATAAAGATATTTATATGTATATAATTGAATAAACGATAGAAAATTAAAAAAAATCGTGATAATATCGGGAAAATCAGTTTTATTCCATTTGAAATATTCCTTTTTAAGAAATCATTATAAATTACAAGATGTTACACGTTCGTTTCACTAAAGGACGAAATATAACGAAAGTGCCGTGCCTAAAACTACATAACCCAATCTTTCTAGCTGCAAGTTATTATTAATTTCAAAAACTTAATTGAATATTTTCTTTCCAGATATTACAATGAGGGTAATATCGCTTGTATTGGTCCTTACGGTGTTCTCAGTTTGTAAAGCAGCGACACCAAAACTACGCTTTGCGTGGAAAGAACTGGACTATGTTTGGGATTCACCAGAACAACGAGAAAATGCGATAAAAAATATGCAATTTATACCAGCACACAATATTCCATCAGGATTAGGTCGCTGGAAAAACAAATTATTTGTTACTGTACCTAGATGGAGGAATGGTGTGCCTTCCTCTCTTAACTATATTGATGTAAACGGTCCTGAAGATCAACCTTTAAAACCGTATCCGTCACTAAAGGATAATTTAGTAGCAGACACTGCCACAGCGCTTCCTTCAAATACTTCAACAATATCGGTATTTAGAATCTTTATTGACCTTTGCGACAGGCTCTGGGTGATCGATTCTGGATTGGCAGATATTTTGGGTAAGTAAAAAAAGGTTTTTTTAAAAAAGAAAGTACAATTATTCTTTTATGAAAGATTTTGTCCTGAAGCTGTTATATTTTCTTATATTTGTCAGCGTCTATTCAAAAATGCACTGCTGATCATAAGTCTACCTCATAGTTTGCTTCATAGGGCTGCCACTATATATGCCATAGTTGCCACGCTTGTTGAAGAACTTGCTACTGTCCAATTTCTCTATGCCGCCTCTTACTACACCCACGAGATGATATCGGGTAGTAGATTTTCTCGGCGTCGTAAGATTGTAAATAATACGTATTTAATAGATTACGATTGTGCGTTTTCTCTGGGGAACTATATAATAATTCAGCAATGTATAAATCAGCTTCGTTAAATATTTTGTATGCATATAAAACATATTTTATTAAATTTGATTATTAGGAGATAATAGATAGTGCAACTGAGATATTCTGTCTCTTGAAAATGGAAATCAGTAAAGATGGACAGCTGCGTCTTCCAAGCAACTGAAAAAGAAACTGCGATTCCAATGACGACTGCCAAGAGTTGCAACTATGGCAACTATCCCTCTTATAAGGCAATCTATGTGGCAGTGGCAGGCCTCTGTTCAGCAGTGGACTGTGGATGACTTTTTATAAAATGGAACGGTGAAGAATATTTTTAGAAAGCTATTATTTCCGTTACTTAGTACTCTTTATTTAGTTAATTTTGTAGCAGTAAAATAAATGAATCGGTGATTGAAAATAGATCTCTGAACTCTTGTCGTGTTACAACGGCTAAACTTGATGGTTCTTGGAAATGTTAATTATTGTTTTGCAGTGAACGTTGATATAAATGAAGCTTTATAGTAGTACGTGTCGATGTTTGTTTATAATTAACGACCCATCAATCAAGGTTGCTTCGCCTTCGTTATTTTATTTATTTGAAATAATTGTTGATGAATTTCATCAGATGCATCATGCATTGTCATTATTGTAGTATTTTGCTCTTATGAGGATTAACAAAGGTATTCTACTAAGATAGAAGGCTTGGTTTATAATTAAATTTTTCTATAAGATTGAAGTGACAACTATAGTCTATCTGATGGTATGGCGTGGTTAAGGCCTACAGCAACACATGGACACCTGCAACCAAAAAGCAAAACAGGCTACAGCTACCACTTAAGACTAATATGGAATGCCTGTAATTATAATGGATCACTATACTGTTTAGACCAAAACACTGCTGTGTTTCGATCTGAAGGTTACTAAAGGATGACAAACGGTCACAAACTTCACGCTGTGGTGGTTCGATCTCGTACGGGAAAAGTATATAATTTATGGCCAACAGATAATTGTTCCATGTTGTGGGTGTTATGTGCAATTTACATATAATAAAAATAGCATTAGTGTAGGGGTAACATTAAAAAAAATAATTAAGAAAAGCTAGTCGATCAAGAATTAAATGCAGATGCGTTGTCATCTTTGAGGACTAACATGACACGTTTCATTATCAGAACAAAAGGTCACCGGTTTTCTCAGTTTACTATCCCATCCGTGTTTTATTAGGTCATCTCTCCACCTCGATGGTCCACTTTGGAAAGTTGAAAGAAGACCTTTTAGACTTTCTTTTTGCGTCCAACTCGACTCTCGATTACAAGGGCTACACATCGCCGACCCTCCCGAGGTGTTAGTATTCTACGCCTGATGTGCGATTCGTACAGTGCTCAGTACGCAAAGTATTCCTCTCCCTGGACATCCACAAATCGAGTAGGCCTGACGGAATCCTCCCAATTGTACTTAGACGTATGCTCAAGAGTTGGGGCCGGTTCTAAAGCGTCCTTTCTGCTATTCCTAGTCCCCTAGGCATGGCCTACAGGTCTATCGTCATTGGTCCCTTTTTCTCGAAAATAATGGAATCCATTATTAACTGCCAGCTCTTGCAATACTTTGAGGAGCACCAGCTGATTAGTGACTGCCAGTACGGTATCCGTCAGGGTGCTAACAAAACGATGTGCGCAGGCGGTCTAGTCAAAGGGGAGGCCTTGTTGGTTAGTTTGGTGAAGGATTTCGGTTTAGGACAAAGCGCTTCTTTCTTATAGGCTTTCCGAGAAATTATGCAATTGGATCACTATTTTTCTCACAGATCGAAGCATTAAGCTGCGTGTTATCACCGATGCTTATAAACGGGGCGTACTAATATTTCTCGGGAACACGTCGTCTAGTGCCGGAATAAACTTGTCCGAAGTTGAGTGTTTGTTGAACAAAGTCTTAGATTGGCGAGGACTAAATCTAGTCCAGTTCAATTCCCAAAAGACACGAGTTTGCGCGTTTACCGCTAAAAAAAACTCCTTCATCGTACGAGTATCTTTTTAATTTCAATGCACCCCCCCCCCCCCGTTATTTTTCGTCGCCTTAGCTACTACGTCACATATCGAATGACTTTCTTAGAAGGGAAAGCCAAATTGGCCTTTAAAAAGCTTGCCATGCTTTGTAGAGTGGGACAGTATTTCATGTCGGCACACCACTTGCAACTTTACAAGGCACAAGTTCGGCCTCACATGGAGTGCCAGCTCCTTCCATTTGAGCGTATCCAGCATAGAGCAGATCGAATAAGTGACGACTAAGTTCTTTCTGATCGGCTTGACTAACTGGATCTGCGAAGAGATGTATATTCAATTCTATCGCATCTATCACGGGAAGTGCTCAGATAAATTTTTCGGATTAATTCCGGCCGCTCAATTTCACCATCACACATCGCGATAAAACTCGTGCATACCAACCATACTATCTGGATGATTGGTAGTCCACCACTATGTCATTTAGAAGTTTTCTTCCATACACAACATCCTTGTGAAATCCTTCAAGAAAAAAGCTTACCTACTCTCTACTTTTTAAAACGCCAGCAACGCAACATCACTCCCCCTGGCTTGCAGTTGTTCATGGGTGGCACTTATCATCGGGTGAGCCGCATGCTCATTTGCTTCCACTTATATGAAAAAACATTAGGAGCCGCCCGATATTGCACTTGCCAGTACGAAGTCGTCACTCGAGAACCCCTTCGAGTGTCGGTTCTTTGAGCTATATGACCGGTCTACTGCCACTTCAGCTTATTAATTTGCTGGGCTATGCCAGTTACTCTTTTTCTTCTACGGATAGTATCATTATGTTATCTGTTATCTGTATCTCGCAGAGAAATTTTATTCATAACCCTTTCAATCACACGCTGAGCGCCTTTTAACTACTTACTTTGAGAACTATTAATATATGCCCCTGTGTCATCAAAAAAACAAACAGAATCCCATGGTATTTCCATGGGGTTCTGTTTTTTTTTATAGAAACAAAGTAGCAGACGACTTAATTGCTGTAATAAAGACAAAGTCTTACTCGTGTTGAAACAGCTAGATTAGGTCATTTTCATTATGTTATGTCTATAGTATAATATCGTAGGTAATCTCGTTATGGGGGCAGGGGCATTTAAACTATGTTTATTTTGCAAATGAGAACCGTTTAAGCATTTTATAAACAAAATCCGAAGGAATCGCTAAAAATCCATTCTATTCTATAGATAAAGTAATATAGTATTTTAAGACTAAATTTTGTCTAATTTAATAAAATTTAATGTTTGCCATTTAAATTTTAAGGTTCACCAAACCAAGTTGCCGGTCCGTCGTTGGTCATTTTCGACCTAAACACCGATCAACTCATTCACAGGTATTTCTTCAAAGTTGGAGATATGAAGGAAGATTCATTCTTCGCTAATGTAGTAAGTTAATTACAATTTTTTATACAAAATAATATTCATACGTGTTACAAAAAATATATAATAGAGTTCAATGTGTTCATTCTTAACACCAGAAATTAATCAAATATTTATCGATAAATTCACAAATTAGAGTTAAGTTCACCTTATATAATGAATAGCCATTAGGTATTCATAATTATTACTTAATAAAGTATAATAAAGTTCAGCCTGTTGGATCAAATGTATTCCGTTAATAAATCAAATATTTTGGATTTATTCACAAAAAGTAGAGTTCATTCCACCTGGTATAACTGTATCAATAACAATAAGTATTCTTACTTATTGCTTAAACAAATATAATAAAGTTGAGTCTGTGCGGTGGGATGTACTTCATGAATAAATCAACTATTTATACCTTTTTTTGCAAAAAAAACTCTTTATCTTTACGTCAGTCGCAAATCCTCACATTAAAACTGTAAGACATTATACTGTAAAATTAACTAAAGCAAACAAACTTATAAGTAGCCTCACGGGTCAGTTGATGAATTCTTCCAACAGCGTTAGCAGCTAAGTTTATTAGCTGAGGTTTCTATTTGAGGACCCCACAATTCAGAGAGGTACCGAAAAATAGCGACTAGCGATTGTCTCAGGACAGGATTATAGTGGCCGAGTGCATGCGCAAGCACAGTTGCGCTTTCTATTCCCTCACTCATGTAGTATCATGGGACGGTAATTCAGCACGACCGGAGAGAGACCAGGCACAGAACCAATGGTTTTCGTGCTTGCCGGGACACAGGGGTGAATTACGGCCAACTGAACTAACACCGGGCTTCAACTGAGAATTCTTTGACAAAAAAGCCCAATAACTGATTTTGGCCCAACCTGGGATTCGAACCCGGAATCTCATAATCAGCAATTGTGTTAACGACTAATATTTTTTTCGTGGGGAAATCCTCATGGACACCTTTGGCTGCGGGGCACCCAAGGGTTATGCCGGATTCCTACCGGCTAAAACCCCACGGTAGTCTCCATCAGCATGTAAGGGGGGTCCAGGGATCTCCGTTCGGAACGCAACCGGGGCGCCTCTCTCGCTTTGCCTTATTGAAAGCACGTCCCGGGGGCAGTACTTACCACCCCCAGTACCCTCGCAGTGCTATAGCGATGTTTCGGGACCACTTCCGAGCCATCGTCCTCCTCAGGGGTTACATTACTAGGCATTCGGGCCCCCGCCCCGAATGCTTGCAACCCCAGAGGCCCCGTTTCTGGTTAACGACTACTGGACCAACGAGGCAGTCGTGACATAACTTTTGTTTTAATAAATATCTCTCCATATTTTTACGTGGTAGGGCCATGATGTAGTTATAGTTGTAGCATGAATCGGTCGACTCGACCGGGGAAAACCGTGCTCTCACAGATACCGGTGCCGAACAGCAGCTTGATACTGCTGTGTTTCGTATGGTAAGTGTAGATAACCGAAGATCCCTTTTACTGGAAACGGGCCATTCTATTGTAGTCCTCAAGGGACACAACGCGACTGCATTTTGATTGTTAATCGATTATAAATGTAGACGTTGAGATAAATGATTCATAAGAATCACAGCACCCTATTAATCAAGTGGACTGTGTTCTCGTTCAAAAAAATAACGTTTTATTTTTGATCTTACTTTGGGTATACTCGTATAAATCCTACTGAGGCAATCATTTAATTTATACAATTAGTTATTCACTTTTTTACACACATTCACCTTCCTTACACACTTACGCATTATGTACTAACGTTTATATTTTTCCCACAGGTCGTTGACGTAGACAAAGACACTTGCGACAATGCTTTTGCCTACGTACCAGATCTTGGAGCTTACGGCGTTGTTGTCTACAGTTTGAAACAAGACGATTCCTGGCGTGTGTCCCATCACTACTTTCATTTCGAGCCATTAGCTGGCTCATACAATGTTGGCGGCATTGAGTTTCAATGGACCGATGGCGTATTTGGACTAGCGCTCACTGAGCCTAGAGAGAATGGGTGAGTTGATTGGTCACGTAATCGTAGTTCTTGATGTGTTTTGTACATAAGGAATCGAACAAAACCACGTTACATTCTACAAACCTTGAATACAAAGAAGCTAATAGTTCACGTTTCTATTTAGAAACTGTCCAACCATTTGTATTAATGGAAGATAAAGAAGATAAGTAATTTGGAACTGTTGAAGGTGTATGTTATTCTTATTTTCGTAAATATAACTTCGCTAATCGACATTGACCCGAAATTAAATTTTATTGTCCAAAACCGAGGTCAAAGGCTGTTTGAATATACTGAACTGTATCCTATACCTTTAAACGAGCAATTCTTGTATATATATATATATATATATATATATATATATATATATATATATATATATATATATATATATATATATATATATATAATCGGAATCTCGGAAACGACTCCAACGATTTTCATAAAATTTTGTGTGCAGGGAGTTTCGGGGGTAATAAATCGATCTAGCTAGGATTTATTTTTAGAAAATGTCTTTTTGTCCGTGTTTTTAGGCAATGAAAAACTGCTACAATATCGTTAGAATAAGAAGGTAAATTTTGACAATTTGTTAATGATTACAAATAGCTTAATTGGTATATTGGGCGGTCACAAAATCGTAATACCATGGTTGGAGCCCAGACCGACCGACCGACTTTTTTTAATTTTTTTTTCATGTTCTTTTCTTTTTTGAGAAAATCTATTTTTTCGAGCCCTTTTTTTAGTATTTTTTAAAAACGCGAACATTTAAATTAAACTAATTGCCCTCATGATTTTTTATTCAAATAACCAGTTCAGTTTTTTCTATTATGTTGCTAAGATCAAAAAATATTATTCGTATTTCATCAGTATGTAATTTGTATCTAAATATAATTTCCAAAACACACGAATTAAAAAAAACCGAGCGAAAAATACCGAGCAAAGCTCGGTCGACCGGGTACTTCTTAGTTATGCAATAAACTCGTTTAATCATTATATATATATATATATATATATATATATATATATATATATATATATATATATTAAATAATAAACCAATTCATTTTGTTGAATAAATAAAAATGAAACTACATTGATACTAATAAGTACAGTAATACATATGTGGAGCTGGCACGAGTTCAAATTTTAAAAAAATATTAAACTTTACATAAAAATCAAAAAGAATAAAATAAATTATTGTGTGTTTCAGATATCGTATCATGTTCTTCCATGCCTTCTCCAGTACCAAGGAGTTCTGCGTTTCCACCGAGATTCTACGTAATTATACACACATCGATAAATCAGAGGCTTTCAAAGACTTTAAGGTGTGTATCTTAACGTCTTCGTATTACTACCTACTACTATATGACAGGGAAAATATTCCATAGAGTATATTATCGCCAGAGATTTATTCTAAAATAAAAAGCTAAGATCATTCCTGAAGAAGTGTGATAATTGCGGGCTTGGAAATAATAAAACAATTTTATTTAATTAAGATTAATGTTTTTGTAAACCTAAGATACATTTTAACTTATACAGCGTATTTCATTTGAAAACAAAACAAGGACATTGCCTCAGAGTAACAGGTAGTACTTAAAGTGATTGTGCAATCTATTGTCGGGCGAGGGTAACAAGTAAAGATTTCTATCTATAACTATAAACTTTATATCTAAGTTGCTCGTTCCGATTGATGTATTGCACTACAACCTTTAAAATATTTTGCAATCACGTTGACTAAGATCTTTCTTAGTGAAAGTATCAATAAGGAATAAGATGGAAAGTATGAGATCCCATTTATGTCGTTGAAAGTTATAAAACATCACAAACATGATTGCATGATTAGTAGAAACTTTGCTTCCACGTAAATTTGCATCCCTATCACGTACGGATTCAACTGGCAATTGAACATACGCCTTTCTATAGATTTCATGACAAGGGTGATATCTGTCATTTGCCACGCCTGGTTTTTGTTACAAAGACGCTGGACGCCCCTCTCCTGGTGTGTTTTTCATCTGTAGCCTTTTTCTACAACAACAGGAGTAATTGAGTTAAAGGATATTCTTACACCGCCTCTTTACGTTAAACAGACGATGAGTGATGAAAATTATTCCGAAGACGAAGTATTTCATCTTCGCCATGAACGGTGACAATAACACATTTGTTGCCTTTTTCATGATTCTGTTATTTACAAATATAAAGAAATTTTTTTTGGATTAATTTACCTAGAGAGATACTTCATCAAGGATATCTGTCGATTAAGTGGACACTTAATGCTTTCATGCGACGTATCATTAATGACACCTTCATTATCATCAGTTTCAGTCTGCAGCAAACTTAATTACTTTAGTAGTTACAGATAATTTAGTTACCTACTCTTAAAATGCTTTAAAAATCTATATTCATTCCTATGCTAATCTGTTTTACAGCTGTTAGGTGATAGAGGAGAGAACACTCAAGCTTCTGCAAGCGTCTACGATGAGACAAATCACGTACTGTTCTATACCCAAGTAAGTGTACATAAATACTTGTAGGAGTTTTGGGGAAAGGCATAGTCCACCGTACTCTTGGAATTAAATGTGATGTTTCATTTACCACCAAACATGTAATATTTATATATAACTTAGAATTGCAATTAATTATTTTGATTATTGCTAGTTGGGATCACATTGGGATCACAACCAATGTGATCCCCGTGTGTGTTATGTTATGTAATTTTAAGAAATATTTCTCTTAGCTGTTGTGACTCCTTCAACCTCTGAAAATACTATGTAAGCTGGTCGTTCCTTCAATTAAACATCGACTGCTATTATAAAGGCTAATTTTGTTTGCGGTCAAAGTAATTAATCGATTTCAACCTAACAGCTCAATTAAGCCTATTGCTCATATTTAAGAGTTAATGAACCTTTATAATTATTAATGATTGTTTATATTTAGGACTTGTAATTATTTACTGCATACCTACTTCATAAATTAATTTCATAGATTATCGTTTATAAGTTATTCGTTGTCGATATGCGTTTTTATAAGACAATTTCAAATCAGAGCGAAAACACTTAAATTACTATCGAAATCTGTTATCTAGGTAGGTGATATAACAGCAACAAGTGTAAGTAGGTGATATAATAGAGACACAAGTGTAAGTGGTACTAAAGACATTCATGCATTCTAATCGTTTCATTCTCGTCGCAAGGAGGCTACAATGCAGTGTTAGACACCTAGATAGTCACAATATAATGACACTCCAAAGCGAAAGAACGACTTCTAAGGCTGGCGTAGCCCAGGGCTCGCGACAGAGAAGTCACATTCTTTTTAACGTGATAGAGCCGTGCTGCATCTATATTACGGTTGATATTACATGCATAATAAGGTAGAGAATTATATAAATACATCCAATCTAATAAATAAATTGCCGCATTTTAACTTGAGCACAGTTGGACTAATTTTGAGGAAATTTTTTGAGTGTGCTTGGTTGGGTCCCTGGATGGTTTGCATTCATAATTGGACCCGGTAGGTGGCGCTGCTGTCAAAATCTAGAAATTACCCGTGTTAAGCCGCTAGTATGTTATATAAACTGAGCCCATTATCTTGTAATTAATATACTCACTTATGCTATTAATAAATAAAGCCGTTTCTATATTCTTTTTTAAAATGAATTAGGTGACAAGCGACCACACAGTCCACCTGATGGTGAGTGAATGCTGTGGCCCATAGACATCTACATTTATCCTCGATTAAGAATTAAAATGCAGATGCGTTGGCAGCCTTGAGGGCTAAGATGAAATGTCTCATTTCTAGTAAAAAGGGTCTCCGGTTCTCTACACTCACCACACGAAACACAACAGCATTGAACTGCTATTCTACGCTGGTATTCTGTGAGAGCGCGGTCCTTACCCGGTCGAGCCGACCCATTCGTACTACAACCATAATATAAGTGGCTGTAGCATGGCTCTACCACGTATAAGTATAAATATAAAAGTATAACACACAGCACATAAATAAAATTGAAATGTTTTTATAGACAAATTTTTGAACTTTTGCTTCAAAATGTTATGATTATTAATATATCTTAATTTTATAATTATTATTATTATATTATATATATATATATATATATATATATATATATATATATATATATATATATTAATTATATGAAAATCTAAAGATAATAAAAAATTGTTTCCGTCTGTACAAATGGACAAATAACAAACACAAAAACTGTTGAATCTATCGTCATAAAATGACCTTCGCTTTTGTGTATAAAACATAAAGACAATTTAGTTTTTATTAGAGCTTAATGTTATAAATAGTTCTGTGGATATAATTTAATTTATTAAGAAATATTAATTAACAGTAACAGTATGAAGACGCCTTTAAGTTAACCTTAACTTATAGCGTCTACTTTTATAAATACCGGTATTAGGCTACTGTTAACGTTTATTACATTCGACCGGACAAGAATTGTAATAAGGTGTGGGTGGAGATACGGGTGAAATATTGCCAACTTGCTAACTTCGGGCTGTTGCTGAGAATTTCTTGACAAAAAAACCCAATAACTGATTTCAGACTAACTCAGGATTCGAACCCGGGACCTCATGATCAGCAATTGCGTTTATGACCACTAAGTAATAAGGCAGTCATCATATAGTAACATAGTATTAGATACATAGACATTTCAAGCGTTTGTTAGCTCCAAGGCTATCATAGAATGTTACCACAAGTTCCGAAATCAATTATCAGTTTAAATAATAGCACGTTCAGCGCAGATATTCAATATGAACGTTTGGTGTAAATTATTTCCTCGTTAAAAGGACGAGGTAGTTGCAACATTTATGAAATAGTAAAGCTTATAATTAAATCTTTGTAAATATGTTAATGACCATAATTTTCTTTCTTTAAAGGTCAATCGTGATGGCGTTGGTTGTTGGAATTCAAATAAACCATACACACCGGAACACAATCCTCTCCTTTTTAGTGATCCTGAACTTTATCAGTTCCCTAACGATTTAAAGGTAAATACACAAAGGCTATCGAAATTTTTTAATAGAGCATCACCTAATCAAAATTAATCAGCTTTTATGGATAAGATTTTGTCTATGTCTAGTATGTTTTCTTTTTCTTCATTGTCAACATGTACCAGTCCATCTGTTGACCAGGGTTTATTATAGAGAGAACTTGTCTTATTCGCCACCATAGGCAGGATTAGAAATCGCAATACTTGATATCTTGCATATTTGTCGCTGTTCTGGGTATATAATATCTGGTACCAACGACGTGGTTATATCATAACCTGTCATCAGTGACTGTGAAAACTATCTGAATTTATATTATATAGTCACCTCTTACTATAATGTCCTCTAGACCGAATTTCGGCTACGGCGGCCTACCTTAACGGAGGCTAGCCATCGGCGCAGCACAGGATTATAGTGCCCAAGTGTACGCGCAAGCACAGGTGCACTCTCTATTCCCTCACTCTCACAATCCGATGGGACGGTAAAACGACACGATCGGAGAGATCTTTACGAGAGAGAGAGGCTTTACGTGCTTTCCGAGGCACGGGGGTGAGACACCGCCAACTTATGACTCCGGGCAGCTACTGAGAATTTCTTGACAGAAAAACTCAATAATTAATTTTTTTGGCCCGACCCGGGATTCGAACCCGGGACCTCATGATCAGCAGTCGCACTACTACAACCACTAGACCAACGAGGCAGGCCTCTTACTATATCTACTCGTAGGACGGTGATGGAATTTCTAACGGCAACCGCAAAAATTTTTTTGTATACTTCTATACCATCTCTAAAATAGCTGATTTAGAGAAATTGAGTTGATACTTTTCAACGATTGCAAATATGTGCTCCATCAAGTGAAGAAGACGAGGTCGCCACTCGAGAACCCATCTTCTCTATCGATTGTGCGGTTATTCGAGCTATATAGACAGACAGACTCATGTTAAATTATGACAGTTACGCTGGTTCTACTGCAAATGCCCTCATTACGAAGACTATTACGTATAGAAACTTCGATCATAGCCCTCACAGTTGGCTGAGCGATTTTATGCTTCCTCATACGCCCAGTAGTAAATAGTCACTTTTTAGATCGATATGTCATAACTGGCAACACTCACTGGGTGTACGCTCTTGTTTTCAAGTTTGGAGAAAATGTGTCGTAATCTCCCGAACGCTGGACTGGATGCTTGGGTTTGTCAATGGACTTTTCGGTCGAAGTTGGCGCTACCTAGTGGACTATTTGTCCTAGGTTAATATTTCAATTAACTATTTTGAGCGTAATGCTCCAAACAATAAGCGACCTTTGTATTGTCCGTTTTCATTTAAAGGCCTATTCGTTGGGTGACATTATTGATGTCATTGAGCACAGTGCTGAGGTTTTTTAACGATTCTGTCATAATGGTTATCCCGACGACAAAACGGCGGTTTGACGTTCACATCATCCTTTCCAGCTCAGTAGCCTTTTTTTATAGGATAAGGGTGACAAACGAGCACACAGTCCACCTGATGGTAAGTGGATACTGTGTCCCATAGACATCTACATTCGATTAAAAATCAAAATGCAGATGCATTGTAACCTCTGAGGACTAAGATGGAATGCCTCGATCCCAGTAAAACGGGTCTCCAGTTCTCTACACTCACCATACGAAACACAGCACAGCAGCATTAAGCTGCTATTTTACGCTGGTTTTCTGTGAGAGCGTGGTTCCTCCCCGGTCGAGCCGACCCATTCATAGCTGCTCCATAATATAGCTGTAGCGTGGTTTTACCACGTAAAATTTAAATTTAAAATTGAAATCGTCTTACAATGCAGCGGTTAAGAATTTTAGGGATATAACCCTGTATTACACCCCTCTGCAGTTGGATAGGTTTCGTACTTTGGTCGTTAACTCCTGCTCTTCGATATACCGTCAGTCAACTTGGAACTGCTGAAGGGACTGCAACACCAACCGGACTTCGACGGAATCAAAGGCTTTCACATAGATCACATACGCAAAGTGGCAGTGGAGGCTAGAAGTAGTCAAATTTACGAGCGGGACGTTATGTAATGCCTGTCGAAAACAGTGCCTAGACATGGCTCGGGAGGGAAATGGTTTTACGGAACTTCAATAGAGCGTTGTCGGTTTTCTTGAAAAAACAAGACCACTGTACTTCTGTTTCACGCCTCCGGAGTAGTGCTACCATGAAGGAATTTTTTATGAGTAGTACGAATGTTGATTTCACGAAGAAATTGTACTATTAAATTAAAGCCACTGGTGACTCCTTAATACTTTTTTTATAAAATAAGGGTGACAAACGAGCATGCAGTCCACTTGATAGCCAGTAGTTGCTGTGGCCCATAGACGTCTACGTTTATCTTCGATTAAGAATCAATCCGTCTGAACGCGTTGTCACCCCTTAGGACTAAGTTGGAACGCCTCGTTTCCTGTAAAAAGGCTCTCCGGTTCCGGTGGTATTCTTTGGTTGGTATTCTTTGATTGAAAAGTGAGCCTACCCTGGTCGAACCGACTCATTCGTGCTACAACCATAATATAGCTACAGCTTGGCTCTACCACGTAAAAACAAGCAACATTATTTAAGATCAGGAATAAATAAATGTATTAAAAATTGTATGAATTCTATCTAAATAAGTTGCTACTCTCTCAATAATATTTTGTTTTCCAGATTGACAATGAAGGTTCTCTTTGGGTTTTAAGCAATAAACTGGCGCGCTTTACATTCAAGTCGCTTGACCCTAACGAGGTCAACTACAGAATATTCAGTATCAAGACAACCGACGCCATTGCTGGAACGGCTTGTCAATAAAATTATATATTTATTGTTATTACATATTATTGTTTATAACCTTAATATCCTACGTGCTCTTAGATACACCTAAATATTCACTACTATATTTCTAAAAATACAATACCAAACATTCTGTCCTATATTACTAAGTCTTCTGTAAAATATTTAGTTATATAATAGTGATATTGAATCAATAACTCAAAGAACTAAACTATTATTAAATTATTACTTTAATGGGTTTTATTGTAAATTAACATAACTGCAAGTCTAAAGCTAAATTTAGTTACCTATAATGTAAGATTGTGAACATATCCCTTTAATAATATTAAGTTATGTATGTATAAATTATATCTGTTTTATCACTTGTTTTGTGTGAGTTAACATGATTATAACCATTTGAATTATCGCACATGCTTTTTATTTTCCATTTATTGGACTTTAACAATTATATGAAGTGGCAATGGGCCCGCAATATAGCTCGAAAAACCGACAACCGATGGGAAAGAAAGGTTGGCAGCAACGTGCCGGAATTGAAAACTGCTCACCACTGGAATGGAGTGACGAGCTGGTAGGATATGCAGGAAGTGGATGAATGCGGGTGGCTCAGGAACGTGCTTGGAAAGTCTACGTTTGGCAGCGGACTTGTTAAGGGTTGTAATGATAATCAAATCAAATCAAATAGTCTGTATTGTGCACCAAGGAAAGAAAAAATAGGCAAATATTGAGGCAAAAACAAAAGTCAGTCTTATTGTTACATAGCAGTCTCTTCCAGACCGCCCAGAAATATAATTAAATAAAAATAAAAGGCAGATTAACAGGGTGGGTGCAGTAAAGTAAGAAAAGATACTATCTCATTCATTAAAAAACATTTAGGATTTGTGTAGACCAATGTCCATCAATAAAAGAAAGAAAAAGAGACATGGGTTAGAGAGACAAAATAGTGTACCTTAATTTGTTTTAAATACATTTAGATAATGCTATTTTTTATAGGATAGGGTGACAAACGCGCACACAGTTCACCTGATGGTAAGTGGTTGCTGCGGCCCATAGATATCTACATCTATCCTCGATTACGAATCAAAATGCAGATGCGTTGTCACCCGTGAGGACTAAGATGGAATGCCTCGTTTCCAGTAAAAAGGGTCTCCGGTATTCTACACTCACCATACGAAACACAGCGGTATTAGGCTACTATTTTACGCTGGTATTCTGTAAGAGCGTTATCCTTCCCCGGTCGAGCCGACCCAGTCGTGGTACAACTATACTATAATATGACTGCAGCACGGCTCTACCACGTAAAAAATTACTATGATGATGATGAACATTTATCTTCACATCTTATAGTTAGATCCTTTTAGGAATAAGTTAGATATAGAGTCGAAAATACGAGCAACTGAGCAGGTAATAAGTTAAATGAAAACTTAACAAAAAATTCCCAGTGACCACTTATTCTTTATATTTATATCCACCGTTCTGCCAACCCGTTATTTATTAATTTTTAATAAGATATTTTTTTAACGTAGAAATATATAGCGTGACACACTGTAGTACGTGCGAAATCGATTGAGAATGTTTGTAACCCCTGGTTAAATGACCTTTCGGTCGTTTAACCAGGGGTTACAAACTTTCAATATATGGGCACGTTTTATACGTAGTACTTTCTTTATTTATAATGATTTTTTGTATTTTTTTTATAATAATACAAATACACACAAATAATATTATATATATATATATATATATATATATATATATATATATATATATATATATATATATATATATATATATATATATTAACTAGTATTAAAAAGTAATGTAAAAGATCGCTGTAAAGAAAAATCATCTATTGTTATAAAGTAGTTTATTCATTTAACAATAAAAAGCAATGTCACGTTTCTTTTAGAACAAACTGACGTAACACGCGTTTTGTTTATTTTAAAGGGAAGAATTTGCAAAAGCTCAATATGGTGATTATATTGTTTCGAATTTTTTTAATACCAAACTGTTATTGAATGAATTGCTGCGTTACTTACCATAAATTGAAATATAAAATATAACACATTTTTCGCGACATACCGTAAGGTTTTACGATATTTATAGGAACCACAGACAGTATTATTTAAGAAACAAAAAACAAAATACATGTGATGACCTAGAAGTGTGAATAATATCAATATTTAAATATAGTTATCACATATAAATAGAGATTTTGTAAGTTACGCCCTTTGACTCTCGGCTCATATCTGAGGTCATTGTCCGTTTTTCTCAATCGATTTGGCACAGACTATAGTGTGTCCAACCTCAACGGGCCTTGCTACCTTGCTACCGCAACCGTGCCGCGGCAACATCTTGAGTAATTGTTCTTTTAAGCATCAGGTCACTCGTACAATCTGATAATTTTTTTCTATGTTCTCTTATTTATTTTAGTCATTGTTTTAATTCATCTGAATATTTCTGTTGTTATTACCCTCATTAAAACTGTATGAGTGTCAGTTGCTGTATAAATGCTGTTTCTAATCCTCGATATCTTATTAAAGGCTAAATATAAAATTACAAGATATCTATTTACGCGTCATCCATAGCATACAGTAATTATAATACTTGATTATGCGATAAGGAATTGTCAAGATAGATTAGGCTTTCTATACTAATCTATGAGCCTTTCGCTAATTAAACTGTTCTGCAATGTGTTAAACAGCTAAGCATTACAAGACGCTTGTACAAATTAACTTACAATCTACTATCAGATAAGATTAAATCAAATCACGGCCCCTACATATGAAGTATTGCGTAGAACTTTTTTTTATACAACTGAAATGATGAAATTTATTATATTGAAATATATTGAAGTCGTTTGCTATTGGCCATTGTCATTAATGTAATGCCAATAATAATAAGGTAGCCATAGTCAGTTCCGTTTTATAAAAAAGACCAGGAAAGGACTGCGCTCGCACAGAATAACAGTGTGAAATGGCAGCATGATGTTGATCTATGTTTTTACCGTGTAAGAGCGGTGTAAAATTAAACACTACCCCGTATCATCCCGTGGGTGTCGTAAGAGGCGACAGAGGAAAAAAATCACGAGATGCGCAGCAGCGTCTTCCTAACAACGACAAAAAAACTGCGGTTGCCAAGCGTGGCAACTATGGCAAATATTCCAATATGAAGCAACCAATTAAATATGTACGCGTACTAATTTAGAAATCCTATACCTTTAAACGAGCAACTCTTGTATATATCTATATATATAATCGGAATCACGGAACCGGCTAAAACGATTTTCATAAAATTTAGTGTCCAGGGAGTTTCGGGGGTAATAAATCGATCTAGGTAGGATTATTTTTAGAAAATGTCTTTTTGTCCATGTTTTCAGGCAATGAAAAACTGCTACAATATAAGAAGGTACATTTTGACACAGTGTTAATGATCGTAATAGCTCAAGTGGATATCGAGCGGTCGCGAAATCGTAATGCCTTGGTTCGCGGCCTGTCTTCGGTCCGACTTTTTTCCTTTTTTTTCAAGTTCCCTTCTTTTGTGAGAAAATCTATTATTTCGAGCCATTTTTTAGTATTTTTTACAAATACGAAAATTTTAATTAAACTAATTGCACTCATGATTTTTTATACAAAAAACCAGTTCAGTTTTATCTATTGTCAATAAGATCAAAAAATATTATTCATGTAATTTGTATCTAAATGTGATTTAAAAAAACCGAGCAAAGCGAGGGTACTTTTTATTTGAGAACAAAATGAACTTACAATCTACCTATTTTAAAGTTTACTTCCAAAAACTACAGTGAAACATCACGTAATCTGTAAGTATTTTCATATAAGTTAGAAATATATGTTAAACATTTTCCGAATGCATTTCTACTCTTGCCTTAAGGAGTTTCAATTCTGCCAAAGTGAATACTGGTACAGGTAAAAAAGAGTAGAGTAAAAATTCTTACTGTGTAATCAAATATTCATTGTAAAACATCCTTCAAAACATAACCCGTAGAAGATTAAGAAGACATCTGTTGCCAAGATCGCGCCAGGTAGAGTCCTACATAGAGCAATAGTGCAACTTAGCCTTCAAAAAATAAAATTTTACCCACAAATTTAATTTCATTTCATCAGTACTTTTCCGTTGAGCATAAGTTAACTAGCTGATATTAGCACCCGGGCTTAGAAACCTGTTAAAGATTAAATAGTTTTTTGCGTGTGAAGTACTGACGTACTTTGGTGAGAAGACCAAGTTTTTTGCTACTATCTTTGCCTTGACTCAATAAATAGAATTGTTTAAATTTTTAATTATTGGCAGAAATAGAAGAAATTCTAGAAATTCGCAATCAGTAAAATTTTGAGAACAGTGTCATATAACACAGATGAATTAACCGTGTATTGGCGGTATAAGAACATATAACACAGATGAATTAACCGTGTATTGGCGGTATAAGAACATATAACACAGATGAATTAACCGTGTATTGGCGGTATAAGAACATATAACACAGATGAATTAACCGTGTATTGGCGGTATAAGAACATATAACACAGATGAATTAACCGTGTATTGGCGGTATAAGAACATATAACGCAGATGAATTAACCGTGTATTGGCGGTATAAGAACATATAACACAGATGAATTAACCGTGTAGTGGCGGTATAAGAACATATAACACAGATGAATTAACCGTGTATTGGCGGTATAAGAACATATAACACAGATGAATTAACCGTGTATTGGCGGTATAAGAACATATAACACAGATGAATTAACCGTGTATTGGCGGTATAAGAACATATAACACAGATGAATTAACCGTGTATTGGCGGTATAAGAACATATAACGCAGATGAATTAACCGTGTATTGGCGGTATAAGAACATATAACACAGATGAATTAACCGTGTATTGGCGGTATAAGAACATATAACACAGATGAATTAACCGTGTATTGGCGGTATAAGAACATATAACGCAGATGAATTAACCGTGTATTGGCGGTATAAGAACATATAAGGCAGATGAATTAACCGTGTATTGGCGGTATAAGAACATATAACGCAGATGAATTAACCGTGTATTGGCGGTATAAGAACATATAACACAGATGAATTAGCCGTGTATTGGCGGTATAAGAACATATAACGCAGATGAATTAACCGTGTATTGGCGGTATAAGAACATATAACGCAGATGAATTAACCGTGTATTGGCGGTATAAGAACATATAACGCAGATGAATTAACCGTGTATTGGCGGTATAAGAACATATAACACAGATGAATTAACCGTGTATTGGCGGTATAAGAACATATAACGCAGATGAATTAACCGTGTATTGGCGGTATAAGAACATATAACACAGATGAATTAACCGTGTATTGGCGGTATAAGAACATATAACACAGATGAATTAACCGTGTATTGGCGGTATAAGAACATATAACGCAGATGAATTAACCGTGTATTGACGGTATAAGAACATATAACACAGATGAATTAACCGTGTATTGGCGGTATAAGAACATATAACACAGATGAATTAACCGTGTATTGGCGGTATAAGAACATATAACACAGATGAATTAACCGTGTATTGGCGGTATAAGAACATATAACACAGATGAATTAACCGTGTATTGGCGGTATAAGAACATATAACACAGATGAATTAACCGTGTATTGGCGGTATAAGAACATATAACGCAGATGAATTAACCGTGTATTGGCGGTATAAGAACATATAACGCAGATGAATTAACCGTGTATTGGCGGTATAAGAACATATAACGCAGATGAATTAACCGTGTATTGGCGGTATAAGAACATATAACGCAGATGAATTAACCGTGTATTGGCGGTATAAGAACATATAACGCAGATGAATTAACCGTGTATTGGCGGTATAAGAACATATAACGCAGATGAATTAACCGTGTATTGGCGGTATAAGAACATATTGGCGGTATAAGAACATATAACGCAGATGAATTAACCGTGTATTGGCGGTATAAGAACATATAACGCAGATGAATTAACCGTGTATTGGCGGTATAAGAACATATAACACAGATGAATTAGCCGTGTATTGGCGGTATAAGAACATATAACGCAGATGAATTAACCGTGTATTGGCGGTATAAGAACATATAACGCAGATGAATTAACCGTGTATTGGCGGTATAAGAACATATAACGCAGATGAATTAACCGTGTATTGGCGGTATAAGAACATATAACGCAGATGAATTAACCGTGTATTGGCGGTATAAGAACATATAACGCAGATGAATTAACCGTGTATTGGCGGTATAAGAACATATAACGCAGATGAATTAACCGTGTATTGGCGGTATAAGAACATATAACACAGATGAATTAACCGTGTATTGGCGGTATAAGAACATATAACACAGATGAATTAACCGTGTATTGGCGGTATAAGAACATATAACACAGATGAATTAACCGTGTATTGGCGGTATAAGAACATATAACACAGATGAATTAACCGTGTATTGGCGGTATAAGAACATATAACGCAGATGAATTAACCGTGTATTGGCGGTATAAGAACATATAACACAGATGAATTAACCGTGTATTGGCGGTATAAGAACATATAACGCAGATGAATTAACCGTGTATTGGCGGTATAAGAACATATAACGCAGATGAATTAACCGTGTATTGGCGGTATAAGAACATATAACGCAGATGAATTAACCGTGTATTGGCGGTATAAGAACATATAACGCAGATGAATTAACCGTATATTGGCGGTATAAGAACATATAACACAGATGAATTAACCGTGTATTGGCGGTATAAGAACATATAACACAGATGAATTAACCGTGTATTGGCGGTATAAGAACATATAACCCAGATGAATTAACCGTGTATTGGCGGTATAAGAACATATAACGCAGATGAATTAACCGTGTATTGGCGGTATAAGAACATATAACGCAGATGAATTAACCGTGTATTGGCGGTATAAGAACATATAACACAGATGAATTAACCGTGTATTGGCGGTATAAGAACATATAACACAGATGAATTAACCGTATATTGGCGGTATAAGAACATATAACACAGATGAATTAACCGTGTATTGGCGGTATAAGAACATATAACACAGATGAATTAACCGTGTATTGGCGGTATAAGAACATATAACACAGATGAATTAACCGTGTATTGGCGGTATAAGAACATATAACGCAGATGAATTAACCGTGTATTGGCGGTATAAGAACATATAACGCAGATGAATTAACCGTATATTGGCGGTATAAGAACATATAACACAGATGAATTAACCGTGTATTGGCGGTATAAGAACATATAACACAGATGAATTAACCGTGTATTGGCGGTATAAGAACATATAACACAGATGAATTAACCGTGTATTGGCGGTATAAGAACATATAACACAGATGAATTAACCGTGTATTGGCGGTATAAGAACATATAACACAGATGAATTAACCGTGTATTGGCGGTATAAGAACATATAACACAGATGAATTAACCGTGTATTGGCGGTATAAGGACATATAACGCAGATGAATTAACCGTGTATTGGCGGTATAAGAACATATAACGCAGATGAATTAACCGTGTATTGGCGGTATAAGAACATATAACACAGATGAATTAACCGTGTATTGGCGGTATAAGAACATATAACACAGATGAATTAACCGTGTATTGGCGGTATAAGAACATATAACACATTTGAATTAACCGTGTATTGGCGGTATAAGAACATATAACACAGATGAATTAACCGTGTATTGGCGGTATAAGAACATATAACACAGATGAATTAACCGTGTATTGGCGGTATAAGAACATATAACACATATGAATTAACCGTGTATTGGCGGTATAAGAACATATAACACAGATGAATTAACCGTGTATTGTCGGTATAAGAACATATAACACAGATGAATTAACCGTGTATTGGCGGTATAAGAACATATAACACAGATGAATTAACCGTGTATTGGCGGTATAAGAACATATAACACAGATGAATTAACCGTGTATTGGCGGTATAAGAACATATAACGCAGATGAATTAACCGTGTATTGGCGGTATAAGAACATATAACACAGATGAATTAACCGTGTATTGGCGGTATAAGAACATATAACGCAGATGAATTAACCGTGTATTGGCGGTATAAGAACATATAACGCAGATGAATTAACCGTGTATTGGCGGTATAAGAACATATAACGCAGATGAATTAACCGTGTATTGGCGGTATAAGAACATATAACGCAGATGAATTAACCGTGTATTGGCGGTATAAGAACATATAACACAGATGAATTAACCGTGTATTGGCGGTATAAGAACATATAACGCAGATGAATTAACCGTGTATTGGCGGTATAAGAACATATAACACAGATGAATTAACCGTGTATTGGCGGTATAAGAACATATAACGCTGATGAATTAACCGTGTATTGGCGGTATAAGAACATATAACGCTGATGAATTAACTGTGTATTGGCGGTATAAGAACATATAACGCTGATGAATTAACCGTGTATTGGCGGTATAAGAACATATAACACAGATGAATTAACCGTGTATTGGCGGTATAAGAACATATAACGCAGATGAATTAACCGTATATTGGCGGTATAAGAACATATAACACAGATGAATTAACCGTGTATTGGCGGTATAAGAACATATAACGCAGATGAATTAACCGTGTATTGGCGGTATAAGAACATATAACACAGATGAATTAACCGTGTATTGGCGGTATAAGAACATATAACGCAGATGAATTAACCGTGTATTGGCGGTATAAGAACATATAACACAGATGAATTAACCGTGTATTGGCGGTATAAGAACATATAACACAGATGAATTAACCGTGTATTGGCGGTATAAGAACATATAACACAGATGAATTAACCGTGTGTTGGCGGTATAAGAACATATAACACAGATGAATTAACCGTGTATTGCGGTATAAGAACATATAACACAGATGAATTAACCGTGTATTGGCGGTATAAGAACATATAACACAGATGAATTAACCGTGTATTGGCGGTATAAGAACATATAACACAGATGAATTAACCGTGTATTGGCGGTATAAGAACATATAACACAGATGAATTAACCGTGTATTGGCGGTATAAGAACATATAACACAGATGAATTAACCGTGTATTGGCGGTATAAGAACATATAACGCTGATGAATTAACCGTGTATTGGCGGTATAAGAACATATAACGCTGATGAATTAACCGTGTATTGGCGGTATAAGAACATATAACGCTGATGAATTAACCGTGTATTGGCGGTATAAGAACATATAACACAGATGAATTAACCGTGTATTGGCGGTATAAGAACATATAACGCAGATGAATTAACCGTGTATTGGCGGTATAAGAACATATAACGCAGATGAATTAAGCGTGTATTGGCGGTATAAGAACATATAACGCAGATGAATTAACCGTGTATTGGCGGTATAAGAACATATAACACAGATGAATTAACCGTGTATTGGCGGTATAAGAACATATAACACAGATGAATTAACCGTGTATTGGCGGTATAAGAACATATAACACAGATGAATTAACCGTGTATTGGCGGTATAAGAACATATAACACAGATGAATTAACCGTGTATTGCGGTATAAGAACATATAACACAGATGAATTAACCGTGTATTAGCGGTATAAGAACATATAACACAGATGAATTAACCGTGTATTGCGGTATAAGAACATATAACACAGATGAATTAACCGTGTATTGGCGGTATAAGAACATATAACACAGATGAATTAACCGTGTATTGGCGGTATAAGAACATATAACACAGATGAATTAACCGTGTATTGCGGTATAAGAACATATAACGCAGATGAATTAACCGTGTATTGGCAGTATAAGAACATATAACACAGATGAATTAACCGTGTATTGGCGGTATAAGAACATATAACGCAGATGAATTAACCGTGTATTGGCGGTATAAGAACATATAACGCTGATGAATTAACCGTGTATTGGCGGTATAAGAACATATAACACAGATGAATTAACCGTGTATTGGCGGTATAAGAACATATAACACAGATGAATTAACCGTGTATTGCGGTATAAGAACATATAACACAGATGAATTAACCGTGTATTGGCGGTATAAGAACATATAACACAGATGAATTAACCGTGTATTGCGGTATAAGAACATATAACACAGATGAATTAACCGTGTATTGGCGGTATAAGAACATATAACACAGATGAATTAACCGTGTATTGGCGGTATAAGAACATATAACACAGATGAATTAACCGTGTATTGCGGTATAAGAACATATAACGCAGATGAATTAACCGTGTATTGCGGTATAAGAACATATAACACAGATGAATTAACCGTGTATTGGCGGTATAAGAACATATAACGCAGATGAATTAACCGTGTATTGGCGGTATAAGAACATATAACGCAGATGAATTAACCGTGTATTGGCGGTATAAGAACATATAACGCAGATGAATTAACCGTGTATTGGCGGTATAAGAACATATAACACAGATGAATTAACCGTGTATTGGCGGTATAAGAACATATAACGCAGATGAATTAACCGTGTATTGGCGGTATAAGAACATATAACGCAGATGAATTAACCGTGTATTGGCGGTATAAGAACATATAACGCAGATGAATTAACCGTGTATTGGCGGTATAAGAACATATAACACAGATGAATTAACCGTGTATTGGCGGTATAAGAACATATAACGCAGATGAATTAACCGTGTATTGGCGGTATAAGAACATATAACGCAGATGAATTAACCGTGTATTGGCGGTATAAGAACATATAACACAGATGAATTAACCGTGTATTGGCGGTATAAGAACATATAACACAGATGAATTAACCGTGTATTGGCGATATAAGAACATATAACACAGATGAATTAACCGTGTATTGGCGGTATAAGAACATATAACACAGATGAATTAACCGTGTATTGGCGGTATAAGAACATATAACACAGATGAATTAACCGTGTATTGGCGGTATAAGAACATATAACACAGATGAATTAACCGTGTATTGGCGGTATAAGAACATATAACACAGATGAATTAACCGTGTATTGGCGGTATAAGAACATATAACGCAGATGAATTAACCGTGTATTGGCGGTATAAGAACATATAACACAGATGAATTAACCGTGTATTGGCGGTATAAGAACATATAACACAGATGAATTAACCGTGTATTGGCGGTATAAGAACATATAACACAGATGAATTAACCGTGTATTGGCGGTATAAGAACATATAACACAGATGAATTAACCGTGTATTGGCGGTATAAGAACATATAACACAGATGAATTAACCGTGTATTGGCGGTATAAGAACATATAACACAGATGAATTAACCGTGTATTGGCGGTATAAGAACATATAACGCAGATGAATTAACCGTGTATTGGCGGTATAAGAACATATAACGCAGATGAATTAACCGTGTATTGGCGGTATAAGAACATATAACGCAGATGAATTAACCGTGTATTGGCGGTATAAGAACATATAACGCAGATGAATTAACCGTGTATTGGCGGTATAAGAACATATAACGCAGATGAATTAACCGTGTATTGGCGGTATAAGAACATATAACGCAGATGAATTAACCGTGTATTGGCGGTATAAGAACATATAACGCAGATGAATTAACCGTGTATTGGCGGTATAAGAACATATAACGCAGATGAATTAACCGTGTATTGGCGGTATAAGAACATATAACACAGATGAATTAACCGTGTATTGGCGGTATAAGAACATATAACACAGATGAATTAACCGTGTATTGGCGGTATAAGAACATATAACACAGATGAATTAACCGTGTATTGGCGGTATAAGAACATATAACACAGATGAATTAACCGTGTATTGGCGGTATAAGAACATATAACACAGATGAATTAACCGTGTATTGGCGGTATAAGAACATATAACGCAGATGAATTAACCGTGTATTGGCGGTATAAGAACATATAACGCAGATGAATTAACCGTGTATTGGCGGTATAAGAACATATAACGCAGATGAATTAACCGTGTATTGGCGGTATAAGAACATATAACGCAGATGAATTAACCGTGTATTGGCGGTATAAGAACATATAACACAGATGAATTAACCGTGTATTGGCGGTATAAGAACATATAACGCAGATGAATTAACCGTGTATTGGCGGTATAAGAACATATAACGCAGATGAATTAACCGTGTATTGGCGGTATAAGAACATATAACACAGATGAATTAACCGTGTATTGGCGGTATAAGAACATATAACACAGATGAATTAACCGTGTATTGGCGGTATAAGAACATATAACACAGATGAATTAACCGTGTATTGGCGGTATAAGAACATATAACGCAGATGAATTAACCGTGTATTGGCGGTATAAGAACATATAACACAGATGAATTAACCGTGTATTGGCGGTATAAGAACATATAACGCAGATGAATTAACCGTGTATTGGCGGTATAAGAACATACAAGACAGATGAATTAACCGTGTATTGGCGGTATAAGAACATATAACGCAGATGAATTAACCGTGTATTGGCGGTATAAGAACATATAACGCAGATGAATTAACCGTGTATTGGCGGTATAAGAACATATAAGACAGATGAATTAACCGTGTATTGGCGGTATAAGAACATATAACGCAGATGAATTAACCGTGTATTGGCGGTATAAGAACATATAACGCAGATGAATTAACCGTGTATTGGCGGTATAAGAACATATAAGACAGATGAATTAACCGTGTATTGGCGGTATAAGAACATATAACGCAGATGAATTAACCGTGTATTGGCGGTATAAGAACATATAACGCAGATGAATTAACCGTGTATTGGCGGTATAAGAACATATAACACAGATGAATTAACCGTGTATTGCGGTATAAGAACATATAACACAGATGAATTAACCGTGTATTGGCGGTATAAGAACATATAACACAGATGAATTAACCGTGTATTGGCGGTATAAGAACATATAACACAGATGAATTAACCGTGTATTGGCGGTATAAGAACATATAACACAGATGAATTAACCGTGTATTGGCGGTATAAGAACATATAACACAGATGAATTAACCGTGTATTGGCGGTATAAGAACATATAACGCAGATGAATTAACCGTGTATTGGCGGTATAAGAACATATAACGCAGATGAATTAACCGTGTATTGGCGGTATAAGAACATATAACACAGATGAATTAACCGTGTATTGGCGGTATAAGAACATATAACACAGATGAATTAACCGTGTATTGGCGGTATAAGAACATATAACACAGATGAATTAACCGTGTATTGGCGGTATAAGAACATATAACACAGATGAATTAACCGTGTATTGGCGGTATAAGAACATATAACGCAGATGAATTAATCGTGTATTGGCGGTATAAGAACATATAACGCAGATGAATTAATCGTGTATTGGCGGTATAAGAACATATAACGCAGATGAATTAACCGTGTATTGGCGGTATAAGAACATATAACACAGATGAATTAACCGTGTATTGGCGGTATAAGAACATATAACACAGATGAATTAACCGTGTATTGGCGGTATAAGAACATATAACACAGATGAATTAACCGTGTATTGGCGGTATAAGAACATATAACGCAGATGAATTAACCGTGTATTGGCGGTATAAGAACATATAACACAGATGAATTAACCGTGTATTGGCGGTATAAGAACATATAACGCAGATGAATTAACCGTGTATTGGCGGTATAAGAACATATAACGCAGATGAATTAACCGTGTATTGGCGGTATAAGAACATATAACGCAGATGAATTAACCGTGTATTGGCGGTATAAGAACATATAACGCAGATGAATTAACCGTGTATTGGCGGTATGAGAACATATAACGCAGATGAATTAACCGTGTATTGGCGGTATAAGAACATATAACACAGATGAATTAACCGTGTATTGGCGGTATAAGAACATATAACGCAGATGAATTAACCGTGTATTGGCGGTATAAGAACATATAACGCAGATGAATTAACCGTGTATTGGCGGTATAAGAACATATAACGCAGATGAATTAACCGTGTATTTGCGGTATAAGAACATATAACGCAGATGAATTAACCGTGTATTGGCGGTATAAGAACATATAACGCAGATGAATTAACCGTGTATTGGCGGTATAAGAACATATAACGCAGATGAATTAACCGTGTATTGGCGGTATAAGAACATATAACGCAGATGAATTAACCGTGTATTGGCGGTATAAGAACATATAACGCAGATGAATTAACCGTGTATTGGCGGTATAAGAACATATAACGCAGATGAATTAACCGTGTATTGGCGGTATAAGAACATATAACGCAGATGAATTAACCGTGTATTGGCGGTATAAGAACATATAACGCAGATGAATTAACCGTGTATTGGCGGTATAAGAACATACAAGACAGATGAATTAACCGTGTATTGGCGGTATAAGAACATATAACGCAGATGAATTAACCGTGTATTGGCGGTATAAGAACATATAACGCAGATGAATTAACCGTGTATTGGCGGTATAAGAACATATAAGACAGATGAATTAACCGTGTATTGGCGGTATAAGAACATATAACGCAGATGAATTAACCGTGTATTGGCGGTATAAGAACATATAACGCAGATGAATTAACCGTGTATTGGCGGTATAAGAACATATAAGACAGATGAATTAACCGTGTATTGGCGGTATAAGAACATATAACGCAGATGAATTAACCGTGTATTGGCGGTATAAGAACATATAACGCAGATGAATTAACCGTGTATTGGCGGTATAAGAACATATAACACAGATGAATTAACCGTGTATTGCGGTATAAGAACATATAACACAGATGAATTAACCGTGTATTGGCGGTATAAGAACATATAACACAGATGAATTAACCGTGTATTGGCGGTATAAGAACATATAACACAGATGAATTAACCGTGTATTGGCGGTATAAGAACATATAACACAGATGAATTAACCGTGTATTGGCGGTATAAGAACATATAACACAGATGAATTAACCGTGTATTGGCGGTATAAGAACATATAACGCAGATGAATTAACCGTGTATTGGCGGTATAAGAACATATAACGCAGATGAATTAACCGTGTATTGGCGGTATAAGAACATATAACACAGGTGAATTAACCGTGTATTGGCGGTATAAGAACATATAACACAGATGAATTAACCGTGTATTGGCGGTATAAGAACATATAACACAGATGAATTAACCGTGTATTGGCGGTATAAGAACATATAACACAGATGAATTAACCGTGTATTGGCGGTATAAGAACATATAACGCAGATGAATTAATCGTGTATTGGCGGTATAAGAACATATAACGCAGATGAATTAATCGTGTATTGGCGGTATAAGAACATATAACGCAGATGAATTAACCGTGTATTGGCGGTATAAGAACATATAACACAGATGAATTAACCGTGTATTGGCGGTATAAGAACATATAACACAGATGAATTAACCGTGTATTGGCGGTATAAGAACATATAACACAGATGAATTAACCGTGTATTGGCGGTATAAGAACATATAACGCAGATGAATTAACCGTGTATTGGCGGTATAAGAACATATAACACAGATGAATTAACCGTGTATTGGCGGTATAAGAACATATAACGCAGATGAATTAACCGTGTATTGGCGGTATAAGAACATATAACGCAGATGAATTAACCGTGTATTGGCGGTATAAGAACATATAACGCAGATGAATTAACCGTGTATTGGCGGTATAAGAACATATAACGCAGATGAATTAACCGTGTATTGGCGGTATAAGAACATATAACACAGATGAATTAACCGTGTATTGGCGGTATAAGAACATATAACACAGATGAATTAACCGTGTATTGGCGGTATAAGAACATATAACACAGATGAATTAACCGTGTATTGGCGGTATAAGAACATGTAACGCAGATGAATTAACCGTGTATTGGCGGTATAAGAACATATAACGCAGATGAATTAACCGTGTATTGGCGGTATAAGAACATATAACGCAGATGAATTAACCGTGTATTGGCGGTATAAGAACATATAACGCAGATGAATTAACCGTGTATTGGCGGTATAAGAACATATAACGCAGATGAATTAACCGTGTATTGGCGGTATAAGAACATATAACACAGATGAATTAACCGTGTATTGGCGGTATAAGAACATATAACGCAGATGAATTAACCGTGTATTGGCGGTATAAGAACATATAACGCAGATGAATTAACCGTGTATTGGCGGTATAAGAACATATAAGACAGATGAATTAACCGTGTATTGGCGGTATAAGAACATATAACGCAGATGAATTAACCGTGTATTGGCGGTATAAGAACATATAACGCAGATGAATTAACCGTGTATTGGCGGTATAAGAACATATAACACAGATGAATTAACCGTGTATTGGCGGTATAAGAACATATAACACAGATGAATTAACCGTGTATTGGCGGTATAAGAACATATAACACAGATGAATTAACCGTGTATTGGCGGTATAAGAACATATAACACAGATGAATTAACCGTGTATTGGCGGTATAAGAACATATAACACAGATGAATTAACCGTGTATTGGCGGTATAAGAACATATAACACAGATGAATTAACCGTGTATTGGCGGTATAAGAACATATAACACAGATGAATTAACCGTGTATTGGCGGTATAAGAACATATAACACAGATGAATTAACCGTGTATTGGCGGTATAAGAACATATAACACAGATGAATTAACCGTGTATTGGCGGTATAAGAACATATAACACAGATGAATTAACCGTGTATTGGCGGTATAAGAACATATAACACAGATGAATTAACTGTGTATTGGCGGTATAAGAACATATAACACAGATGAATTAACCGTGTATTGCGGTATAAGAACATACAACACAGATGAATTAACCGTGTATTGGCGGTATAAGAACATATAACACAGATGAATTAACCGTGTATTGCGGTATAAGAACATACAACACAGATGAATTAACCGTGTATTGGCGGTATAAGAACATATAACACAGATGAATTAACCGTGTATTGGCGGTATAAGAACATATAACACAGATGAATTAACCGTGTATTGGCGGTATAAGAACATATAACACAGATGAATTAACCGTGTATTGGCGGTATAAGAACATACAACACAGATGAATTAACCGTGTATTGGCGGTATAAGAACATATAACACAGATGAATTAACCGTGTATTGGCGGTATAAGAACATATAACACAGATGAATTAACCGTGTATTGGCGGTATAAGAACATATAACACAGATGAATTAACCGTGTATTGGCGGTATAAGAACATATAACACAGATGAATTAACCGTGTATTGGCGGTATAAGAACATCCACTATCCCTTATCGTCCCGAGGGTGTCGTAAGACGTGACAGGGGGAAATTGAAACATGTGGTGGGCAACAGCATCTTCCTGATAACAACTAAAATAATAAATAACTGCGGTTGATTACCCGATAGCCAAGTGTGGCAACTATAGCAAAATCTCCCCATGAGGCAAACATGAGGGAGGCCTATGTTTAGCACTGGACTTTTATAAACAGCAATGGATGAATGAAATAATGTTTTGATTCAACAATCTATTGATATAGATGACAGATATTTTCCGTAAAAAGCTTAGGGGCTTAGCACTCACCTGAAATTTCTTTTGGATATTTTTAATTTGCCTGCAATTTTAAGAGCAAAAAAGGTTTGCAAAAACAACTCTTTTTTTAAGTCTGTTTAAACTTGTGTTAGGGAACATTATACAAAAGCTGATGATAATTTTGTTACAATGAGAATTATTGAAGTTATTGCTTTATTCCAACTTCAAAATAATTATTATTTTAAAAACCGAACCATGTCTAAAGCTTATCTGTGCCTTCAATGTTTTAGCAGTCGTTTTGATATATTAATGACAACGAAGTTATTATTTTTGAGGTTTTCTTTATGTGTTCTTGCTTTGTTTAGTAATGCAGTCTGCAACTAGCCCTAATACCTGTTGATCCTAAATTGACTAAGCTTTTGATATTAGATTACTCGCAAACATGGTAATAGCAAGTAGCCATAATTTTACAATAACATGTTGACCACGATCGGTGGTTTGGTCATGTAGAAAGAATGAATGAGGAAAGAGTGACAAAGCAAATTTATATGGCAGATGTGAACGGCAGAGTCGGGAAGGGACGCCCTAGAAAAAAGTTTATCGACCAAATTGGCGATATTTTGAAAATGGGCCACGTTAGAAGTACCCTTAACCGACGAGCATGTTTGCGTAGATATATGGATGTAAAGGAGACGAAAGAGGTATGTCAGGATAGTGCCAAATGGAAGTCCGTTGTCTCTGCCTACCCCTCTGGGTGACAGGCGTGAGAGTTTATGTTTTTTATGTTTTTTTTTTACCACGAATTGTGCCGATTATAGTAGCTTTTGATATTGGATTACTGAAAACGTGTTATGAAGTGTACCGTTACAGAAGACGCTGACTCCACTGTATAATATTGCTATTGTATATAGGTATTGCTGGTCAAACCAAGGCGTCATACTTTCAGTCATCAGATTTTTTTGACCATCCTATAAAAACCTTTGCATTTTTAATAAGACTCATTACAGTCTTCATCGAAGTAATGAAATCACTTAGGGATGTTAGTATTTTACTCAATTAGTTTTAATTCATTACTGTAATGAAATAGTAATAAATGTCATCGAGATATATTTAGTGTTTTTTTAAAGCTTCAGCACCGTTCCCGAAATTTAACCAAGTCGTTAATAGTTCGCTTATTAAAATTCATAATTGTTATACGAATTGCCATTTGTGTGTCATTTTGGCAGTAACTATAACATTAAGTGATATCGGTACAGTATAATAAGCTGTTTGTAGATTAATTATAATTAGTCTAAGTAATCAGATAATGCTGTTTCTTCTGATAATGAATACTTGCAAAGCGTTAATGTAAACGCATAACATGGTTGGTTTCGGTTTTATTAGAGCTCGCGGCCGAAGTGACAATCATTCTGCAGTCTGCGCTAGATCTGTGCAGGTAGTGTTGTACGTTCAGTCCAGACATGTCAGCAAGAAAGGAAAAAGTTGGAATCGTGGGCAGGTACGAGGCAAATTCTGTTGGCTAATTAATTGTATCACAAAGTAATTGTTTTTTTTTTTAATTTATAGGCTTAAAGTGAAAGTGAAAACTGATTTTTGTAAAAATAAACTTCGAAAAGAACTTATAATACTACATTTCATAGTCCTTGTGTTTTAGTCAGCTTGTTATTAAAGCACGAAAATCAAATAATCGAATAATTTAAAAAAATATGAATAATAAATAAAGAATGTAAATAATGTAGTAGCGAAAGGAAAAATCTGTGCGAAATTTTATGTATGTCGTGTCTTACGTAACGTACTTACGTAATACGTAATGTATTTGTAACATCGATTACATAAACATTGAAGTTGATGCAACAGATATATTGGCTGAATAAGGTTAGATATACCAGAATCATAATAAAAACTGTGTTCGAAATAATGACCACATAATGTTTCATATATTTATGAATTAATACAATATCTGAAGCGTGAGTGATTCTGTAAAAAAATATACAAGGTATATCGCACTACGTATTCTCTATCTAGATCATCTACTAGTTAGTCTGTAAAATTTGATGTCCCAGTCGTCGATCTGGGTATGACTGGTACTATCACGACACACATAAATGAGTTTACGACATATTGACAAGGTTTCGCCTACAATTACATAACTTTATAAAGTAATTATTACTTTAGGTAGATGCATAATTTTAAATAATTTAGGCTATTTAAATATTACCGTGTAGTGGCGGTTGAGAATATCCACTACCCCATATCTTCCCATGGGTGTCGTAATAGGTGACAGAGCTACCCTGCTGCTAGCCGCACATCTACTGCCTGGAGACAGGCAGAAATATGGCAAATGGGCAGCAATATCTTCGTGATACGTAACGTATAATGCACGCACCTTGAGATATTCTCGTCAGTCACGTGAAGATCCTGAAGCTGTAAAAAGAGATAGATAAGTTGCGCTGATATATTATAGGATTATCCGAGGTCCGAAGAGAGAGGTAGGACACGGTAATCCTCGAATCCGGCAACTTGTTCTATCACCGGGAGGGCAACCATCTGTCCCAAGGAGTAGCCACAAATCTCTCGTCAACAACGTTGTAAAGAGTGGGAGTGTAAGAACAACGAGAGAAGCGTACCTGATACTTAGAATCACCTGTATTCGCTTAAAGTATACAGGTTTACGCACCAACATTGGCACATCCCGATGAGGGGACGAGGGAAATGTATGAAGATATCTCTAAATTAATGCATTCCTACAGTGTTGATAGGAGACTTCAACGCAAAACTGGGTACATGAGAATGTGATGAGCTAAAGGTAGGGAAAGTTGGGACTCTTTATGATGAACTCTTTCTTGCATAAGTGGCCTCACAGAAAGTAGACCTGGTCGAGCCCCGACGGTTCGACAAAAAATTTGACTTCGTTATGACGTCCAGACGTTAACTGTTCAGTGATGTCTCAGTGATCGCGAGGGTGAAAACTGGCAGCGATCACCGAATAGTTAGAGGCACACTGAATCTAAACGTTAAGTTGGAGAGGTCTTGCTAATGAAGTCAACGCTCCTTCCCCTTCGTGCGCTAATCCAAGATCCCGAAAACTTTCAGCTCGAATTACAAAACCGTTTTTAGTGCTTAGAAGACTGCAATACAGTAGACGATATAAATGACAAGCTCGTGGAAACTGTCCATGCAGTCGGAGTTAAGTTCTGCAATACCCGCCGCAAAAGAACATAAAAACTTTATGATAACACTCTTAATCTCATGGCCGTACACGGGAAATGAATCTGCAGTCTTCAGCAGGTTTGAGAGCGTACAGGCATCCGAATAGACAGATCTTCAAAAACATGCGGCAGGACGTACGCAACTTCAATACAGCTCGTGTTGAAGAAGCGATTGAGCGGAACCAGGGCTCCAAAGCCTTTGCCAGAGATCACTCTGTCAGAAAGAGCCAACTGTCGAATCTGAATACCGAGTGTGGCATCATCGTTTCCGGGACACCTGAGATTTCGAGTGAGATTGAAGGTTCTATGGGCAGCTGTACACGTCATCGTCGGAGCCATACGCAAATGTGAGTAACGACTCAAGAGCAAGTCTTATTCGACACTATTCCGATGAGATCCCGGAATTGAGTCTGAGCGAGATTAGAATAGCTCTTCAGCACTTTAAAAACGGCAAGTACCTGGGCGTGGATGGAATTACAGCGGAGCTTCTGAAAGTGGGTGGAAAGCTGGTACTTGAAGTCCTTCAGAAGCCATTTAATTCCGTCCTCCATGAGGGCACTACTCCGGAGGCGTGGAGCAGAAGTGTGGTGGTCTTGTTCTTCAAGAAAGGTGACAACGCACTCTTGAAGAACTGCAGACCGATTTCCCTTCTGAGCCGCGTCTACTTGCTGTTTTCTAGAGTCATTACGAATCGTCTTGCACGCGGCCTCGAAGACTTCCAACCTTCCGAACAAGTCGGTTTTCGAAAAGGCTTTAGTACCATAGACCACATACATACCCTACGGCAAATTGTACAGAAGACCAAAGGGTACAATCTGACACTGCCTGGTGTATGTGCACTATGAAAAAGCCTTCGATTCCGTCGAAATTTGGGCGGTGCTACAGTACCTTCAGCGGTGCCAAGTTGACTATCGGTATGTCGAAGTGCTGAAGTGCTTGTACAGTAGGGCTACGGCTATCTGAGTACAGAACCAGAGTACAAACCAGAGTGATGTTATATCCCCGATACTCTTCACCACTGCATTGGAAGACGTTTTCAGGCTGGAAAGGATACGGTATTAACATCAATCGCGAGTACATATGTCACTTTCGATTTGTCGACGATATAGTCCTTATGGCAATAATCGCTGGAGGCCCTGAGGTCGTTGAGTATAGTGCATACTCAATGACCTCAGTAGTGCCTCCCAACGGATAGGTCTTAAGATGACCATGTTTAAAACGAAGATCATGTGTAGCACTAAGCTAAAGTTGTTGAAGAGTATGTTTGCCGTGCCCAGTGGCATTCCTTGGGGTAGGCCTATGTTCAGCAGTGGACTTGTGAATGATCATGATGATAGTTGATAATGAAGTTATTATAATCAAAACAGCGATATTTTTCTATTTAATTCAGTAACAGTTTTATGTACTTGTTAAGTATTTTATGTCCTTGCTGGTTTGGTTTTAAATAAAATAATTTCTTAAATGTAGTTTTCGACTTTGTAAATCTTAATGATCGCGACGTCCGTCCATTGATTGCTTTGTAAAATTATCAAGTGTGAAGAAAGGTTATATTACTATTGATAGTATATCTATGTATAAATAACACGAACAAAATTGTCAATTAAACTTAATGCTCAAGGTTATTGATATCTCAGCAATAACATGTAGTTACTTTATTGGTTTGTTCTTATTTCAACATTACTTAATGATACCTATACAAATAAAAAAGTTGAAACTGATAAATCTTTACATATACGTAATAAATCTGTAGAGAATTCATTCCTTCTAATAGACCTTTTTAAATGGTGTTTTTAGATAATTCCTCCAAAACATATCCTTGATATTGATGATGATATTTTTGATTATAAATTATTTAGCGATAAAATACATCAACAATAGAATATTGTGAAGGTTATTTTAAAACACGTATTAATAAGTAATTTTTTAAGTTGGTATTATAAGCTAGTGATTGCCTACTATCCTACTCCACAGATTAACTTATAGTTGGTGTAAGTTCTCTAAATATGAACCACTCGCATAATATGGACCATAGTAATATTCTGCAAGATATCACTGTTATCAGAACGAAGTTTTGCCTCGCGGCGTCTTGCCAGTGAATTGTAGCTTTCGAATTATTCAAGTACTCTGTGATTGTAGCAGAGTTGTATGTGCAAACGTGCAAGCAGTAATTTTGAGATTTTAAAATCGTTTGATGTAATTTTAGTAAGCTTTACAATTACGATCAATATATTTTATTTTGTAGCTGTATCTCATGACAATATTTTCTTACAAAATTACGACTTTGACATTGCACCATTTTGTAATATGGACCCATGAATGGTTTTTAAAATGGAATAGTGGGCCATATTATGGCCCACTAGTCCATATTATAAACCTTGTTCACTTTTTGTTTTAAGATATGGCGTTTGTTGTCACAATGACACCCAAATCTCTCATATCGTTAATCAACTGGTAGAGCTTGTCTAAACTGAAATGACGCGCCCCACTACTTAATTAGTTGATTTCGATGTGTGAGTGTAAATATTAATAACGACGCTTCATCTGTGTTTGAGCGTCGACTGCTCCGCGAACTATGATCTGTATGCCTACGTGACGGTCGACTAGTCGCGTGATAAATCCGACAACGCTCTCCTTAGGGAGCAGCGTTGGGGCATTGTATGAAACAAAACGTCCACTCTCTGCCACCTTCAGGCAATTATGACAAGTTGGACAAAAAATCCGAAACCGACGCGTGCTCCTACGCTTGAGTCTCACCGACAACCGAATGACCAATTACAATGGCATTTGTATATGTATTGCGTCCATATTTTAAATTTGCTTGTGTGCGTTAATGCGATAGTGGGGCGCGTCATTTCAGCTTAGACGATCTATACATCCATTGCGCGGCTAAAGGGTTTTAACAAGGAAAACGTAAACGCTTTTCTCAAGCTGTTAGAAGAAGCTTTGGATAAGTTCAAATATACTGCAAATAAAAATGTACAATGTTGATGTGGCTGGAATAACGATGGTGCCTTCAAAAATGCCAGAAATATTGGCCGAAAAAGGTAAAAGACAAATAAAGTCTACAACATTAGCTGGAAAAAGTTAAACAGTAACTTACGTAATATGTATGAATGCCAGCGGTTCATTGTTCTCCACTCCAATTCCGATCCATCTTTAGATTCCATATTTCTTCACTGGTGTCCCTTCACGTCTACGTTTTATTAGTCTCCAAAACAGTTGTTTCCTGTATCACGTTTAAAGATAAATTCAGTAATAGAGGAAGAAAAGCCACTAAATCCATTATTTGACTTTATCACCATATAAACTCGATTTGGAAACATTAATAAAACGAAAAGAAGAAATTTCTTTTTTTCTTTAATGAAAAAAAAAGAAATTTTACAAAAGAGTTCCAGCAAGTAAGATCAAAAGAAGAATACAGCAAAAAAACTAAATCTAGACTTAAAAGAAAATTAGAAGAGAGACTAAAGAAATTACAACGACACAGAAGAAATCTGCACCAAAAAAAAAACAACTTTTGAAGCCAAAGAAAAATGGTGAGACAAAGAAGAGACCAAAGATAAAATTAGAAGGGAGATTAACTTGGATAATCCCAACGAATATTTTGCCAACCCTCCTGTCATAGTTTCATCATTCACTAAAGCCTACTCGTATTATCCAAATGCCCAATTCCTCATTATTCCTCGTTTAATTTTACTTCTCTTACCGAAGATGATATTAAGCGCTTGCAATTTTATCTACTGATATTGGAAATTATAACATCTGCTCTAAAATTATTACGTTGATTCTTCCCTTTGTCATCCCTATTCTTACTCATATCTTCAATTTCTCTTTATCTTCTTGTTGCTTTCCGTCGTCATGGAAGTTAGCTCATATTATTCCTATACACAAAGTTTCGAATCCTTCATCTACAACTCATTATCTGCCTATTTCTATTCTACCACTTCTTACAAAAGTGCTTGAACATATTGTCCATACACAATTGGCTAAGTTTCTTATCCGTAACAATATCTTATTACTTCTGCTCTTCTTAACGTAACGGATGATATCCGGTGCGGTATAGACCAATATATATATATATATATATATATATATATATATATATATATATATATATATTTCAATGCTTTTTGTACGTCACATTTCAAATAAAATAAAATTCCTTTCCATAGTCGAACAATGTTTTATTCACAGCTAAAACCACTTAACACTTTTAAATTAAGAACATGCATAGAAACGAGCTAGTGTTAGGTATTTTTAATATTCTATAATAATAATTAAAGATTTTTAAATCGTACCCACGAAGTGAAGGAAAAAATGGTGTTATAGTTCGTTATTACAGAAACATTGTAAGATAAGTAAGACAAATCTGATTCAAATTCCAGCGGGCTTATTGGACGATCATGGGCCATGCTGTTTGCTTCGGTGGGGTACCAAGTAACAATTTTTGATATTGTACCGCAACAAGTTACGGCCGCTCTTGAAGATATTAAGATCCAACTTAAAACCTTAGAGAAGGATGGGCTTCTACGTGGAACGCTCAACGCTGATCAGCAGTTTAAATGTATTAAAGGTTGGTTTTTTTTATATTATACTTTTATATTTTAAGAACAAAATCAGTAGTGTAGTCGAGAAAAACTTGAGTAAATAATGTTTACACAAAACAACACAAGAGTGTTACAAAATGTATTTCAGTACATCCAATCCCTTAAAGAATAATAGTGATACGGATTCTTATTAAATGCAGCAATAGTATTGCTAAAAGCGAATGTTATTAGTCTTAAGTAGTGTGAAAAGGAAACAGGTTTGGAAGGTCCTCTTGATCCGGCTGCGAAGGACCAATTGAAAAGGAAACAGGTTCGGAAGGATCAATTTAAAACGAACCAGACGGGCTGGAACGTTCGACAAAGAAACAGAAGGGAGGAATCGAGGCTTCTCTCGATCCGGCCTCCTATAACGCCTACGTTGGGTTCGGGAACAACGTATGTGATCTCCGCAACGGAGTAACACACTAGGGCGATAACCTCTTTCTTTTTCAGCAAGTAGGTTCAGACGGGGATTACGGGTCTTCCGAAGTCGTCCCGGTCCCGACGCCTTAATTCTTCGATGTGGACTGTATAACTTTAGGGATGAATTACTTGGGAATAAAACAGCAATTATCTTCAAACCGTTCCGTGAGAGAGTAATCACTTTTCCCTATCACTTCCCTACACTTATTCTTGACTGCTGGTTTTTCACTTTTCCCGAAGGATTTTCTTATTTTTCCGAACTATTTCCCCGAACGAATTGCAATAAAACCCGTTCACTAAGCTACCCCCAGAACTATACGCGAAAGTGAGCCGCGCCATTCGCGTGCCTGCGCAACTTAACAACATGAATTTGTACTATTACTCTCTCACGTTTCACTTAATTTCTTTATTCACATAAATCATACATAAATACAAGTTATCTATTTAGATAGCACAAAACAATATCTACACCATGATATATATTATTTTTTCGTATCACAAAAATCCTTTAATTTATAAAACAAAACATGCCTATTTTAATCACAAATTCAAAATCCGAACTTCTTAAATATTTAACACAGAAAGTTAAAACAATGTTTCCCACTTGAATTTATACATATGTTAACTAATACAATAGTTTAATTTACATTTTCTCTATTTATTTCACTATTTAAAACACTTTTAAATTTCTTATACAAAACTATCATTATTTCACTTATACACAGGAATTTTCACATAAAAATAACACAGAATTCACCTTTTTAGCACGTACAATCAACCTGAAATGTTTTACAAGTCATTTTTACATAAATTGCTGAAATTACAAACATTTTAAATTTTTACATATTCGGCCTCCTAAGGGCGTGGTCAGCGTGTTTCCGTGAACTCACACTATTTGAACAACTAACTTTGCACGGCTCTCGGCTATCAGAAAAAATGAAAGTCTGAAATGTCTGAAAAGTCTGAAATGTGAAAGTCTGAAATACACTTAATTTTAAGAATATTAAATAAGTAAGTGCTTCTACATAATTTTCAAACAGTAGGAAACTATCTCTGATAAGATTCTTATCAGTTATCATGTTTCTTATCAGATAACAATACAAGTGAATGTTTTCATTAATCGATCATAACAAATAGGCATTTGTTTTCGTACAAAACATATCATACTTATACAAGACAATACTTATGCAATTAACTTCCGTTAATTCTGTTTGTGCACAGAGTGATCATCTCGACCGGGGAACAAATCCGATCTCTAACTTCACTTTAATATTCCTTTGAATTTACATCGTTGGAAAGACGATTTCAACCGGGGAACAATTCCGGTAACAATAATTTATATCATAAAATTCCCTATATGAATTTATTGAAAGATATTACTTAGAAAACAGTAAACTAGTCCGGCCTGGGAGTCGAACCCAAGACCTTTATATCATTAATTCGACATTTCTTTAAGATTTAACTAAGCATTTTCTTATCAGAACATTTCCATTGGACAATGAGTCTTCGAAAAGTTATTCGTCGTCGGTTGACTTAATAAACTGAAATATTCTTATAGGCGCGTCGCCAACAATCTCCCCCCCGTGCGTTAGCACCATCATATGGGAGGCGTCGCGGGTACCAGGACTATTATTCTGGATGTAGGTCTCCTCAAGATACCTGTGCTAGTAATGACGTCAACCACTTTGGTGTGACCGTCTGGTCCCGGTAACGTTCTACTAATTTTGCCTTTCGGCCACGTATTTCGTGGCAACGAATGATCTATTATCAAAACAATATCGCCTTCTTTAGGTTCCATGAACTTTCCGTTATTACCTGTTCGCGGTATTAAGGTAGGCATGTATTCCTTCAGCCACCTTGTCCAAAAATGGTCGGCTAACCTCTGTGCAGCTTTCCAATTGAGTTGACCCGTCAGATGCCGCTCTAGAAATAATCCAGGTGGTCGATCACCACATGAGCGTCCCAGAAGAAAATGATTGGGTGTCAATCCCTCTTCAGGACTATCCATACTGGATGTTACCAGAGGCCTGGAATTTACTGTGTGCTCTGCTTCTAAAAGCAACGTATGTAGCATTTCCTCTCGTGGGCTCCTTTCTCTGAGCGTAGCGGTCAACGCAATTTTAATCGATCTTACTAACCTCTCCCAGGCGCCACCCATGTGCGGTGCTCCCGGAGGTATAAATTTCCATTTAATGTATTTCTTAAATGACTCATTTTTCATGCCCTTATGGCATTCTTCGCATGCTTTCAATAATTCTTTATTCGCAGCTTTGAAATTTGTCCCGTTATCGCTGTATATAACGGCTGGTTTTCCTCTTCTGGCGATAAATCGCCTCAACGCCATTATCATTGACGCTGGTGTCAACGAGGCTGCTAATTCCAGATGTACTGCTCTGGTAGTCAGACACGTGAATAAAACACCCCAACGTTTTTCGTGTCGCCTTCCTATAGTCACACTCATAGGACCGAAATAATCCACAGCTGAGCATGTAAAAGGTGGTTCATGATGAGCTATTCTCTCCAGAGGAATATTTCCTTGTGGCACGTTCTGCGGTTTTTATCTGTATGTCCTGCACCACTGACAATGATGTGACACACTTCGTACTACATTACGTAAGTTCAAGACATAAAATTTCTGGTTCACCTCATTCATCACCGTCTGGTGATTGGCATGTCCAAAATGATGATGAACTTCTCTAATCATCATTTTAACGATTTCGTGTTTACCGTCCAATATGACGGGTTTTCTACTTTCCTCGGTCAAATTAAACTTGAAAGGTAAACGTCCATTTAAACGGAGTAAGTTATCTTCTCCTATTTCCATAGATAATTTACTTAAGCGTGAACTCCTTTCAACACTTGCCTGCTTTCAAGCATTTTATTTCCGAATAAAAACACTCGTCTTGAACGAACTTCCAAATTAATAATTCCGCTTGTTTCAAGAGCGCTATGTCCAACGCGCCATCGGGTCCTTTAACCGACTTTGCTAAAACTTTGTTGGAACACATAAACGACTTTTCGGCTGCGTCGTCGGGTCCTTTAACCAACGTTCTTAAACTCTTGAATTTTTCTACCGCTTGTAAGGTGCGTGTAGTTGCCCCAAGGAATTTCTTAAAGCTGCTAAATCGTCCGTAGTCGGGTAGACTTAACGGTTCTTGCTTTCTTAACGCATTTACGCCCTTTGGCGATTTTTCTTCACCTGTTTCTAAGCTTTTTATGGTGTCCACTTGTTTGGGCCATAAATCTTCAATTTGCTTCTCATATTCCTTTTTCAACTCGCTATTTTTGTCGAGTTTCTTTTCAATATTTAACAGGCGACTTTCAACCTGCGCTCTATTCGACGGCATGCACTCATTGTCTGTGCGCCATAACAAAGCAGTCTCGTACCTATTATTAGGTATACGACGTACCGTTTTGTTCAAAATACTTAATGCTCGTTCTTCTGGGTCGTTCGCGGGCTTTCTAGCCGACACTCCCAGAGATTCCAAACTAAAATAATCCTTGATCAATTTATCCATATCTTCCTCCTTCTTGGCGGAAATGTGGTTAACGATCTTGATCGGTTTAATACCACCCGATATGTGACCATGTAAAACCCATCCAAGTTTGGTGAGCGATGCTACAGGTAGGTTCTTACCTCCTGAAATTAATTCACGAGTAACTATGAGATGCCAATTGTCCTGACCAATTAATATGGTAGGTTTGGACCTCTCATAAATCAACTCATCCTTAATCGGTGTCAAATGAGAACACCGTTGCAATAATTCTCGGCTTACCGACTGAGGAGAAAGGTTAAGTGACTTAATTGTTTGTACACTTATCTCTTCCAAGTCGCTCGAGTAAATGCCTTTTATCTTAACGTTTAAGCGATACGAACTGTCGTCGTTAATTCGCTTACCTCCCACGGCTTCGATACGTAATCCCTCTTTACGTCCGCGAGGCGCTAATTTCTGAGCCTTCCACTCCTCTATGAGTGTCATGGTCGATCCCTCATCCAGAAGAGCTGTTGTCTTGACCTTTCCTCTAGGTCCATACAACTCGACCGGTATAATCTTTAAGTATGCACATGCCAGTGCATTCACTGTACTAACAGTTGTAATCTGAGCATCTTTTCCCCCCTCGTCCCCTTGTGGCGAGGTTTTTTCATTGGGGTATCGGTGTAGCATTCGATGATGTGACATTCTACATCCCTCTACACCACATTTTTTCGCTTTGCACTCTAACCTCCTATGGTTAGGTGACAAACATTGGAAACATACTTTCGCTTTTTTGACCGCTTCCCATTTCTCGCGAATATTCATGTCCTTAAACTTGTAACAACTCACTATAGAGTGCTCCTTGTTGCATATAACACACTTATGTGTTACCCGACTTACAGGCTTGTCCTGGGTTGTCATAACCACTTGTCGGTTGTGCCCTTTACTATTTCGGCGTTCTAGACGCTCGCTCGAATTACTTCGGCGCATATAGCGCTCGCTCACGGCACAGCTGCGTACACCTCCCTTTGAAGTGTGTACAGTTTGCTTCCTGAATTCAGGACGCTTCCTTTTTTCAGGCGCATTTTCATTGTTTAAGGACGCTCCAAATTGTTCACTCAATAAATTTAAAAACTTGGCCATCTTCTGTAACTCTGGCTCCAAAGGATACTGAGCTCGATATTCAAACCATTTAAATTTAATCATAGTTCCGAGTTTCTCCACTATGCGGCTCACTAACTCCGGTGAGTACAAATACTGTGGTTGATTCAACGCTTGTATCGTGGCAACCACGTTCGTAATACGACTTGCAAAAGATCCTATATTCCGGCAATCTTCTGCCAATCTTGGCATACGCTTTACATTCTCGATTTCGGCTAGAATGAGCATCTCAACCCTACCGAATCTTCTTTCGAGAGCGTTCATTATTTCTTCCGGTTCACACAAAGTAAATAACGGCGACTTTACCGCCTCTTTAGCGGTGCCCTTTAATGCCCTCCTAAGGCGTGCAACATTTTGCACCCCTGAAAATTGGCTTCTCGTGTCTTCAAACACCGTTTTGAAGATTATCCATTCACCCGGGTCTCCATCGAACACCGGTAATTCCTGGAGGAAATGAAGCTGGGAAGATTTATCTTTACCAGCTATTTTTATTGCACTCACAATCGCTTCGGTCAATTCTGACACCTCACTCGCGTGTGTTTTCTGTGCATTTCCTTGGTTGCGCTCGATCTCCGCCCCTTTGCGGCGTGATCCTTTACACGCTTCCTTATCAGTAATATCGGGTTGTGCTACACTAACCGACGCGCTCATTATGGTCTGCTGAACCCAACTCCTTACGAAAGGTTCCACCTGAGTATTCCGCTCTTCATCATCCTCACTCGAGTCGATCTCCTCTTCTCGGTTGAGTCGTGCCAACTCCAATTGAGACTTGGCTAAGGCAGCAGCTGCCTGTGCTCGTTCGAGCTCTGAGCGTTCGAATTTAATCCGCGCCTCTAATTCGGCTTTCAGCCTCGCCGATCGCGATGACCTACTACCTCTCTGTGACCCTTTATCACTAGTGTGCCCGATTACTGTCCTTGACGATGCCGCTTCTTCGGTCCTTTGACCTACTTTTTCGACCACCGTTTCACTCCTGGATATAACGGATTGTTGTGCGGTGCTGGCCTGCGTACCACTGGTGTCCGTCCTGTTGCTTGTCGTTGCCATGGACGTCCCTGAGTCCCACGTGCATGTGGACGTGTCGGTGGTGGCTCCACTTGAAGGAGTTGCTCCATTTGACGCAGTAGCTGTGGTCGCTCCAGATGGTTCCGCTTCTTTAGCTTTTCTTGAGAGCCCTGTCCTTGTCCTGCTCCCTTCGCTTCTCCCTGTCTGGTCTTGTGCCTTCTTCATCTTGCAGGAAGGTGATTGTTGGCCTACGGTCCCTAACTGTCCCTACGGTCCCTACAACCCCTTACCTACAACCCTTCTACACCCCAACCTAACACCACTACCCCTCCCCCCCTTTATCTCCCAACCCTACAACCCTACTACCACCCTAACAGCCCTATCAGCCCTATCAATCCTGGACGGGGCCTACCGAGGTGAGCCGTCCAGGGATGGAGTCGTGCAGGAATGGAATGGAGGAAAGATTTAGGAACTGTCCCGCCAAGGAATATGACGAAACAGTCGAGCGGTAGTGCAAGCGCAGTCTCGCTCGAGAGAACTGCTCCACCCGAAGGTGTTGTGCCAGAGCCCAACCGTTTGGCACCGTTAGGTGGTCGGGATGTATGCTGTGCTCGCCGCCCAGTTGCCGGTGACGCCTCGTCCAAGCGCCCTCCTCTGGCCGCGATGCAGTCAGGTGCTCACGCGCACCCTCGCCTGGCAGCAGCAGCGGTGGATGCTTCTTCTTGCACCCTCTGATGACCTGACAGGAAATGCCGGACACGGTCGTCCGACAGGAAAATGCCAGACACGGTCGTCCGACAGGAAAAATGCCAAGCCCTGCTTGGCCACGATGAGTGCCTTCACAAGACACCTGCGCCCGGCTGCGACACGTGCCTCATGCGAGCACACGCCCCCGGCCGCAATCCCGGTTTTCTTTCTTCCGGTAGTTCCAGGTCCAGTCCTTCAGCGCTGACGTCCTGGTCTTCTGGCCTTTGGTCCTATTGCTTCAGCTCAAACCTCCGGCTTCCTTCGGTTGCTGATCTTCACTCGGCTCCGAAGGTCTTCTTTTTCCACAACCAGCAGTCCACAGCTGGTTCCTTGATCCAGCTGGCGGGGTTCGGGTGGTCCTTTTAATCCGGCTCCGAAGGTCCAATTGAAAAAGAAACAGCTTCGGAAGGTCCTCCTGATCCGGCTCGAAGGACCAATTGAAAAGGAAACAGGTTTGGAAGGTCCTCTTGATCCGGCTGCGAAGGACCAATTGAAAAGGAAACAGGTTCGGAAGGATCAATTTAAAACGAACCAGACGGGCTGGAACGTTCGATAAAGAAACAGAAGGGAGGAATCGAGGCTTCTCTCGATCCGGCCTCCTATAACGCCTACGTTGGGTTCGGGAACAACGTATGTGATCTCCGCAACGGAGTAACACACTAGGGCGATAACCTCTTTCTTTTTCAGCAAGTAGGTTCAGACGGGGATTACGGGTCTTCCGAAGTCGTCCCGGTCCCGACGCCTTAATTCTTCGATGTGGACTGTATAACTTTAGGGATGAATTACTTGGGAATAAAACAGCAATTATCTTCAAACCGTTCCGTGAGAGAGTAATCACTTTTCCCTATCACTTCCCTACACTTATTCTTGACTGCTGGTTTTTCACTTTTCCCGAAGGATTTTCTTATTTTTCCGAACTATTTCCCCGAACGAATTGCAATAAAACCCGTTCACTAAGCTACCCCCAGAACTATACGCGAAAGTGAGCCGCGCCATTCGCGTGCCTGCGCAACTTAACAACATGAATTTGTACTATTACTCTCTCACGTTTCACTTAATTTCTTTATTCACATAAATCATACATAAATACAAGTTATCTATTTAGATAGCACAAAACAATATCTACACCATGATATATATTATTTTTTCGTATCACAAAAATCCTTTAATTTATAAAACAAAACATGCCTATTTTAATCACAAATTCAAAATCCGAACTTCTTAAATATTTAACACAGAAAGTTAAAACAATGTTTCCCACTTGAATTTATACATATGTTAACTAATACAATAGTTTAATTTACATTTTCTCTATTTATTTCACTATTTAAAACACTTTTAAATTTCTTATACAAAACTATCATTATTTCACTTATACACAGGAATTTTCACATAAAAATAACACAGAATTCACCTTTTTAGCACGTACAATCAACCTGAAATGTTTTACAAGTCATTTTTACGTAAATTGCTGAAATTACAAACATTTTAAATTTTTACATATTCGGCCTCCTAAGGGCGTGGTCAGCGTGCTTCCGTGAACTCACACTATTTGAACAACTAACTTTGCACGGCTCTCGGCTATCAGAAAAAATGAAAGTCTGAAATGTCTGAAAAGTCTGAAATGTGAAAGTCTGAAATACACTTAATTTTAAGAATATTAAATAAGTAAGTGCTTCTACATAATTTTCAAACAGTAGGAAACTATCTCTGATAAGATTCTTATCAGTTATCATGTTTCTTATCAGATAACAATACAAGTGAATGTTTTCATTAATCGATCATAACAAATAGGCATTTGTTTTCGTACAAAACATATCATACTTATACAAGACAATACTTATGCAATTAACTTCCGTTAATTCTGTTTGTGCACAGAGTGATCATCTCGACCGGGGAACAAATCCGATCTCTAACTTCACTTTAATATTCCTTTGAATTTACATCGTCGGAAAGACGATTTCAACCGGGGAACAATTCCGGTAACATAATTTATATCATAAAATTCCCTATATGAATTTATTGAAAGATATTACTTAGAAAACAGTAAACTAGTCCGGCCTGGGAGTCGAACCCAAGACCTTTATATCATTAATTCGACATTTCTTTAAGATTTAACTAAGCATTTTCTTATCAGAACATTTCCATTGGACAATGAGTCTTCGAAAAGTTATTCGTCGTCGGTTGACTTAATAAACTGAAATATTCTTATAGGCGCGTCGCCAACATAGTGGGTATCTTAAAAAATCCATTAGTGCACTGATTACGCGGATGGCTATTCAGGACGGCATTCTTTACTGCCGCGTAATCTTTAACGTAACTTTAACGTAATCGCGATAATTATTTACCTTGTAGTGTTATGCTTATACATACTTACATATCATTTTACACTATTTTAAATTTATTTTTCCATTCTGTTTTCTATTTTCTGCATTCATCTCAAAACTAGATATTTTGCATCACCTTTATTTCCATAGGAACCTGTAACATTTTTAAACCATAAGAACACAATAACAAATCATTTTCACGTCGTATTTTCCCGTTATCAGCACTTTTTAAATCGATGTCAATGGAGTCTACCTTTTTCGGTCTTTTATTTAGTTCTCCGTAACTCTGCAATTTCGGGTTTCGTGCGCGCTGTTGCGCTACTTTTTTTTCCTATATAAATAATATCTCATTTTTCACTTAAATCTTGCCGTTTCTGTATTACGAGCCTAAAACCAAAATTTGACATGTTTTGACATCGTTGTTTATCAGGTTGTCATGGCAATTTTTATTCAAATATCGTTACCGGCCTGATGTTTTTACTTCAAAATACTCCTTTCTTCTTGGCCATTTACAAGAATTTGCTTTTAATTTAAATAATTTCAAATTTAATGAGAATAATTTTCCGTTCTTATGCCAGATCCGTCAAAAAGGGAAAATAAGCCGAACAATCGGCGAATGGGGGAGTCTGACTTGAGCTTTGATACTTGAAGCATCTCCTAAAGGCCTTTTCCGCACTGCCTCGGGATCCTGCAAGCCTCTGCCCGCTCCTTAAGTCGTCGCCTAGCCACGCCTACGCCTCCGCCTACTAGTGCGCTGTGTTTGCCTACTTCAAGCGCCGCGTGTACCTACTTCAAACGCTGCGTGCCTACTCCAGACGTTGCGTGGACCTACTCCAGACGCTGCGTGTCTATTCCGGACGCTGTGTGTGTCTACTTCGGAAGTTGTGTTTGCCTACTTCAAGCGCCGCGTGTACCTACTTCAAACGCTGTGTGCCTACTCCAGACGTTGCGTGTACTTACTCCGAGTGCTGCGTGTACTTACTCCGAGCGTTGCGTGTGTCTACTCCAAGCGCTGCGTGTACCTTCTCCAGACGCTGCGTGTGCTTTCTCCAGATTCTGCGTGTACCTAGAGCAGGAGCTGTGCACCTATCATAGGCATAGCCTGTGCATACTTCGTTGCAGTATCTTTATCTTTGTTAATTTTTTTTTAATAATATTGTAAATCACTATCTTCATTACAACCCATCATCACCTTCATACCTTTTTTTTATAAAAGAATCTGTAAAACTTTTCAAATTTTTAAATAATTTATTTTATTTTGGTTGTTTTCGTTGTAGTTAAGTTAGGTTCTTTAGTTTTTTATTGTCGCTTCACGACAACCTATATATATATATATATATATATATATATATATATATATATATATATATATATATATATATATATATGTATAATACCTAATTGTCAATCGCGTTAAGTTACCGAATGGTTTCCAAATGGGGAAGCTGCGAGTACTCAAAGCTAGCTTTTTTAGCATTACAATATTTACTAGATTTGCAACGAGTAGTATATTTGGCCACTCGCCGAATACCGTATATTCTGCGGGCTTCCTGGCGGAATAGCCGAATATTAGGCAAAAGTAGGAAGTTGTGTTTATTCACAACATCTGTTCTCTGAAACTGGGATCGTCTACGAGAAGTAAAGGAGTAAACTACTGTCTGAAAATGCAGAAAAGTAGTCTTTCTGCACCATAATATTTTACTTTCATTTATATATTTCAAATTCATAGACATCTATATGTTAGTTTTTTTTAATGTTACGTATATACAGAAGTTGATTATGTACCTATGACTACAAGAAAAATTATATTAGATATTATAAAATCTAGTAATATTTTTATTTTACCAATCATCTGACTACAAAAAACAATACATAATACATAATGTACAATAATGACTATTGATTTTAACATAACATAAACATACTAATAACATAACTTCACAATAATTGAATACGCTTAAGGAGGTTGTATCTTATCGTAAATTTGTACTTCGAGGACAGAACAGTATGTAGGTGCAGCGATAACATTTGTGTAATAGCAAACAACCAACATCAGAAACGCTTATCGGTAGATAAAAACATGTTTTTTTTGTAATTTAAAAACATTTATAAGAGCACAGATAATGATACATATTGGTATTCAAAATACATTGAGCACAACTTAAACAATATTTATCTACTTTATTTTAGTTTATTTCTCAAATATGCGGGCTTCCTCACTATGTTTTTCTTCACCGCCGTATAAGTGGGAAATTAGCACCTAAAATTGCAATTAACAATTTCACTCCAACGCCGAGGCCTGCCTCTCGGTCTCTTTTGTTGCGGCATCCACTTTGTCATAATTTTTACGGATCTTGTGTCCGGCATTCTTCAAGATGACCCACCCACCTCAGTCGCTGCGACTTACAGAACCTGACGATGTTCTCGTGCCCGATAAGTGCGTCCAGTTCATGGTTCATGCATTGACGATAGATACCATCATGCTCTTTTATGAGGCCATAGATTTTTCTCTGCACTTTCCTTTCGAACACGGCAAGCTTCAGTTCGTCTCTGTGGGCTAAAGTCCAGGTTTCACAGGTGTAAGTCACAACAGGCCTGATGATGGTGTAGTAGATGCTACCACGGCACTACACCTTTTTTATTTTATTAAAGTACGGTCAACGGGAAGCGATACCAAATGTAAATAAAACCAATGCAAGGTTATTAGGAATAGCAGAGGTGCGTAACTTTTTGATGGTTAGATTATATTATATTTAAGTAGACAATATAGTTTTAAAAAAGTCTAGCAAATCAAAAAGTTGACTTTTTATAAATCTTGTTATGATTTGAATTATTGTATAATATAGATTTAAGTTAAATTACGGAAATAATAATAATGTTTCTGAATATCGCTTGCCTAACAACTGTGTGCCCGGTGTATGGTAACAGGCTTGCCCCCTGTTACATAGGGACTTAAATATATCAGGCAAAATGTGGGTGTTAATATCTCTGCCCACTCCTTAGGGGACACAAGACTGATGATATGTTACGTTATGTTTATGGAAATGATTTTTCGGAGAAGTAAAATCTGTTGATTTATCTCTTGACACTTGATGACCTTGTCTCGACTCTTGACCCTGACATGTTTTTGGCGGGAAAACGAGACATTACGACAAACACACAAGATGGAAAGAGATAATAGATTGTCAAATTCACAGTCGTTTTTAAGGTAAATGACCTTTCGTATCGCTGCTAGTTGGCCGTACTTTAGATTGCTTATTTTGTATCCGTATGATAAACCCTTAGACCATTCAACCCAATGGTCTAAGAATAAACTCCATATGGTACCGTGCGTTTCGTAAGAGGCGACAATGGGAAACTGAAACAGGAGATGAGCTGCAGAATCATTCTCATAAGAACGCAACAACAATAAAAAACTGCGGTTGCTAATCCACCTGCTGCATATATATATATATATATATATATATATATATATATATATATATATATATATATATATATATATATATATATATATATATATATATATATATATACAGTGTGTCCGGTCACGGACTAGCGATATTCTAGGTAATTATAATACAGCTATTTTAATGCAAAAATACACTACACACTGAGGTCTAATCCCCTCCCCCTCTTTGTGGCAGCCATTTTGTTTTCTTCTTGAGATATTCTCTATGTGTTTACAAAAATATTCATATCTCTCAAAGTTTTGGTCTTACTGAGATAAAAATTAGTTCAATCGAAGGACAACAATATTGTCTATCGTTTCCATTACAAAAAAAATTGTTCACATACTCGTAACTTCAAAGAAAAAAAATTTTACTTCAAATAAATATCAAAAAATTATGCTAATCGGCAAATTATTGTAAATTACTGCAAAAACAACCCCGTTTACCCTTCTTGTTTTTTTACTAGATCGACAGATTTTGAGTTAAGCTACAATAAAACATAAAGTTTACAGCTGTATGTTTATTATTTTAAGAATTATTGCTGTTTGAACATAGCGTGTGCGCAAACACAAAAGGCTTTTGTTTAGTGATAACTGGCACTACTGGAATAATGGTGTTTTGTGCTGCCTGCTCTCGAATTGATGCAATGATGTATTCCAATCAAGAGCAGGCCTAAATACTGTAAGTTACCAGCAAAAAAAAACCAGTTTGACAGTTGATTAGTTAAATTAATTATCCCTCGCCCTGCGTTGTTATCGCTACTTTCACTTATTGTCCGTGCTGTTTACATGTTGTATTACGGTTTATCGTTGAGAGTGTGATACAAATTTGGCAAATCGTCAATATTTATCGCAACATATTGCCATGGGCAATGGGAGTGCAAATCGAGCTGTACATAAATATCGATGAAGGTACCCTAACAGGCCTACACCATGTCGCCGAACTTTTGTTAACGTGCACTCGAGATTAGCGGAAAGAGGCATTCAAACTACTGTTAATGAACGTGCTCGTTTGGTATTGCACGAAGATGAAGAAGAAGTGCTTAGGCTAATAACAAGTAATCCCAGACTAAGCATTCGATGGATTGCACATTGCAGGTGGCACATAGAGCTTTAGCTTGTCTACAAGCTGGAGGTGGCCACTTTGAGCAACTTATTTAGATATTTTAATTGTAGGTCAATTTTGTAAAACAAATATAAACTATAATAAGTAACTTAAGCAGTGCCAGTTGTCACTAAACAAAGGCCTTTTGTATTTGCGCATACGCTATGTTCAAACAACAATAATTCTTAAAATAATAAACATACAGCTCTAAACTTTATGTTTTATTGTAGCTTAACTCAAAGTCTGTCGATCTAGTAAAAAATAAGAAGGGTAAACGGGGTTGTTTTTGCAGTAATTTACAATAATTTGCCGATTAGCGTAATTTTTTGATATTTATTTGAAGTAAATTTTTTTTTCTTTGAAGTTACGAGTATGTGAACAATTTTTTTGGTAATGGAAACGATAGACAATATTGTTGTCCTTCGATTGAACTAATTTTTATCTCAGTAAGACCAAAACTTTGAGAGATATAAATATTTTTGTAAACACGTAGAGAATATCTCAAGAAGAAAACAGAATGGCTGCCACAAAGAGGGGGAGGGGATTAGACCTCAGTGTGTAGTGTATTTTTGTATTAAGAGGGCATATGCGTTTCGCGTCGAAAACTACATGTTTTATGGTTTTTCCAAAGGCGATATCGTAACGACGTGAGGAGATTATTTGCTGAAAATTAAGGCTTTAGAAAGATGAAGTCTTTATTTAGTACATAGCAATGCAAAATCATAGTTTTTAATGACGGTTTTTTAGGGCGAAGACAATCCCTTCACAGTGTTTTACGAAAATATGCATCAGAGTTATCTTTCACGTTGAATACAACCGTTATTATAAGCTAAAATACTTTATTTTAAGCGTTATTATAATGGAATATATAGTCTTTTAGTGTATAGCAAAACCTAAATTACGAAAATATTTCGATTTAATATTATAAAATAATATTATAAAATCACCAAAACTGTCTACTTCAATGTATTTTTTTCCATGTATTTGCTTATAAACATATATATTTTAATTATTTTATCAAAATACATGTTATGTTAAATATCCAATAAATTTTTTATCTCGTTTTATTTTGTCAATTATTTTATATAATTATTTTAAAAATACTATAAAACATCATGTGCAGACGCCGATCGATTCAGTATGCTCCGGGTAATCCCAACGACAGGACGTATTACTTTTTCTCACCGACACCGCGCGATCGCGTTGATACACCGATAGGGCTATACTACACCATACTATAACTAGATACCTATAGCACCATCGAGCATTTTAAACGATTCAGACTTTTATAAGCGATATTTTTGGTAGTAAGTAATTTTGAAATATGTATATGATTGTAATATTTAAATATTAAATGATGTAATGGTGGCAAATTTTCATTTCATATATATTTTTTAGAAATGAGTAATGAACGTAAACAATTCGGATCAAGTAAAAATACAAAATCGTTGGCTTTCACCTTTGGCTCCGTGGCGGAGTGACTTGGTAATGAGTTGTAGCGCTGAGCGCCGCAGGTTCGAATCCCACATGGAACAAAAATTTGTATTACCTACAAATAATTGTTCCAGGTCTGGATGTTTGTCCTTGTAAAATTAATGTATTTAAATTGCCCCAACGATGTACTTAGGAAAAATTCCTAGTGTGGAGATAACGTTATGATTAAACAAAGACATGCCATCAAAAACATAACTTGTAAAATAACCAAGTCTCGCAATGATGATACGGCCGTGCCGCTGTTTTGGTCGACATGGCGGGGGCACTACCGTGCCCCCAGATATAAAACATATGAGCCGTGCTTGAGTTGAGTAGCTCAAGGGCGTAGTGCTCGCCGTAAACGCGAACAATCCGGGCTCGATCCCCGCTAGTGTTGCCAGGTGTCCCGATTTGCGCGGACGTCCCGATTTTCAAGGGTCTAGTGACACGTATCGATTCACCCTTGATCGGGACGCCAAATGTCCCGATTTTCACTAACCTTTTTATTCTATACTTAATCCATAATTTTGACAGCAAAAATAATTATATCTGTTAGCTACTACCACATTAAAATATTTTTACTACGACATTGTCTCACCAGTCGAAAAAAAACCACAAAAGTTTTAAACAGAATTATATTAAAATGAGTGATTTGAAAAATTCAGGGGCTGCAAAAAAATAACAAATAGTTCAAAAATGTTTTTTTTAAACTTTAATCTAAATGTTTTTTTTATAATTTGCCTAAAATGAAAAAAATCAGTTTTTACGTTTTTTGGATGAAAAGTAATTCATTCATGAGATCAGATCCGAATAATAATTATAAAACACAAAAATAAAGTAAAGTTACAGTCACAATTTCTCGCATTACTCGCATACTGTACTACTATTTACAGTTAGCGTTGACCATCTGAGCTACCACGGCTCTCAATAAAGCACAAAAGGCTACAAAGAAACCTATATTTTGTAGTCATTCTAGTTGTCCGGATATGAAAACCAAATCCTCGATTATTTTTACCTTCCGTCCCGAAATTTTACTTGCTAGACCTGGCAACACTAATCCCGCCGACACTAATGAAATTGTTAGGTTGATGAATTATGTTTACTTTATGAAACAGAATAAAAGTTTATCAAATGATATATATTTTATACAATACATATTTTTCAATTAGAACATATACACATATTATAATATACTCAATAGGGTGAAAATGTAAAGCCGACTTCAATTTACTAAAAGAATAAAACAAATTTCACATACTAGCCTCCGATTTCTATACACTATATAAGCCATTATATGGAAATTATTTTTTTATTATTTTAGTTCCAATAGTATCAAAGACAGGTATATAATCAAAGATCAAAATGATTCGTAGTCGTCGTTAGGCAACTATAGCATCGCGCTCGCCCTGACACGCACACAGAGATAACATTGTAGTGTGCGTCAATATTACGCCGTTCCAAAGCGATCGCGTAGATTTCGACTTGGACATATTTGAATATGCGCTCTTAAAATAGCTGTATTATAATTACCTAGAATATCGCTAGTCCGTGACCGGACACACTGTATATATAAATACCTTAGAGTATAAATAAGCAAGCTATAGCGGACTTTTGGAAAGCTGTAATAAATGAAACGTAATAAACTCACGTTAGTACAACTATAAGTAAGATTAAATATTATAAAGATTAACAATATAGACTAAAATATTATTTAAAAATTTTATATGAAAACTAAACTAAACCCAATTATGTGTCTTTTCCAGGATCTTCAGACTTAGCAACTGCCGTAAAGGATGCTTTATTCGTTCAAGAATGTGTTCCTGAGAATTTAGACCTGAAAAAAAAAGTGTTCAAAGATTTGGATAATGTAGTAGATGACAAAACGATACTTTCCAGCTCAACTAGCACTACCTTGCCCTCATTGTTTTCTGAAGGCTTAAAACATAAAGCTCAGGTAATTCGATTTGTACACTATTTTATAATTAGTGTTGATTTAATTGCTGTATTTCATCTTAGTCCTCATAGGTGACCCCATAAGCAATTTATGTACGTATTTATTTATTTATTTATTTATAAGAAAAAGAAAAGACTACTGTGTAAATGTTTAGGTAATTAGATAACTACTAATTCGAATATACTACAATGTTTAATGTGGCCGTGAAAGAAAAGGGGAGATCTCTTGCCGGGCAAGGTGTTCTGCCCGGGGAGCGGCCAACACTCCGATAGTTCGGAGATGTTCTATATATACTGTTTATGATTCGGAATGTTGATAGTGTGATTTAGGCTTCGGTGTATTTCGCTTGCGGCGCGACGACAGCGCCGCCACATTACCCCCCTGCTCAGACCGGAGGTCGATAGACTCGTTGTCGACGAATGTGCAAGTGCCAGTGGATTGCCTTGTAGTCTGCGGTGAGTAGGGAAGAAGGCAAGTGATCTGCGAGAGTGCCGTGAGGCAGAGGCGAGCAGTGAGGCTCAGAGCCGTGCCGAACACTGTATAGCGCCGAGAGTAGTAAAATCGTCATAAAATAACCCCACCCATTCGCTCCCGAGCAGATATCATCTGCAGTCTACATATCCTGCAAGCCAGCTAGCTTCACAAGGTTCATCGCAGTACTGGAATAATAATGCTTCCTGTTCCTTCGAGCTACTCTCTGCGCTATGCAGTGTTCGGCACGGCTCTGAGCCTTACTGCTCGCCTCTGCTTCACGGCACTCTCGCAGATTACTTGCCTTCTTCTCGACTCACCGCAGACTACAAGGCAATCTCCTGGCACTTGCACATTAGTCGACAACGAGACTGCACTGTCGACCTCCGGTCTGAGCAGGGGGTGATGTAGCGGCGACGTGGGACACAGCTCCGGAACAGCAAGAAGAAGCGAGCTGCGGCGTTGAAGAAACGGCTTCAAAATGGTTGACGGATACATAACGATAGCGGCGTGTGAAGACGATGTGGCGCTGAATGATATTTGCGGCTGTTTCTTGTTTCTTTATTAGAACGTTAAACAAATATGTCAAATTATCTCGCATCAATATGAAGCCCGCAGTATCTCAGTAGCCGGGGATAGTTAGGAAATAAATGTTTTCTTCGCCTTCTGTGTTATGGTAGCAGCAGGGTATGTATTATTTATTGCCGATTAGCCTGACTGCTACATTTAATAAAAGTGTTCCGATGTAGATAAAGAAAGAAAATCAATGATTTGAGTTTGTATTTGCAAAAAAAATTTGAACGTTGGCTTTTAATATAAAACATACGCGTATTTTATAATAAGAAAAGAAAATAGGTTGAAAAATGCTCTCGTATTATTTCTATCTTTAGCACGTGCCCTCAATTTATCGTTACGTTATACGACTCTAAATAAATTAAGACCATAAACAAATTGTAGCATTAAAACAAGAACTAAACATTATGTTTCAGGTGATTGTATCTCATCCAGTTAACCCGCCTTACTACGTGCCATTAGTTGAAATAGTGCCTGCACCTTGGACGAAACCCGAAATAGCGAGGAAAACAAGAGAAATCATGCTGGAGATTGGTCAAGAGCCGGTTTCGCTATCTAGGGAGGTGGATGGTTTTGTGCTCAATCGCATCCAGTGAGTGTTTACGATAAATATTAATATTCAGCCGCCTTTAAAAAAGGAGGAAGTTTACAATGCAACTGTATGTTTGTTGAGCAATATCTTCAATTGACCATAGTTATACAGAACAGGACCAAAGCCAAATTTTAACAAAATGAGTTACACTATCGTGAACTACATTTTTTACTCTATTTTCTGCGTAAGACGGCAAATTTTTCGCTCTTTGTAATAATATGATTATGTTGAAAAGGGCTACGAAAGTGTCAAAAGAAACCAACCTATTCGATTAAGTCCGCAGCAGAAAAAGACCAAAATTCGTCCAAGCTTTGGTCGGATTCTGCAAAATTAAAGTAGTACATTTTATTACTTCACTGAAAACGACTGCAGTGTTGGTAGCATTTAGCAATTTAATTTATTTTTAATATCCGCTTATTGGTTGTTAAATGACATAATTTTTAAACAGAACGTATGGTAGTTTGATTATTCTGCAAGAGGCGATAAAAGAGTGCAGTGCAAAAATAATTTTACTGGATATTACCACTATGGTTTATTAACACTCACGCCTGTCACCCAGAGGGGTAGGCAGAGACTACAGACTTCCATTTAGCACGATCCTGACATACCTCTCTCGCCTCTTCCACATCCATATACCTACGCATACATGCTCATCGGTTAAGGGTACTCTTAATTTGGCCCATTTTTAGTATATCGCCAATTTGGTCGACAAACTTCCGCCTAGAACGTCCCTTTCCGACTCTTCCATTCACTTCTGCAACATATATTTGCTTTGTCAGTCTTTCCGCATTCATTCTTTCTACATGACCAAACCACCGAAGCATTTCTTTCTTAATCCTGGTGACTGCATCATCTTGCAAACCAAGCTCTTCTTTTATCACTCAGATTCAGCCCTAACATACTCCTTAGCGACCGCATTTCTACTGCATTTATTCTGCTCTTGTGCTTCTTCTGCCACACCCAACTTTCACCACTATATGTCAAAGAAGGGACTAATACAGCGTTGAATTGCCATACTTGCCTTTTTTGACACATTCTGTATTTTCACAATAGTGTGTAGAGCTCCATTTACTCTATTTCCTGCATTCACTCGTCGTTCAATATCCTTATCATATCTCCCATCCCTGCTGAATATACATCCCAAATATACGAACTCATCCACTTGCTCAATTAACTCTCCTTCTATTCTTATTTCACATACCGTTTTGCTTTCTTCTCTTTCAAAAACCATCACTTTCGTCTTACTTGCGTTCACTTTCATTCCCCTTTCTTTTAATGACCTGTTCATTAATGTAACCATCATTTGCAACTCGGCCGCCGACGACGCAGGTATGACTTGATCATCGGCATACAAAAGGCATTTATTATTACCAAGTAACTTTTGTTTTTTGTCTTCAGTTAGTTTTTTGTTAATTTTTTTCGTAGTAAATAAAATAGAATAGTAGGTGTTTTACTAAAAATAGCTGGCTTTTATAGCTGCTTTCATATATATATATATATATATATATATATATATATATATATATATATATATATATATATATATATATACAAAGATTTAATATTGTAAATTAGCAGGAGAGGACTATAAATATGGTCGTAATTTTTTTGCAATTTCAAAAACTACATTCCGCAAAATACGACCAACTATTTTGTGTGTGTTTTTTATAGTATAAGGGTGACAAACGAGCACACAGTCCTCCTGATCTTAAGTGGATGCTGTGGCTCATAGACATCTACATTTATCCTCAGTTAAAAATCAAAATGCAGATGCGTTGCTAGCCCTGAACTGAGATGGAATGCCTCGTTTCCTGTAGAAGTAGTGTCCGGTTCTCTACACTCACCATACAAAACATAGCACCATTAAGCTGCTATTTTATGCTAGTATTCTGTGAGAGCGTTCTGAAAGACCTTTATTGCACTTTTAAATTAAAAAAAAACATATGAACAAAAATTCACTCAAAAGATAAGGACTTACGAAGCGATATTTACGTCCGCAACCGCACTGGCAGATGAACTGCAATTTTATTTTAAATCTGACGCACACTCACGTGACCCTAGTTTAACTCTGCCGCGAAGGCAGTAACAAAAATTTGGCGGGAGATGATCGTAATCCTTTTGAAATCGAGTGGTGGCATCACTCCCCCCGCGCCCGTGACTCCCTCGATTAAGGACCGGAGAGATTCGCGATTTTGCTAGGTGCGGCGGCAGCTACAAACAACCGCATGTGCCGTGTGCATAAATCGACTATATGCATATTATTTTCATTTCTTTATATTGTATGCGTGTTGCGGTCTCGTAACCCTGCGGTCGCGAGTAAATATCGCTCCATGAAATCCTACGCCATTTGAAAAAAACCATACCATACCATATTTTATAAAAATACCCTTGTATGTTTGATATTAATTTACCAATAATATAAATTGATACTTTTTATTTTTTTAGATATGCAATCTTAAATGAAGTTTGGCGTTTAGTTGAAGGCGGAGTCGTAGATGTGCAAGACGTTGACAAAGTTATATCAGAAGGTCTCGGTATGCGATACGCATTTCTTGGATCCCTTGAGACAGCTCACCTAAACGCTGAAGGAATGAAAAGTTATATTGAAAGGTAGTTTCAATTTCACTTTCTTTATCAATTATCACTGCATTTATTATAAGTTAAAGTTTAGTTGAATGTGAATAGAAAAAAATATATGTATCAGTGCTAGAGCCACGCTCGAACCGGGATGGTACCACGACCTTACAGAATACCGGCGTGAAGTAGAAGTCTACTCCTGTGTTTCACTTGAGGTGGCCGGAAGCCCAATTCCCTCCTCTCCCTTAACATGGTGGTGGAATTAAATAATACACTACCCCAGGAGGGCACTAGCACCCCTGATAACGAAGAATTCCTCGTTGAGCATCCACACCCAAGCTACCCTACTTTTTCTGAGCGTAGGTGCTCAGGCTGCCCCGTGTATTCTTGGTCACACCGGTAAAATTTCATCACGCTATAAGCAGAAGTGCTATCGGGGCTGGACTGACGCATTAACGTCCCGGGATGCAAACACCAGCACTCATAAAAAGAACTATAAATCCGCCTCCAGGTCCTTTAAAAGTTTCATTGTCAAGGTAAAGTCAGAGGACATCGGCAGAAATGGCGATAATCTAGTTCGACATTTTTCGGGAACACGTGCATTCTGGTCTCTCGACAAGACTGTCCAAGAGAACTTCTGTCAACCATTTCTGCCATCTCTGCACAGGGAGAACATGAATAGTTTAATAGTTTCCACGGTTTGCAGGCAGATTGGCGTGGTGAAAGTTAGTGTAGAGAATCGGAGACCCTTTTATTGGTGACGAGGCATTCCATGTTAATACTCATGGGAGACGATCATAATATTCATTGACTGCTTTATTTGCATGTTCGACTTACAGGGAAAAAGACCTTACAACCTTATAACTAATCCTTGCTTACACAAAGTTTAGATATGTATAGACATCTAGATCTGAAATCACAACTCAAAATTGGTTCGTTCTGGCCAATTCCGCAAAGGAGAAAACCGATCTGCTACGCTCTTTTTTGCATCCAATTCGACTCTAGATGACGGCGAAACATACCGCTGACCATCCCGCGGTGTGAGTGCTCCATGCAGGATGTACCGATCGCTGTGTAAATAGCACATCCTTCGTAGAGCACCCCTCTCTCTGGAAGTCAACAAGTCGAATGGTCGTGATGGAACCCCACCTATTGTGCTAAATACGTATCCTCCTGAGCTAGCACCAGTTTAAATGCGTCTTTTCCAGTACTCCTACTTCCTAGATGTAGTCCTGAACTCATGGAAGACAGCTTTGGTATACCCGATCTTTAAAAAAAACGACCTCCCAGAGTCCAACTTAAGGCCTATCACTATCACCTCCCTGTACTCCAAAACAATAGAAACAATTATAAACTCTCAGTTCATGTCATAGCTTGAGGATCACCAGCAGATTAGTGACGGCCAGTACGGTTCCCGTCGGGGTCGCTTAGCTGGTGATCTTCTGGCCTACCTAACTCATAGATTGGCGGAGACAGTAGAATCAAAAGGCGAGGCCATGGGCGTTAGTTTGGACATAACAAATGCCTTCGACCGGGTTTGGTACAAAGCTCTTGGGAAGCTACCTTCCTATGGGCTTCCCGAGAAATTGTGCAATTAGATCATCAGTTTTCTTGCAGATCGGAGCATCAAGGTCGTAATAGACGGTGCATGCTCCGATTACAAGCCCATTAACGCTGGTGTTCCACAAAGCTGCGTGTTATCATTAACGCTGTTTCTTCCGAATATAAATGATACGTTGCAAGCCGATAACATTCATTTCTATGCGGACGACAGCACTGGTGATGCTTTATATACCCACTGCGCCAATATTTCTCGGGAAAATGTCGTCGAGTAGTAGAACAAACTTATGTCTAGGGTGAATTGACGTTGACTAAATTTAGTCCAATTCGATCCCGAGATGATTGTGCGTTTTCCGCTAAAAGGAACCCGTTTGTCGTATCTCTTAAACTTTGGGGCACTCTATTTGTAATTAGCTATGTCTGATCGGCTTGACTCACCTCTCTGCGTATTTTATCGCATCTACCACGGACAGTGCTTTGAGGAATTGTTCAGAATAATTCCAGTGTGTGTTTTTAATGACTGCACGTCACTCGATATGTCGACCGTACTCCGGATCAGACAAGAGTCTGTGGAGCCAAGGGGGGGGGGGGTTTATACGTGGTAGAGCTATGCTGCAGTTATATTAGTAGTATAGTTCTAGCACGTATATGTCAGCTCGACCTACCAGCGTAAAATACTGGCTTAATGCTGCTGTTTCGTATGGTGAGTATAGAGAACTGGAGACCCCTTTTACTGGAAACGATGCATTCCATCTTAGTCCTCACGGGTGACAACGCATCTGCATTTTGATTTGTAATCGAGCATAGATGTAGATCTCTATGCACCGCAGCAACCACTTACCAATTACCATCAGGTGAACTGTTTGCCCGTTTGTCACACTATCCTATAAAAAAGGGGCATCGACGGAGATCTAATTTCCGTCCGGATGAGAGGTCAGCAGAAGGTCTAACAGGGAAGGTATATGATCTTCCACATCTGAGATTCCTGATCTGATCAGCGTAGGCGAGGTAACAAGTTATGTCAGACCATAGTATGCCAAAGTAAAGACATAAACAGATCTCCCCGCATGATTAGTTATACGGAAACCAAGCCATTCAGCGTGGTGGCGTAAAAATCACCAAGCATCACGATCTCTGTAGATGGGGCCTGTTGATGTAGTCTGCAGCCACTTGGACGTGGTCCATGAGTCGGTCTGTGTCGGAATTACAGCAATGGGAACTATAGAGACACTCGTAGACGCGGGGATGGTCGTCAGTGTCTACGCGCAGCCACAGGATGGACAGGTCCGTACTTTCAAGGCTGCCGAGGCGTCGAAAACAGATGTCCTCTTTGACGTACACGCAAACTTCAGCCCGGGGCACAAAGCAGTGCACCAATTTGTACCCCGGGTAGAACAGATACGAAGTGGCAGCCGGAGAGAACACCTGTGTCTCGGTTAGAAAAAGAAAGGCCGGCATCGTCGTTTGCAGATGGTAGTGGGCAGCGTTAAGGTTTGAATGAAGGCCCTTGATATTGCAGAAATTCACAGATAGCGTGGCAAGGGGCGCCTTTGTCTTATTGCTCCGTTTGCCCAAGCAGGTTTAGTCCCGAGCGGAATTTTCCAGAACACGCGGATCAGTCTGAACACGCATGCTCAGGAAGAGTAGGGTAGCTTGGGCGTGGATGCTCAGCGAGGGATTCTTCGTCAGCAGGGGTGCTGGTACCCTCCTGGGGTAGTGTTCTTTTAACTGTGCTACCATGTTAAAGAGGCAGGGGGGGAGGAATTGGGCCTCCGGACACCTACACTCACCAGACGAAATGCAGAAGCATAACTTCTACTTCACGCTGATCTTCTGTAAGGTTGTGGTACCACCCCGGTTCGAGCCGGCCCATAGGCGAAACGGCAAAAGCTGCCGCGTGGCTCTACCACTGTTAATATATTTTTTGATTATGCGCGCTTGTCCTCGAAAAGCATCCATCTCACGGACCCGGTAAAACCGACCCCACCGTTACATTAAATGAACACAAATATTATGTTTTATTTTAGTTCATTGGTTACATCGCATACGTATGTGCCTTTGTGTTCGCAGTAACTTTTTCATTATAGTAGAGGGGCAAACGAGCATGCGTATCACCTGATCATGAGTGACTACCGCCGCCCATGAACAACTGCAATACCGGAAGAATTGCAGGTGCGTGCCGGCCTTTTAGAAAGGACTAAGCTCTTTTCTTGAAGGTTCCTAAGTCGTATCGGTTCGGAAAAATCGCCGGTGGTAAACGATACCACAAAGAGGTTGTACGAGGGAGAAAACTCCTCGAAGAACACATAGTGGTGGACGGCCCAACATCCAGATAGTAGCAATGGTATCATAAGTTTTTACACGATGTATATTCGTGAAATTTGGCGTCTGTGCGGACAATTCCTAAAAGCACTCCCCGTGGTAGATGCGGTAGAAAATACAAAGGGATGCAACATCCTTTCGCATGAATCGAGATGATCAGAAAGAACTCCGTCGTCGACGATTCGAGCCGTCCTGTATGCAGTATTCCATGAAAGGCCTTACTTGCGTCTTGTAAAGTTGCAAGCGGTGTGCTAGCATGAAATACTGTCCCTCTCTGCTGAGCACGCAAAGCTTTCGAGGGACCTTCAAGAAAAGAGCCTACTCCTCTATAAAAGGCCGGCAACGTATCTGCAATTCCTCTGGTATTGCAGTTGTAAATGGGCGGCGGTAATCACTTACCATCGGGTGAGCCGTATGCTCGTTTGCCCCCTCCCCTATAAAAAAGGCCAATTTGGCCTCCCCTTCCAAGCGACCACGAAACTGCACACTATAATAAATCTTGCGTAGTTGTTATCATCTGAAGGCAACCAAAGGCACAAAATTACATTTTAAATCAAGTACGTATGCAACAAAAATTGATCGCTTTCATCTGATCGTACTTAAAAATAAGATTGGAGAGAGCTCATTACCGTAGATATCTAAAAACCTTTTGCGTATATTTTATCTTATCAGTAAAGCTGTGGTTGATGTTCTCTGTGCTAGTTTATCAAACTTAGTACTTATTATTTATTTTTATTTTATAAATTTAGGTATATACTTACTAAGGAATAAAAAAATATAAATGTATTAAAAATTACACAATTTTGCAGATACGGTGAAACCATTTATAACGTCAGTAAAACTATGGGCGAAATTCCAAAGATGACACAAAGCAAGGCTGCGATTTCAATTTGTGAGCAATTAAATGCAATGGTGCCTCTAGAGAGGCTTCCAGAAAGGCGATCGTGGCGAGATGCTTGCCTTACCCGTCTGGCGGTGCTCAAAAGAGAAATGAAAAGGAAATATAAAAAATAAATTTGTGTTATAAGCACCTATACAAAGACCATATATTAAAAGATATATATTTAGTTCAATTATCTTACAGTTGATATTTTTTAAATTTTTTTACAATTTTAATATAGATGTTTCAAATTAAGGTTATTTTTCTTTTCAAAACTTCAACTATTAAACTCTACTTGAGAGATTTGGCGAACACTACTAATGTTGCTCCCTGTTAAAAGTCTATACAACATTTGTGAGATTTGATTTTCAGATGGGTTTATCATAAAGTGTCTATCACCAGGGCTTCGTTTTATTTAGTCAGCCGTTCGTTGATAAGTTAGTGAGAAAATTCTATAGGAATTTTAAGAATTTAATTTTTTTAAATATGTTGTTAGCATTTCTCTTTGAAATTATAACCGATCCCAAATTACTGACACCCTACGGCACACACACACACACGCACGCACGCACACACACACACACGCACGCACGCACGCACATACGCACGCACGCACGCACATACGCGCGCACGCACGCACGCAAAAGCCATGCCGCAATATTTTAAGGCTGTAGCACGAATGGGTCGGCTCTACCGGAGAAAATACCAGCCTGTAATTTCAGCATACTGCTGCTGTATTTCGAGACCCTTCTTGAAAGGTACCAGTAACCTTTCAATAAAAATACTAAATGATGAAGACAATATGATATAGTTTTAGGTAATTTTATCAATGATTTCAAAAGGAAGGATAGGCCCATCCAAATATTTAACTCATAACATTTTCATATAAGAAAAAGTAGCGCATCTGTCATAATACAAACGTCATATCAAAACACGACGTAACCAGGGTCGGATTTTGTAGTTTAATTATCCTAATTGTACCATTATTTCATAGTTTGTAGTTTAAAGTATCGTAATAATACTAACCGAAAAGACCATAATTTTACCTAAAGGTCGACTTGTATTATTATTGGGTCCTTTTACATTTTAATATTAACCCTACGATATCGAGTATTTCTGTATTGTACATGAGTACCGCGTTTTTTTTGATAAAATTAGAAGTAGCTCCCTTTCTGGTCAATCGATGCTCGATCGATGTGTTTATGTTGCATCTTTGTACAACTATAATGAGAAGCTACCACGATTAAAACTCTATGCTCCAGAAGCAATCGGTTTGAAAACAGAATTTCAAAATATTCTATGAATCAGATTTTCAGATTTAATTAAGCAGATATGGTTTCTTTTGTACTCTTTTCGTTTTACCCTTATTAAACATAAAATATATTAGGTAACAATATTCAAAATTTAGCTAACATTAAATTCTTTAGACAAAAATTAAATAGAAATAAAAATAAAACCGTCAAAAAACGAAACGTATAGATAAACTAGACGCGTGACGCCAAAATTCCGGCACATGGGAGAAAATAAACATGAAACATCAAACGTAATATATTTTTTAAATAGTATAATTTTACTTTCCATGTACAGTATTTTTGAGGGTCTGAATCCAACCCTGGCCTAATCTTGGTAACGTAACTAAACTAACTCTAAAATAAAACTTTAAAAATGCCTTTATACAATAATTTCATTGTAACAAAATTAATATAAGGTTATTTACCGATGATACGATATCCCATGTGTTTTTTAAATCTTTGTATCGTATTTTTTGCATTCTTTACCACGCAACTAGACATATTTATGACAGGCAAATCTGCCTTGCGCGCGCACCACTGTCGACCGATTCGCGTTGGTCCTAAACTGTAATTTTAGGGCCAGCGCACTGGTCCGTTTTAGTTGTTCGGTCGGCCCGGTCCTTACGCTAGTTATATAAGTCAATGAATTTTATACTATTGCGTCACCTCGTTTTTTGGCTATAGAAAATCGAAAAACCATCCGATTTAGATAAAGTTATTTTTTAATATTCGTCTTTACGGCGAATTTATGGAAAAATATCTCACCTCATGATTTCATATAGTTCTATGACTTTAAATGTGATCATAAACGCACTTCTTCGAATATAATCGTTCAAAACTTTTTTGCAAAGCATTAAACGAAGTTTGTATATTTTTATTGTTAATCTACACAAAAAAAACAAACATTGTAAAAGAAGCATTGAAAAATGTTTGTTTATTAATTTTTTATCTCACTAAGTTTTTGACTTTAAATGTTATCATAAACGCTCTAGAAAATCGAAAAATCATCCGATTTGGTACATCGAGCTATTATGTACTGCATACTAGAGGCGACACTGCGTTCAGCTACTCTGTCTGTTCCACTCAAATGCGGTGCATACACCGCACCGTAGACAGAGAATGCTATATTATAGCATTCTCTGTCTACGCACCGCAGTTTAATCAGTCACCATAGAGTAGAGTAATATATACAGAAATCAGTCACTCGCTGGGCGCTTGTAGAGTTCTCACGTGTTGTGTTGATTTAAAAAAAATTCTTGATAAAAATACGCCGTTGTGTGTATTTTAGATATTGCACAAATAATTCAAGAAATGTCAGTAAAAACCAAGGGATTACTTTTCATCAGTTAAAAAGATACTTAATAAATAAATAAAGTATTATAGATTAATAATAAAACAAATTATTCCCAAGACGCCATCTCGTGTCATGGAATATAGATTATGATATTAATATGTTCAGATGCGATATTTCTGTGGGTACTTAAGTATAGGACGAATATATTATTATACGCTTTTTTTTGTAGAAACATATATAAGTTGTCACTATTAGGCTAATTTTTTATAATCAAACCTGCTGATTATTCTTTTATTTTATTTTTAGGTTTCTACATCAAAGTCAAAGTGGAATAAGTTATTATAATTAGGCTAAATTTTTCATGTTTAAATCTACTTATTATTCTTTTATTTTATTTTTTGGTTTCCACATTCATCCATTTTTAACTCTCACGTGCCCAGCATTTATGAACGACTCTTATTCTGATTTAAATAAATATACTTGTAATTTAAATGTTATGTTAATAAGTTTTGTTAAACATACGTTTAGTACGTTTTTTTATATTTGACATAGATATCTTTTAAAATATTCAGATAAAAATATCATTTAAATGTAATTGTGATAAAATATTACGTAATATTATATAAAATATTACATAATATTATATCATAATATAATATACAAATAAATGACAAAATTTAAATATTGTTCTCGATATAATTTACCTATTTAACAATACAATATACCTACGGATCATTCTACCTATGTTTATTTTATGATAAAAAAACCAACCGCGCGAACACAGAGTAGCGCACATTTTTTGTTTGAGATAGCTGTTCTAGTACGTAAGTACATATTACTTCAATGGATTTGGATGAGTTTTTTTTAAATCTTCGTTTTTACGAATAAAACCAAAATGAAAAGAATTAACTATGTATTATATTCAATAATAAAACAATAACTTATATTATTCTCGAAAACATTTTTAACAAAATAAAAAATTATGCAATCTTTGACAGTGATTTCTGTTTCATAATCTAAATAAGGCACATTTTAAAAAAATTGAAAAAGAATTCACATAATATCGTTTATTTATTATTTTTTTTAGCAAAGCGAGCTCGGGACTTAGGGTTTCCCGGAAGTGGCGAAGCTAGGGATCCAAACTAAGGCAAGCCCAAGATATGGTTTTGTTGTATTTAGCAGTTTAATAAAAATACACCAATCTTGAGCTGTCTCCACTCTTTAGTTTCATATTCAGTGCTGTCAAGGACGTGTGAGTGCTGACAAAGCACACAGAAAGCATACTACCGCTAGATAGATTGTATGACATATGCAATTGCACACCTTCGGTGGTTTTTAAAGGAGCCGTTTGGGTTTGCTTGCTTGAGATATTTACAAACAATACAATACATGAATAAAAGAAAAGCATGAACAAAGTACAAACAAACTATGTACAAAGTTAAAAAAGGGACGCCTGGCAGATGTAAAACCTCGAAATTATTTTGTTTAAGTTATATGTATAAAAGAACAGATTACGTAGATTACAAATTTTATATACTGGAAATAACTAAAGGGAGTATTCTTTAAAAACATCAATACATTCTTCTGTATTCTTTTGATTTATAACGTTAAAATTTGGGCTTCACATTAAAAAAAGATTGTAACACTTATTTCTTTATTTTATGCTGCCGTTCAAAATGATATTTTTAATGCATATGGTAATATAAATACTGAGTTATTAAACTTTTAAATACGCCTAACTTAATTAAACTTTAATATTAAAGAGTCCTGTACCTAGATTTAAAATATGAAGAAATGTTTATTGAATATTAAATTTCATTTTTAAAAATTTTACCTTTTCTTCGTCGATTAGCACTTCAAAAAACTTATATTCATCACAATGAACACTATTATCCTCCCATTTTCACTGAAAATCTTTGAAAAAGCATAAATTTTAACAAACACAACAAAAACAAACATAAACATTGAACTGTGAAGCGAACTTGCATACAAATGGCCCGCACCCCATTCGCTAGTCGCGAACGCACTCCTAAACAACTTCAGGGCAAAGCCAGGCTTGTGGCTCAATAGTAATTGCTATATAAACGTTTCGTAATTATATTTCATTAGAGAACATTTTGCCACAGGTTAGAAAGGGAGCCATCGCCTTCTCGAAAGCTCGGTAAAAAGCCCACGCATGCGAGGGGGAAAACCAATCGCTCAATCCAACTCTCCTTATATGTATGACAGCAGTATTCGTAAGGTTACGAGGTCGAACAGAGTACACGGGAAATTTGAAATAGTTTGAAACAGTTTACGATTTATTTTATTACTTGATATAATTGATTGATTCATCTTAATGAGGCAAGCCGGGCTTCTGGGCTTGTATAGAGGCTTTGCCACTGCTTCCCGACTCGAACGGGTTAGGTTAGAAGGAGATGGTGGGGTCGAGTAATCGAGCGAAGCGAGCGAATAGACCCCGCCATCTCCTTCGTAGTTATTTTTTCGTAAACCACTCAGAAGTAGGAGCTTATAGCCTAATAGGAATATTTCCACACATCACTTTGTCCTCCGCTAAGATGTGGCATTCTGAAAAAGCAAATCAAGCAGAGAACCGGAGTCAGCAGTTAAAAACAATAAAATTCACTTTTATAAACTTTTTTGTTTTAATGACGAACACCAATCAGTCGATATTGCCATTAAATCATAACAAATATTGATACATTTCTTAACAAAAATAGTCTTCTACTCTAATGGAGAAGATAACAAGGTTACAATATTAAACTTTTAAGTACGTAGGTAAAATGTCTAGACCAAACAAATGATTCTAGTTTTTATTTCACATCGATCGGTGCACTATTACCGAAGTTATAGGCGTAGAAAATTTACGTACATTTTTAAAATCCCGCCCGTGCCCGCGAGTAGCGCGTGACGTCATAGATTCCATGCGGCCGCGCCGCCATACCGTTCCAGCGCGCCGATCATACGTTTGTAGTCATTGACTTTAATGTATAAATCAATGTTTGTAGTAATATTTCGCGGGTGAGTTATTTGCCCTCGTGCGCTCTGGTGTTTTTAAGTATTTAATGATGGAAGAAGGGTTTCAAAAGGTCAATCTGACAATCTTCCAATAGTCCGTGACATGATGGTGGCGGAATATTTTCTAAGAAACAAAGATTTTGTCGCGGCTGAAATACGCATAATAATAAGGTAATATTTTATAACCTAGGTACCCATTATTACATTAATACTTCTGGGTTTCATTTGCTAATGATAAGAATAAGTATAACAAAAATACGTAAACATTGCTTACCTACCTACTTACTATCTGCCTCTAACTAGTTTTGTTTTCTTATTCTTCATAAGTGTACCCTGACCTCTTTGTGGTTTTTATGGTTAAAAAAATTCCTGTTGTATATAAAGAAATTTACTACAAATATACCTTCGGTGTATAAAAATATGATTTTATCTAAAAATCAGATGTTTTCAATATTAAAAGAAAAAGGGTCGCATTATTATTATGATGATGATTAAAAGCGTAGTTATATATTCTTCAGGCAGGGGATCAACGTCAATATTATCATCTAGAGTAGTAACAGGATCGAGAACATATATCTATGCTCAATTTCTTGTGAAGTAATGGCAATCGCATGTGCAACTGTTTTTGACATAGATTTGGCATTTAGTTTTGATAGTAAAAATCTTTGGGGTTTTTCTGTGGGTATACCGATTTTGACAAGCAAACTAGTGAGGCAAAACATCTTTTTTAAGTTTGAGGGGACCACCAACTAGTTCGTACTTCACGTAGTTTTCCATATCGTTTTGACCTAGAACAAAATACAAACTTAGTTAAATTCTATAAAAAATAAGGAACCTCGTAATTTGTATTCCATCAATATTTAAAATATGTACCAACTATGTAATACATAAAAATAGGACTACACGAAAAAAAAATTTTAAGTGCTCCACTTCATAATCAAACTTCTTTCATTATTTGCGGCCCGCAAAGTATGCAGGTTGAACAGCTCTGCGATGTGTTTAGTTTTTGCTCGAAATATCGTAAAAATATAAAAACGTTTGTTAACATATTCCATATTTTAACCTTTATATGCATTATAAACATTTTAAAATTTGCTGCAAACATAGGTAGGTATCTAAACTTACGAACTCACGACAGGACATTGACTTATCTACATTACATAGGTAAGTACTTTACCCAAGTTTGGATGTCTATTTACACTGAAGTAGTTTTAGTTAAATATGTAAATATTAGGTATTGTTTCTTCTTGAAATTATAATGATCATTAAGCGTGGAAAGGTTCAATGAATCGTTAGTTACTTAAACACGGCGACTCGAGTAGGCACCAACATGCCTAATAGAAACCATTTACTACCAATAACCAAGAGCTATCATGTGAAGATTATAATTATTTGAATACTTACATCGAAATGATCCTTACAACAATATGCTGCCGTGTTTGGTCCTAAAGGATGTGCTCTTCTCATAGCATTTGTCCATTTCTTTCTGATGGTAGGGTTTCTAGGCACATTAAAAACAACTTTTCAGGTGTTTTTGTGGCCGTGTTTTTACATTGAGACACAGCGCAATATTTAATAGATGGTGTCATGTTCTATAATGTTTCTTGTTAAAAATATATAGCAAGTAAATCCGCGCGCGACGGGCACATTCGAGTAAATGTTTTGATTTTCTAAGTGCGCGTCGGGTCTCTCGCACGAAGATGCAAGTCGTGACGTCATCAACGATGTCGCTCTCGGCCCGCGGCTTAATCGCCCTCCACATTCACGCCGTGAACACCCGTGAAAGGCGTGAACCGCGAATGTGGATGGCTTTCGCGCCCGTTCACGGGCTTCGCGCCTTTTCACGCCGTGTTCCCCGTCCAGTGTCGGTATTTTGCGCCCGCTTCAAAGGGTTTACGGTGCGTGAACCTTCCGTGAACGCAAGCGCATCCACACTCGCGCGTGAACTCAGTAACGCACGGGACTCGGTGCGTTGAGGTTGTGCTTGTTAGTATTTGTTTACGGAGGACGGTGCGTCAAAATGAGCGTCAGTTGGACGAACGAGCAGGAACTCTTATTGATCGAGTGTTTTCATGCCGAACCCATTTTATGGGATGCTAAACACAAAGACCACAGAAATAAAATAAAAGTACATGATGCATGGATACGAATAGAGAAAATAATGAACATTGAAGTGACTGATTTAAAAAAAAAAGAAAATCTTATGTCCAGTTATAGGAATTATAGGAAAAAGGTGAAAGATTCCGAAAGGAAGTCTGGAGCAAGCAGTGACGAAATTTACAAGCCCATTTGGTTTGCCTTTGACGCGATCGATGCTTTTCTAGGAGAAAGCGATATTTGCAAAAAAACTACAAATACGGTTAGTATGTTTTATTTGCAATTTATTATTAATGTCAACATGTAAAGATTAAGAGGAAACATTGAGGAAGATTAAGAGGGCGAGAGAATTGGAAAATAGGTATTTGTTATTTAACTACTTTTGTCATTAAAAATTAAAGAAAGGTTTTGGCCGTGTTCCTATGTTTTTTTATATAATCTAGTCAAAGTTTTATGGATGTTTGAACACGGCTGAAAATCTAGCCAATTTTTTAGGTTTTTGAAGTTTAATTTCTCTTTTAATAATTTATTTATAAAAATAAGGAAAACAGGAACATGGCAATAGTGGCCATAGATTTCTTGGAAAAAAAATATTGCTCTGCTGGCATTTTCTAGGGAGGAAAAAGGAACTACGTTTATATGGAAAAACGGTCATGGTGTTTTCTCTTAAGGCATATTTTGTTGTTGGTTTAGTGCAAAAAAATAATTGTGAATTCTTCTCTTATTTTTCTCGCATTCGAAGCTGGTCGACGAGGTACGTGTGGCAAATCACGAACAGCAGAATTGCTTTCCAATTCTTGTCTCCAGGAACCGGGGTATATGAGTACGTCATTGTTATCATACATGTCGATCGTCCCGGGCGGTGTATATATGGGTAACGAAGTATTGCTCCTTCTGAGATAATTATGCAACAATATACAAGTCATTGTAATAAGAGAAACCTTTTCTGGGCATAACTGAAACGGTTTTTTAAACAGACGAAATTTCGTCACAATTATTCCGAATGTATTCTCTACAACAACACGTGCTCGTGACAATGCTTGGTTAAATATACGTTTTGGAGAACCACATTCATGGTTGCCTGGATAAGGTTTCATCACATGATCTGTAAGTGCAAAAGCACCGTCTCCCAAAAATACGTACGGTACATCGACATTCGAGCCTGGGCTTGGTTCAGGAATATTTAAAGCATTTGCGCAAATTTTTTGCCATAGCAAACTATTCCGAAATACTCCGCCATCACTAATCCTGCCCTGAGAACCAATATCTGCAAAAATAAAAGTGTAACTGCTGTCCACCAATGTTAGCAATACTATGCTGAATGTTTTTTTGTAGTTATAATACTCTGATCCTGAGTTACTTGGACATTCTAGAGTGATGTGCTTTCCGTCTATGGATCCAATAGCACGAGGATATTTACGAGCAAATCCATTTTCGATATCTAGCCATTCTTCTGCGGTGGATGGAATCTGTAAAATAATAAAGTAAAAAAAATATTGTTATAATTATTTTTACACTTTTTTTCAGGAGGAAGAATCGGTTGACAATAAAGAGGTCAAAGAACAACAAGATGTACAAAACCTGAATTACCAAAAAAAGTTACCACACACAATCCGTCGGCGCAACAATCCACCTGAACTTCAAGATGCCGGCAAAGTCGTACAAGATGCCCTTGCTACATTACAGTCAACCAACAATAGGAAAGAATCCCACTCCGACCAAGATGATGTTTATGACCTATATGGTAAAATGTTATCCAAAAAAATAAAGACATTACCTGAAGATGACAGATTACCTTTCATGTATGAAATAGACGGCATATTCTTACGCCACCAACAAAATAGTCGAAATCGATACAACAGATTCTCTAATAGCCCAGCTCAGTATGGGAGACCTAGCACATCACGTTCAACATATTCTGAACACCAATCTCCACCTCCATGTACTGCGTTATATGAGAGACCTAGCACATCACGTTCAACGTATTCTGAACACCAATCTCCACCTCCATGTACTGCGTTATGTGAGAGACCCAGCACATCACGCTCAACGTATTCTGAATACCAATCTCATCGATCGATGTCGATCATACCGCATTTCATCTTGCCTAACTGTAAGCCAAAACATTGCTATTTTTTTGGTATTATGTTTTTTTATTAGGATTGATCTCGGAATAAGTACAGACAAGTGCATGTCAAGCTTCACTCTTTCAGTTCTATTCTATCTATTATTATGTATGGCATAAGAAAACATTACAAATTTCAAAGTCTGAAGCTTTCCGTGCTCTTGACATAATCAAGATAAAGATGATTCACTTTTTATATTTAGTTATTGGAGGAGCTACTTATAAGTTAATTCAGTTATGATAATAAGTGATTATTTCCATTTTAAATAAATAAACACGATTTCAAGTAAAATTTTATTTTATTACCTTAACTTCCTCCTTCAAGACTTGATTCAAAGCCAGGCATACTTCAGGTATGATCTCCGAAACTAATTGAGGTGAAATTTTGAATAAGAAATGCAAGCTTTCGTAACTATCTCCAGAAGCCAAGAATCTTAACGTGACAGCTGCAGTGTCCTAAAGTAAGTAAGTAAAGTCGTATTCCTGCTGCTGCTGGGCGGTGCTGCTAGCCGCACAACCCTCTCGAGATCGATCACTTTCCCTTCTTACAGATCGCTTAGGGCAGCTGGATCGAAGATGGCCCCTTTCCCCACAACCGTAGCACTTTGGGCTGTAATTTTTATTGTGGTCGCGAACCGTAACTGCTGCAACCTTCCTAAAGTGAGGGGAACGATGATCCTGCCGCCGCCAGGCGGTGCCGTTAGCTGCACTACCCTCTCGAGATCGATCAACTTCCCTTTCTACAGTTCGATTAGGGCAGCTGGATCGAAGATGGCCCCTTTCCCCACAGCCATAGCACCTAGGGCTGTATCCATTATTGCGGTCGCGAACTGTAGCTGCTGCAACCTCCCTGACGGGATGGGAACGAAGATCCTGCGGCACTGCTTCAACCTCAAGTGAATGGGCCAAGGCTTCCTTAAGCGTCACGTAGTGCCCGAGCCTCACATTAGCTCTGACTTCAAGGTCGCGGATGCCGTCGATGAATGTCTGCACCAGGTTCCCTTCAATGAGCGAAGGTACAGACCGGTATGCTTTTCGCACCATCTTCTCCACCTCTAGAGCCCACTGCTGCAGGTTTTCGTTGATGCGCTGCTGTCTTTAAGCTGCGCACGAAAGACGTGTTTTCGGTGGGAGTCGCTATATCTCGCCTCCAATGCCTCAAGGAGCTGCTCATAAGTCACTTCCTCACCGAGAGCTTCCAGAACAGTTAAGGCTCGGTCGCGCAGGCCTAGTGTGAGAGCAGTCAAGGCCTGACTTTTATTCCAGCCGTTCGCCTTCATAACAGCCTCGAACTGGATTTTGTAGGCTGACCAGGACTAAGTCCCGCCGAACGGCGGCACTTTGAATCCACGAAGTGAAGGTGTTGTAGCGACCACGGGAGTTGTTATTCCGTCCCCAAGTTTGAGGTCGTTCAGCATTTTCTTCATGTCAGCCATCACTTTGTTCACTTGGTCGATTCGGGTCTCAGCTTCCAACAGGCGTTTGTCATACCGAGCAACCTTTTCCTTCAACCCCCTAATCTCTTCCCCGAAGGTAGCGTCAAGGTCCTTCATGAGAAGCATCTGCTCTTCCTTATCGCGTTTGAGCTGCTCTTCCAACCGATGGGCCTGTTCCTCCTGTCGGCGGGCCTGTTTCTCCTGTCGGCGGGCCTGTTCCTCCTGTCGGTGGGCCTGTTCCTCCTGTCAGTGGGCCTGTTCCCTTTGCTACTCTTTCAACCAACGGACCTGTTCCTCCTGTCTGCCCCGCAGCTGCTCTTCCAATCGGCGTGTCTGTTCCGCCTGCTGGCGAGCCTGTTCCTCCTGGCGGCGAGCCTGCTCCTGCAGCATCATCATGAGAGCACCTAAGTCAGGTGCTGCAGGTGTAGGAGCTGCTGACGGGCCGGCCTCCGTGGTTGACAGTTGGCCCCCCGACGCCTGCGGCGTTGCACCACCAAATCTTCTCTGGTTCGTCTCTTGCTGCTCCGTTTCCTCCTTAGGTAAAATCGGCATGATTTTGTCCCACTTCTGAAACCAATTGTTACGAGCTTGAGGTTCGTGACAATAAAAACTGCCGATTGAATTACCACAATTAACACTTTAATTCACTTTACACTAATTAAAACTTAAAAGACACTAATAATTAATCACACTGATTCACTTTATTTCGCTCCGAAGCTTCGCTTGTCTCGCCAAATTCAATACTGCCCCGACCGTGTCTTGCAGCGCCTTTAAATACACATTTTTCACCGAAACGTCCAGAATATTCAAGTAAATACGCGCGCCAACCGACCAGGCGCAGAAAGTTCGAGTGTGGGGCTTCCAGAAAGCTTTATTCTTCTGTTCGATACTAGATGGCGCTGTTGGTCGAAAGTCAAGATTGACATTTTCAAGGAAGCCCTCCTCGCTCTCGTCCTCGACACTAGATGGCGCTAGTGCCGGGTACATGACGTCAAATTAGGCGCGCAACAATACTTAGTACCTTGGTACCTACATAGATAAATAAATATGCAGCTAGCTATAATTAGGTACCTAGTTATCAATTAAAAATGTTATCTGTGATCTATTACTAGAGTATAGTCTATGTTCAATTTTTTTATAGGGATGTAATCGGATGTAATGCAACATCAACATAAATACAACGATGTTAAAACATCAATTTCTAAAACATCGATGCTTATGAACGATACGTCTTCGATGTTTTAATAAAAAAATGGTTGTCTGTAAAGTCGGTTTACGGACGATAGTTTAACGTGACAACATCATACCAAAACATTGACGAAATTATTGCATACTTTCCTGAATAAAATTTAATTATTTTTATTGAATTATCACTATTTTGTATGGATACAAAGAAGGAGTGAAATGAAATATCTACATTGGCTTGAGAGTTTGGCTTGCGCCGAACGCTCAAGCCGATCGTGCCTTTCGCTCCTTCGTGCCGCGCTCTCGCTCCGATCGTGCCAGGTTTGGCTGGAGCGTAACAATACAATGAGTCATCATTTTCGTGCATGTAGTCGGCGTTCGTCGATTTATTAGACGTTATCACATCAAAATATTGATTGACTGAATCTCTTGATAGAGAGTATAAGTGTTCCGTTGTGAACTGAATTTTAATTATAATCAGAAGTTAAACAAACAAACACATTAATATATTATTTAGTTATTTGCAAATATTTAAGACAAATGATTAATTTATTTTTAAATTTTTCATTCATTCATTACAGGTTATCAAAAATACATTACTAAATATAGACTCCTATAGATTGCCTTAACGGAGTGTTACTTGCAATAGTTGCCACGCTTGGTAGGCGAATTGGCTAACACTGTTTTTATTATATATGAATTGTTATAATAAAAGTATTACTGCGTTTCTCCTGTTGTTATTTTCTTTGTTGCCTTTTGCGACACCTACGATATGGTAGTATAACAAATATTTATATATATATATATATATATATATATATATATATATATATATATATATATATATATATACATATATATATATATACATATATATGATATATCGGGTATATATCGTATATCGGGTGATATGGGTTAGTTAACCACGATCACCAATAAATGGCGAGATTATATTTGAGTATTAGAAGTATAAGTAAAAGTAGTATTAGTAGAATTTAAAACTAACAATTTTAATAACCTGAATTCCAGAAAGCGATTCCTTTTTTGGAGTTATAGTAACTCCTGTTTCAAAGAATATCAGCTCACTGGCACTGATTAACCAGTTCATACTTATAGTATAAAAATATGGAAATTGTATTCTTATATCATTCCATATTTCTAAAGCATATCCTGTTATATACTGGATTGGCAGTAATCTTACTCCGTCACACTCACAGAACAATAATACTCTTTAGGGGTCGGACTCACACGTGTAATTATTCACTTTAGACTTTAGATACTGACATCTATTTAGCATTAGCAAACACTATAGTACATACCACGTTTCGTTATGCTAGTTAAGTTTATAATCACAAATTATCGCTTACATAAATAATACACAGAAATTGAGGGCTCTTCAACTATCTTCAACTTCAACTATAAAAATATCCATAATCAAACATCGTTCATAAATAACAAAATATCGATATTTTTATGGGCAACATCGATGTTTGTAACACCAATGTATCTTTTGTATCCCTGTTTACCTTCAATTTGCAAATAAAAGTTTAATTTTATAACAAAATCTTTAGTCCATCATGTTTATGGACATTATATATTTTGAGAAATGTGTAATCAGTTTTTAAATTTGTCGTAGTTTGTTACGGCGCTAGGCATTGTAAGAAACAGATTTACGGACAGTTTTCCAAATGTATTGTTTTGATAGATAATGGATCCAAGAATGTGCAGACAAATCAGCAGTAGTGAAAGTCTTCCAGATGCAGAGATTGTGGAGTTTGAGGAGTCAAATATTATCGTACCTCAAGAAAGCGACGATAATTTTCTACTTGAAGGCAGTCCAGGACCACACTCTGTGACATGGCTCGATGATGATCAGATCGATGAATTAGATATAAATTTAGACCAAAATAACCTATTTTTTCATAGAGTTGATAGTGCAGATATAATTTATAGAAATAAAAAGAAAAAATGTAAAATGGTAGGAAAATACGTCATGGGCGACGTGTTAGGTGAAGGTTCATATGGAAAAGTGAAGGAAATGTTGGATTCAGAGTCACTGTGTAGGCGAGCTGTTAAAATTCTAAAGAAGAGGAAGCTTCGACGGATACCAAATGGTGAACAGAATGTACAGAAAGAGATACAGCTTCTGCGAATACTTAGACACAAAAATGTGATAGAACTAGTCGATGTTATGTATAATGATGAAAAACAAAAGATGTATCTAGTTATGGAATTTTGTGTAGGTGTTCTTCAGGTAAATTTTTAATTATCATTAAACAAAATCCATTAAATAGACTAAACTATTTTTAAATTTGTCATTTGTTACGGCATGTGTATGATAAGTTTCTGTTATTTGTGGAATAATATCATTTTTAGGATATGTTGGAGTCAAGCCCAGGAAAAAAGTTTCCTCAAAGACAAGCACATGATTACTTCACACAGCTACTTGATGGCTTAGAATATCTTCACGGACAAGGAGTGGTCCACAAGGATATAAAACCTGGAAATTTACTCTTGACTCTTGATCAAACACTTAAAATAACAGATTTTGGTGTTGCTGAAGTAAGTGCTTTATTTGTATACAATATTAAAATGAATCAGCTTTTTACACACTTTATATTTGTTTGTGTGTATGTAGCTGTATGTATTTATGTATGAATGTAATTGAATTGTCATTCAGTTTTTACCCCCTTCTAGATCTCTAAATTGTCTCAAATTTTGTAGACATATTAGGAACCAATAACAATAGAAACAATTTCATCACAATTACCTAGGATTATCACAACACATGATCAATGCAAAAATATCAAAGAATAGTATACTCTGTAACCAATAAAACTACTATACTATGATGATTTATTACACTAGCAAATTTTTGAGTTATGATAATTAAATTTAGTTATAATTATTATATTACAGAGTTGGGATTTACTGTTGGATATTTAACTTTTTATGCCCAAAAAAATATATGATCTCTTATAAATTACATCAGAAACTGTTATCTGTTACTAAAACTTCTACAATTATTATAATGTTAACTATAATCTATAATGTTTAGAATGTTGATTTTACTAATAAAACAAATTAAAAATTAAACATTTCTGTCAGTTGGGTTAGTAGCTTAATGAGGTTGTTTCTTGCCTAGGAGTAGGGGCGAGAAGCCCTCTCTTCTCTACAAAGATGTCAGACTTTAAAGTTAGGGGCATAAAAATAAAACTTCCTTTTGATTATTGTCTTTTTCAGCTTTATCATTGAGTAATAACATTATGTTACTACATTTATTTAGTTGTTTAGTCATCTACATACCTTAGTCATATTTGTTAAATATTGTTTATGTCCCATCTTAGTTGTAGAGGAAAACAAATAAATCAATATTAATGAATATACAATAGAAATATTCATTAAAATTTATTCATTTGTTGTTTACGGAGATTATAAGCTTTTATGATTTCATTATCAATATCCAATTCCTTGACAACTTCCAGCCTCCTGAACAAGCCAGTTTCTGAAAAGGCTTTGGCACCATAGACTAGGGATGGGCTGAATATGGATTTCACCGAATACGAATATTCGGCCAAACGTTCGGTAAAACTTTTACAGAACCGAATATTCGGCCGAACATTATTCGGCAGGATTACCTCGGTACCTAACCAATTTATGTCGAAACTTGTTACCGTAAAGCGCGCGGGATTAGCACCGAACTCTGCCCCTCGCTCCCCCGCCACACCTGACATGTTTTTGCATCATCTAAAGCACATGCTTATGTTTTGACTATTTTGTGAGAAAAAAAGTATTTAGTTGCATTATTCTTAGTGAAAATTGATAATTATATGATGAAAATGAGTGGCTATTTGGACCTATTTTAGAGTAACTGACGACTGTAATGTAATGTTTCTTTGATTGATTCGAAACAAAATTTTATCAAGCTTTCTATTAGCTATAATTGGAAATAAATCTGAATAAAAATACAGTGCCTCAAAAACATAACGCTTTATAAGTACATTCCCTAAAAAACATAATGCTATATAAGTAGATTTAAACCATAAATAGAATATAAAACGAATATTCGGCCCACCTGTACCATAGACCACATATATACCCTTCACCACTTTGTCTTGCGTATGTGAACTATGAGAAAACCTTTGATTCTATCGAAATTTGAGCGGTGCTGCAGTTCCTTCACAATGCCAAGTGGACTGTCGGTTATCGAAGTGCTGAAGTGTTTGTACAGTAGGGCTACGTTGGCTATCTGAGTACAGAACCAGAGTACAAAACCTTTTCAACTGCAGAGAGGTGTAAGGCGGGGTGACGTAATATCTCCGAAACTCTTTACCACTACATTGGAAGACATTTTCAAGCTACTGGACTGGAAAGGATACAGTATTAACGTCAATGACGAGTACATCACTCACCTTCGATTTGCCGACAATATTCTTATGGTAGAATCGCTGGAAAACCTAAGCACTATACTCAATAACCTCAATAGTGTCTCCCAACAGATAGGTCTTAGCATGAACATGTATAAAACGAAAGTCATGTGTAATGTCCATGTCACACCTATGCCAGTGGTTATTGGGAGCACTAGGCTCGTAGTTGTTGATGAGTATGTTTAACTGGGACAAGTAGTCCGACTAGGTAATTCCAACTTCGACCGAGAGTTCAATTGACAGATTCAACTTGGCTGGGCAGCGTTTAGGAGATTGCGGCACTTCTTCTCGTCAGGCATACCTCAAAATCTCAAAACCCACCCTCCCTCTCATAATAGAGAATGTTTGTGATAACTGCCATGCATGTCACATAGATTGACAATCACATTACCAGGAGTTTTGCAACCTTTCATCTTTGTTCTGTTTACTTTACACCTTTTATGAGGGTATTGGAATGTGGTATATAAAAACATTTTTTATAATAGGCATGTAGCGAAAAGGGCATTACAAAATCCTGAATTCAATTATTTATGGTCTGGTAAAAGTGCCAGATTAAATATAAAAATGTAGCTTAAAGATCTACTTTTTAATTTTAAATGTTATATGTATAATTCATCCAATACTGCAATATATGCTATGTTTAAAGTTGTCATGAACCTTACATTCGTGCAGGATATTTGAAGTGTCAGCATTATTAATATTCAATTTCCCATTTGCAAACGGTAAATTAGATGTTTTGATTGGGAAAAGTTTTAGATGCATTGAAAAGTTCTGTTGCGTTCGCGTTCCAGAGAAACTTAGCTGCTGAGATATTACGGCTTCCATTGCTACAGTACATATACATATATATATTCATGTTTATTTTTTTTATAGACGAGGGCAAACGAGCATTTGGTTCACCTGATGTTAAGTGACTACCGCCGCCCACGAACATCCGCAACACCAGGGGAATTGCAGGTGCGTTGCCGGCCCTTTAGAAAGGAGTAAGCTCTTTTCTTGAAGGTCAACCGATTGTATCGGTCCTGAAAAATCGCCGATGGTAAACTATTCCACAGAGAGGTCGTACGCGAAAGAAAACTCCTTGTGAAACGTACAGTGGTGGACCGCCAAGCATCTAGATGGTGTGGATGGTATCGGTAGGTTTGCCGCGTAGTGCATTCACGAAATTTGGCGGCTGAGATTAATCCGAACAATTTCTCAGAGCACTCCCCGTGATAGATGCGATAAAATACGCAAAGAGGTGCAACATCTCTTTGCAGCGACAGTGAATCGAGCCGATCGGAAAGCACTCGGTCGTCGACGATTCGAGCCGCTCTGCGCTGGATGCGATCAAGTGGAAGGAGCTGGCACTGGGGAGCCCTAGCCCAGAGATGGGAACAGTATTCCATGTGCGGCCGAACTTGCGCCTCCCGCTCTGCTAAGCACGCCAAGCTTTTTAGAGGCCAATTTTGCCTTATTTTCCAAATGACCTCGAAACTGCCCGTCACTCGATATGTCGACGCCGAGAATTCCGATACTAGCTTAGGCAACAAGGGGAGTGCCTTGAAACTGAGGAGATACGACAAAGAGGTTTTTTTTTGGCGGTTACGCGCAAACTTGTGTCTTCTGAGTTCGGGTTAAACTGGACTAGATTCAGTCTAGAGTCTAGAGTTTGTTCAGCAAAGACTCGACTTCAGACACAAGTTTGTCCCGGTACCTACTCGGAGATGTTTTCCCGAGAAATATTGGCACGGCCGGTGTACAGAGCATCACCAGTGCTATCATCTGCATAGCAATGAATGTTGCCGGTTTGTAGCATATCCTTGATATGCAGAAGAAACAGCATTGGTGGTAGCACGCAGCCTTGTGGAACACCAGCATTAATAGGCTTGTAATCGAAGGTTGCACCATCTATAACGACATTGATACTCCGATCTGCAAGAAAGCTACTCCAATCTAATTGCACAATTTCTCGGGAAGCCCATAGGAAGGGAGCTTCGAAAGAAGCGCTTTGTGCTAAACCCGATCGAAGGCCTTCGTAATGTCCAAACTAACGGCCAATGCCTCCCCCTTGGACTGTACTACCGCCGTCCATCTATGCGTCAAGTAGACCAGAAGATCACCAGCTGATCGACCTCGACGAAAACCGTATTGGCGATTACTAATCAGCTGGTGATTCTCAAGGTACCTCATGAGTTGACAGCTTACAATGGACTCCATTGTTTTGGAGAACAAGGAGGTGATGGCGATGGGCCTGTAGTTGGACGGGTTTGAGCGGTCGCCTTTTTTAGAGATCGGGTGGACGAAAGCCGTCTTCCACGGTTTTGGTACTACCCCTAATGAGTAGGAGTACCGGAAAAGACGCGTTGGGACTGGTGCCAACTCTGGAGCACACGTCCTTAGCACCATTGGGGGGATACCGTCTGGCCCACTCGACTTGTGGATGTCCAGGGGAGGAGTGCTTTGCGAACCGAGCGCTGTGTGAACCGCACCTCCGGCATGGAGCACTCATACCGCGGGATGGTCGGCGGCGTACTCCCCCCGTCATCGAGTGTCGAGTTGGACGCAAAGAAAGAGCCTAGCAGATCGGCTTTCTCCTTTTGCGGCATGGGCCAGTGAGTCGTCCTCCCTGTGCAGAGATGGAAGAGATGGCTGACAGAAATTCCCTTGGACAGTCTTGGCGAGAGACCAGAATGCAAGGTTCCAGAAGGAAGGCGAACTAGTTTCTCGCCAATTCTGCCTATGTGCTCTGACTTTGCCTTGACTCTTTTGAATGACCTGGAAGCGGAATTATACTTCCTTTTTTGAGCGCTGGTGTTTACATCCCGGGACGTTGATGCGTCAGCCCAGGCTTGGTAGCACTCTTGCTTATAGCATGATGCTATTTTACAGGAGCGACCAAACCGTGGGTGAGATTTGCCTCCGTATATGTATATATTCGTCTTTATCACCCCATAAAAGTCTATTTCTGAACATGGGCCTCTCCTGTTAGATTTGTCCAAACTGGTATGCTAAGCTAGACATCTGATATCTTTGACACTACTGCTATATTATTACAGTTCATTTTGACTCATAAACCAGTTATTAGTGTTATGGTCCACAATATTTTGTATTGGATTTGAACCTAGTATTGTATATGGAATGACTTTTTTTGTACGGTTGTAAGTGTGGATTGTGTGGACCCTGAGGATTAAGATGGCATATGTTGTTATCTCTTCTCACTCTTATCACTCACCACATGAAAACAGCAGCATTTAGATAGTTTTTTACGCTGATTGTTCCACACTAGTGCAGCATGATAGAATCTACCTTGCTCAAAATTCCTCTCAGATATGATATATCTTGGTGTATAATCTATTTTTCATCCATTATGCATCTCTGTTTTGTTTCAGGCTTTAGATATGTTTTCACCAGAAGACACTTGCTATACAGGACAGGGCTCACCAGCCTTTCAACCTCCAGAGATTGCAAATGGAGCTGAGCAGTTTTCGGGAACTAAAGTGGATATATGGAGCAGTGGAGTTACATTGTGAGTATGACAATAATGTATTATTATGTGCATATTGCCTAGTGTGCTGGGAATAATTTCTGTGTAAATTATTCAGATTTACTCAAAATGATAAAGTATGGCTTTTTTGCGGCTTTGTGTTGATGAATACAACAAAGTATATTTTCACATTTAGTACTTTACACAAAATAATTGTAATTGTCTGTGAGTCATTCCAGAGCAAACTGATTTAATTTTTGTGTTAAATAATACATATTGAATGACTCAATAATGTTTTGTAAATAGGTTAAATGTAAACAGTGACTAAAGACAATATACTCTTGGAAAATTAAGGCCACGGCAACAATTTTAAAATATTGTCAGAAGCTATTGATTTTGCAAGAAATAAAGTAGTGCAACAAATGTACACATTTCATTGATTGAGTTGGGCTGGTTTCGTAACTTTACATCTATGCATTATATTATTTGACTACTGTACACATTTACATGACATGGTCCTTCACTGCTGGCCGTATGAAGACGCTCAAGGTCGCTCAGCGAGCTATGGAGAGGGCTTTGCTCGGAGTTTCTCTGCATGATAAACTCAGAAATGAGCATCTCCGCAGTAGAACCAGAGTGACTGACATAGCCCAACGGATTAGTAAGCTGAAGTGGCAATGGTCCGGCCATATAGCTCGAAGAACCGATAACCGATGGGGAAGAAAGGTTCTCGAGTGGCAGCCGCGTACCGGTAGGCGTAGTGTAGGGCGACCCCCCACTAGATGGAGTAACAACCTGGTAAGACATGCAGGAAGTCGATGGATGCAGGTGGCTCAGGACCGTGCTTTGTGGCATTACTTGGGGGAGGCCTATGTTCAGCAGTGGACTTGTGAAGGGCTGTAATGATGATAATGATGACACATTTACATACATATATAAATTCACCGGCTTATCCCAGTTGATAATTTTAGTTTAGTGTTATGTGAGTTGTCAAAAACACCTAGGTCTCATTTCTTATTAAACATATTTATTGGGAAGAAACAAAAAAAAAATGTCTTCAATTATAATTTTTTTTACAGTTTGTTTGTTATTTTTAATATTTCTTTTATTCTCTGAAAAATGTATCAGAAGACAGCATTTGCCTAGAGGTGGGGCTATTGCTATAATATGAAGGTTTTTGTTTTATAAATGCTACTGGCACGTGTAATATTTTTTTTTTGACAAATGCCTGGTCTCAGTCGAAGCAAATGTAAAAAACAGAACTTGTTGATTTTAGAATTTGATTCGTTGTAATTGTTCACGTATGTCCGATAATGTATCTTAACCCAATTCCAATATTAATGCATAACATTATCGATAGTTTTCGCCATTGTGGAATTCGACATCATCAGCCCATTAAAGTCTGATGCTGGACATAGACCTCTCCCGTTAAAGAAAATCGTCACGCTTAGCTGATTGGCGATCACAGTACTACGTCGTCTCGTCGCGCATTTTGCGTAAACAAGATAGTATACCGATATCTATCTTTCGGAAATCATTAAACTTTTTTGGCATTTCCCATAGTCGCTTACGACGCCCATGGGACGATCAAATCTCGTATACCACAAGGTGAACGAATATTGTTGTTGGTAGTTAGTTAGTTTACGAAAGGCTGTTTTCCGCAACACCACGTCTAAGCGCGTATTTTGCGTGTGGGCTGAAATAATGTGGTTATTCGAGCCATGATATTTCCCCGAAGAAGTTCAACAGTCCTTTGATGTTGCAAGCAACTTCGGGGAGCGATCCTGGCGTGCCGAGATGTTTAACCCTATATGAAGCGACTTCTGGACATGTCAGCAACACGTGAGCCGTCAGTAACATCTATGGTGAACAAATGTTTGTTAAAAGAGCCATGTCCTGTTACTATCCTCTATAGTCGTTTACGACGCTCATGGGACGATCAAATCTCGTATGCCACAAGGTGAACGAATATTGTTGTTGGTATTTGGACAGTCGAATTGTGCAACAGATACAATATGACTACGGGCCGGTACCCGTTCGAGGGCGACAACGTGTTCCGGTTGCTTGAAGCCATCGGGCGTGGCGAGCCGGCGCCGCCGCCGCACTGCGTGGGGCCTGCGCTGCGCGCGCTGCTCGCAGACATGCTCAGCCGCGACCCGGCACTCCGGCCCGACGTGCACCACATCCGGAGACATGCGTAAGTTTGTCCAAATTATCGATTTATTATAAACTGACGTACGTGTGGCGTCGCTGTTGTCGCGCCGCAAGTGAAACACTCGGAAGCCTAAATCACGCTATCAAAATTCCGAATCATAAACAGTATATATAGAACATCTCCGAACTATCACATGGAGTGTTGGCCGCTCCCTGGGCAGAAGACCTTGCCCGGCGGGAGATCTCCCCTTTTCCTTCTACGGCCACATATGAATAGATTGGCAGTGCAAAAGAGTGTACGCGTATGTTAGAGCGAGAAAAATTGGCGAGACCATTCAAATACACGTTATCGGCTGGCGTCATTCGTGAATAAAACAAATCCCTTTTTTATTTGCAAAATCTGGTGTGTATTCAAGTGAAAATTAGTGTTTAATATACGTAATTAATTATGGCTACATGTGTAGTACCTAAGTATAACTCATCTCACGATGAAAAACCCCATTAATAAACATCGATAACAACTTAATTTTATCGATATGTCTGTAACTGACAAAGGAATGCCTCGCGTGCAGCCTTATTTAACTTCGTAATATTTTTAAAGATTAGCGATCCATATCTAAATATTCATCTTATCTTATGATTTTTTTTGACCGTATAAATTTTTTCTTTTCGTATAATTTTTTTCACCTGGTGGTGAGTGGATGCTGTGGGAGTCTCTCAAAATATTGATGTTCATCATAGCATGAAATTTTCAACTATATGCAGTAAGTACCTACTATGAAGAAAATTTTTTTTCTCAAAGAGGTGTACTAATGGAACAACTCAGGTCTTAGATCCACATACCGTGGTAGAGCCATGCTACAGTTATATTAGTAGTATAGTTGTAGCACGAATGGGTCGGCTCGACCGGGGAAGGACCACGCTCTCACAGAATACCAGCGTGAAATAGTAGATTAATGCTGCTGTATTTCGTATGGTGAGTGTAGAGAACCGGAGACCCTTTTTACTGGAAACGAGGCATTCCATCTTAGTCCTCACGGGTGACAACGTATCTGCATTTTGATTCGTAATCGAGGATAGATGTAGATGTCTATGGGCCACAGTAACCACTTACCATCAGGTGGACTGTGTGCTCGTTTGTCACCCTATCCTATAAAAAAAAAAAACATATCATCATTAGGGGTCGCAATACCGGACCTCTTTTCAAAAACCGGTGTTTTCGGTATTAGTTTTTAATGAATACCGAGATTTCGGTAGTTTCGGTATTTTAGTATTTTTTAACATAGTGAGAAAAATATTAAAAATATGTAATGTAACCGTAATTTTCATAAAAGAATTATCACCAGTCAATCAATTAAAGTGTGTTAAGATAAGAAAATCACATTTATTTAAAAAAAAATCAATCATTTATTGAAAGTTTAATAAATAACTCACAGCTGCTAAGTTATTTTAAGCTATTTAAACATAAGTAATCACCAGTAATCAGCCTTAACAATAACATAAAATACTCCTGCTAAGTAACTTCTTCAAACGCTTACTTCTTCGTATTCTTATAAACTTCTTCATTAAACTCAGCTTTAATAAAACATAAAATGCCGCCCAAGAGCATTTTTTGTTTTATCTTATCTTTTTTTTCTTCACTTTGTTTCATGGAAATCGAGTAAGAGTTTTTTGCTCCATGGTGTAGTTAGAAAAAGTCATATATTCTACTAAAACTTCTATGAACGTTACAATCTACCACCGGTTCCAAAAGCGATATCACTAGAGAAGTAGAATATCTGGTTCATAGGTTAAATTCGATAGCAAAGAATGTTATAAATTTACTTTTAAATGAATTGAAGTTTAAATGAAACTAAATTTTACGAATTTTATTGCGTATTTTAACTTATTTTTATTCCCGTCCCAGTGTCATAGTTAAACACGGCTACCTTCTGTTAACAATTATTAGTTTTTGGTCCGATGTACGCAGAATGGGCGTATCTTGAAGGCTTGCAATTGTACATGCCTGTTTTGGGATTTAATTTTATTAATTATAATATCCCAAGCAGATGGTAACACCCAGCCATTTCCTCGTCATAGTAATCTTCTCCATCATTCCAAAGCAGAGTCATAAGAATCGTCATATTCCTAACTGTATACCGTGAGCAAGGCATCGCTGGTGGAAAAGTGCTGCTTCTCTTACAAATGCGATAATTACACTGGCACCGTCATTAGTTGTATACTTGTATAGGCGAGCGAGCGGATTCGTCGTCAGCTCAGGACTCGGGAGTAGGTACTCTCTCTCACTCACTCCAGAGTGTAGTCGCGCGACTTGCGTTGCATAGTCGAGCCGCGTTGCCATAGCATCCACCACGCGAAAAGCGTGGGCTGTTTAATTTTTTTTGACATAATATTATTTAACATAGATTTATAATGAAGTACCGAAAAATTCGTAAATACCGGTTTCCGTTCACTCAATCCCGGTATTTTAAGCTTTCTTTTCAGTCCGGTATCCCGGTATTTTTGAGATCCGGGATCCCGGTTTGCGACCCCTATTCATCATGCATATCAAGTTTTGAGGAATATGTGATGAAAATTCCTCAAAACTTGATATGCATGATGCCCAGTCGAGTTGGATCCGTCAATTCAACTCGGCTGTTGTACCATTGTTTTCACTTATTGTTTACATGCGTAGACATTTATTACACAAAATCAGACAAGAGTAACCAGGAAGAGTCCAGTAAGCGGAACCAGGGCTCCAAAGTCTTTGCCAGAGATCTGTCTGCCCGTAAGAGCCAACTGTCAAAGCTGAAGACTGAGTGTGGCAGCATCGTTTCCGGGACACCTGATATTTTGAGTGAGATTGAGAGGTTCTATGGGCAGCTGTACACATCATCGTTGGAGCCACACGCAAGTGTGAGTAACGATCCAAGAGCAAGTCTTATCCGACACTATTCCGATGATATCCCGGACGTCAGTCTAAGCGAGATTAGAATGGCTCTCCAGCACCTTAAAAACGGCAGGGCCCCAGGTGAGGATGGAATTACAGCGGAGCTTCTGAAAGCGGGTGGAACACCGGTACTTGAAGTCCTTCAGAAGCTCTTCAATTCCGTCCTCCATGGTGGCACTACTCCAGAGGCGTGGAGCAGAAGTGCGGTGGTCTTGTTCTTTAAGAAAGGCGACAACGCTCTCTTGAAGAACTACAGACCGATTTCCCTTCTGAGCCGCGTCTACGTGCTGTTTTCGACAGTCATTACGAATCTTCTCGCACGCAGACTCGACGACTTCCAGCCTCCCGAACAAGCCGGTTTCCGAAAAGGCTTCAGTACCATAGACCACATACATACCCTGCGGCAGATTGTACAGAAGACTTGAGGAGTACAATTTGCCACTTTGCCTGGCGTATGTGGACTATGAGAAAGCCTTTGATTCCGTCGAAATTTGGGCGGTGCTGCAGTCCCTTCAGCGGTGGCAAGTTGACTGTCGGTATATCGAAGTGCTGAAGTGTTTGTACAGTAGGGCTACGATGGCTATCCGAGTACAGAACCAGAGCTCGAAACCTATCCAACTGCAGAGAGGTGTAAGACAGGGTGACGTTATATCCCAGAAACTCTTCACCGCTGCTTTGGAAGACGTTTTCAAGCTACTGGACTGGAAAGGATACGGTATTAACATCAATGGCGAGTACATCACTCACCTTCGATTTGCCGACGATATAGTCCTTATGGCAGAATCGCTGGAGGACTTAAGCACTATGCTCAATGACCTCAATAGTGCCTCCCAACGGATAGGTCTTAAGATGAACATGGACAAAACAAAGATCATGTTTAATGTCCATGTCACACCTATGCCGGTAGTTGTTGGGAGCACTATGCTCGAAGTTGTTGACGAGTACGTTTACCTGGGACAAATAGTCCGACTAGGTAAGTCCAACTCCGATCGATTCAACTCGGCTGGGCAGCGTTCGGGAAATTACGACATATCCTCTCGTCAGGTATACCTCAATCTCTAAAAACTAGATTGTACAACCAGTGCGTGTTGCCAGTGATGAGTTACGGATCTGTGACGTGGTCCTTCACTGCTGGCCGTATGAGGACGCTCAAGGTCGCTCAGCGAGCTATGGAGAGGGCTATGCTCGGAGTTTCTCTGCGTGATAGACTCAGAAATGAGGATATCCGCAGTAAAACCAGAGTGACCGACATAGCCCAACGGATTAGTAAACTGAAGTGGCAATGGGCCGGCCATATAGCTCGAAGAACCGATAACCGATGGGGAAGAAAGGTTCTCGAGTGGCAGCCTCGTACCGGTAGGCGTAGTGTAGGGCGACCCCCCACTAGATGGAGTGACGACCTGGTAAGATATGCAGGAAGTCGATGTATGCAGGTGGCTCAGGACCGTGCTTTGTGGCATTACTTGGGGGAGGCCTATGTTCAGCAGTGGACTTGTGAAGGGCTGTAATGATGATGATGATGATGAGACAAGAGTAGCAATCTACCGGCGGTCAATATCTTGCCAAAGTGCTCGTAGGGTGCATTTTCTATTTAGGATCTGATGTAATTTTAGTAAATATCTCATTGTTTAAATGTATAATCTTGTTAATTTATTCTTAGAACCGACACGTATTACTGGGCCTAGTGCGACCCGTATAGATAACATTATTACATATGTTAAGCCCTTGCATAAATCCATCATTCAAAATTTAAGTTCAGATCACTATGAACAGTGGATCTCATTGTCTTACTTACACAAAAAACAGAAAAATGAGAAAGTTGTGTTTATTCCAATAAATGAACATCGTTTGGAGAGGTTTAGAAGTAATATAGTAAAAGGACTTTTATGGTGCATGTATTATTAAAAATAATAACTTGTGAATTTAGTAGTATATTTACTTCTAAATCTTTCTCTTTGAACAGTCGCAAATCTTTTAATGAATTGGCGACAGTAGGCATTTATAAAAGTGGGCGAAAGTTATACGAGCTCTGAATAAAAACAATAATTTAAATTAATCTGATCAAGTTGCTATGGCTTTTGAAAAACATTTTAACTGATGTCCCTTCTTCAACAACAAAATCATTAAATTCTTCTTCTACTATCGCCGAATCATTGCTTAAACGAAATGTAAAGGCTTGTTCAAATACCTTTAAATTCCAAAGAGTATTGCCAAAAGATATGAAATATTTTAAAACTATTGATGTTGAGAAAACGGCAGACTTATGGGGGATATCCAGATTTACATTAGACCCCGCTAATTTTAGACCAATTTCTGTACCACCAACTTTAAGTAAAATTTTTGAAAAAAATATTTTACATTATTTAATTATATTACATTAAATAATTTTACATACAAGTAAATTTAGTTTTAATAGAGGTCGCTCGACAACCGATGCCGGAGTTGAGCTTATAAAACATTTTTTGTGCATGGGGGAATTCAGAGGATGCTTTGTGTATATTATGTGACATTTCCAAGGCCTTCGACTGTGTTTACCATTAGACATTAATCAGGAAGCTAGAGTACTATGGTGTCAAGAACACAGCGCTTAAACTAATTATTTCATATTTCAGTAATAAAATGCAGAAAGTTATTATCAATGGTAAAAGTTCTTCCGGATGGCCCGTACAGATGGATGTCCCTCAAGGCTCAATTCTTGGCCCATTCCTATTTTAAGTATATATTAATGACTTACCTTCTCTTGTAGGGGATAATCATGATATAGTATTATTTGCTGTTAATACTTCCTTGATTTTTAAACGTAAACGTCAATCATTTAAATGTGACAAAGTGAATAATGCTGTATCAAAATTAGTGCATTGGTTTAATTTTAATAATCTATTAATAAATTTACAACGACGAGTGTAAAAAATCTGAATATCAATGTGTATTTAAATACAGAAGAACATAGCCCTGTTGAATCCTTTGTTATTCTAGGCATCACTCTCGACGCTAAGCTTCAGTGGGGCCCTCATATATCTAAACTGTAACAAAGATTAGAAATCTCACTAGTGTTGAGACGATTTTGCTATAGGGAAATGCGGCTGACTTAGAAACTATTCTTGTTTTCCAGAAGAGCTATTTACAACCTAAAACCGAGGGAGTCTCTTAGAGAAAAAATTAAGAAAATAAATATATTAAGTTTGGTCTCTCACTATATTTACGTAAATTTAATGTATGTTCACAAAAGCAAAAGTAGTTTTAGTAAACAAGTGATATACACTCCGCAAACACTAGGAATAAACACAAGATGGTGATACCAGATTCTCGATTCCACAGAGTCAGTAATTCATTCTTGGGGCCATATATACGGTATTACAACAAACTCCCAGAAATATACAAGGTCTCTCTATTACCAAGTTTAAATATTTACTTTATAAAAAGGGTTATTATAATAAAAATGAATACATGATTGATAATAACCCTTGGGAATGAGGTGGTCGCTTCCTAGCTGTTTCTAAAATAACTTTTTAAAATATTTTGTAATCATTTACATTGTAAAATTTATTTAAAAAAATCCCACTGGGTTTCTTGCTGGTTTTTCCCAGGACAGATGCTTTTTTTCCTAACCAGTGGTTAAGTAAAAAATGACTTTCTATAAGAATTACATGTAATCTATATTAAATAAAATTATTCGATTCTATTCTAAGAATTAATAACGCTACTGATACTAAAGTCGGTATTAGAAAGATAAAAAAACAAATTGAATATATCTATTTGTCTATTAATTGTCAAATAAGTTTAGATATATCTTGTGACAGAGGTAGCTCAGGAGTTAACTAGATTTTAATCCTCGCCGGCAGCAAATAAATTGTTAATTACGATTTAAAGCGATAAAGGAAAAATCGAATGACTAATGACGAAACCTGCATGCCTGAAATTAATATAATATTTCGAAGACATTTAAGGTCCGCCAACAATCATTGGGGCAGCACAGCGGACATTTCCTTGCCCTAAAACCATTTCAGAAATGAGAGCAGGCCTATGACCACCTGTAGGACGTATTTTGGCTTTAATTTTACTTTTATAAGTGATTGTATCCTGCAATGCTATGTACTAAGTATATTAAAGTGCTTTATAATTTATGTACCTATGTCTTAAATAGAATACCGCTATGCGTGTAATGTTATCTCTTCAAATATAATCCAATTCATTAATTTTACACTTATCAGAACAAAAACGACTTATGTACTGTGTTTGCACTTTTTTGTTAATATATTTACGAGTATATACATTGCGCACTTTAACAATAATCTTCTGAAGGTTTCTTTGTCAGAAAGACCTTATTATCTCTACTTTACAGTTATTATTGTTTTCCTGTGACAATATTGTGGTATTAATTTCATTATACGAGTGCAATTATGTTTGTTACATGTATTATGAGTCATACTTATAATCTGTGGCTTTAAACTATGGTATGAGATGGCCCTCTCATTAATAAAGTCCCTTAGTTGTGCCGCCAGTCTTTGTAAATTTGGCAATAGCTGTCGTATTCCATACTATACGTTTTTACAATACAGTTCGCATGTTTCTGCGGTACTTTTTTGGTTAAATAAACTACTATTTGTAATAGGGTGGATTAAATTTATTTGGTGAAACTGCTCCCACTTTGTTGTCTACTTTGTCGACGAAAAGATGTAAAAGTAAAAAAGTTCAATTCATAATATGTCGTATAATAGTTGTACAAATAATTTATTTGGATTTTCAGTGGTTAGATTGCAAATACATTTATCATGAAATTTTACTAATAATAATAATTCTTTTATTTCAGAACTATATCCACATGAGTTGTTAGTAATACAGTGCAACCTCGATATAAGAAATCGGAAGGGAACAAGTATATATCCGTTATATCAAATAATTCGTTGAACTGAGGTTTGTTATGTTGAGGTTAAGTTGGTCGAAAATTTGTTATAGAGGTAAAAAATTCGCGGCATGAATCACACAATATATATATATATATATATATATGTCCGGTCACGGACTAGCGATATTTATTTTTATACTAGATCGACAGATTTTGAGTTAAGCTACAATATGACATAAAGTTTACAGCTGTATCTTTATTACTTTAAGAATTATTGTTGTTTGAACATAGCATATGCGCAAACACAAAAGGCCTTTGTTAAATGACAACTGGCACTGCCTGCCTAGGAGTAATAGTAATCTGACATTACTTATGATCTTCGATGAATTAGAGATCAGAGAATCAGAATCATCATTTTTAAGTAGTATAATTTGAGAGCAGGCAGCACAGAACACTATTACTCCTAGGCAGGCAGTGCGAGTTGTCATTTAACAAAGGCCTTTTGTGTTTGGGCATACGCCATGTTCAAACAACAATAATTCTTAAAGTAATAAACATACAGTTGTAAACTTTATGTTGTATTGTAGTTTAACTCAAAATCTGTCGATCTAGTATAAAAATAAAAAGGGTGAACGGGGTTGTTTTTGCAGTAATTTACAATAATTTGCCGATTAGCATATTTTTTTTGATATTTATTTGAAGTTAAATTTTTTTTCTTCAAAGTTACAAGTATGTCAACAAAAATTTTGATAATGTAAACGATAAACAATATTATTGGCCTCCGAATGAGTTAATTTTAATCTCAGTAAGACTAAAACTTTGAGAGATATCACTTTTTTCGTAAACGCGTAGAGAATATCTCAAGAAAGAAACAAAATGGCTGCCAAATAGAGGGGGAGGGGATTAGCCCTCAGTGTGTGGTGTATTTTTATATTAAAATAGCTGTATTATAAGTACCTAAAATATCGCTAGTCCGTGACCGGACACACTGTATATATATATCCCTTAACCCCATATATGGGATTAATCATGTATTGGTGGGAACTTTATTTAAAAGTTTTGGGTTGACTATTCGTTAATTAGAGGTATTCACACTTTTCTTGATAGTTGAAAATTCGTTATAAGGCAAATGTTCGCAATGTAAAGGTATATTTTACATTGACTCTTATGGACAATTCAAGGGGATTTCGAAAAATTTGTTAAATCGAGGAAGTGGTTATATTGAGGTATGTTATATTAAGGTTGCACTGTTCATTGCGTACCTTAAATGCTAATGTTAGTCTCTTAAATATATATAATCACTTTTTAACAAATCGTTACAATGATTTCGCACATGCCCGTCACATTGTTCGGCGAACATGTTCACAATACTGTTGCGGCCACCCCGCATTCAGTTCAACAGGGAGTACACTCTTTTACGCATTGTTGCGAAGAAATCATCTGTTCGTGCTTCTGCAAACATCCCTAATGCGCTACAAAAGCGAGACAGCCCAAAAACACACTCATAGAAAAGATGGGGTGCTTGAGGTGACGGCAACAAAGCTAATGCAACATATTTGTTGTTACAGAGCTGTAAATGCCTTGGATGTAGGGTTGCCAGTTGTTAATACCGAAGAGCCGGACATACCAGCGAGCTTAGCCGGACGTTTTAGTAAAAAGGCCGCACACCTTAAATTTTTTAGTCTTTGTATAACGTGAATTTAAAAAAAAGTATAACAATGCTTATACCATAAAATCTTCTTAAATTCTAATGAAATAACAATAAAATTGAATAAATCAATCTTATTTATTATTAATCATTCAATATTTATTACAATATTAAATTCAATAATTGCAATATTATGTATATAGAAAGCCCGGACACCGTCTAATTTGGCCGCACACGCAATCAAAAACCTGAATGTGTTCGGCTTTATCCGGACGCCTGGCATCGCTACTTGGATGATAATGTTGTGTGAATAAGTCAACTAGCGCCATCTAGTGTCAGGAACGAGAGCGAGGGGAGCTTTGCAGAGAATGACATCACAGATCTCTCAACCGACAGCGCCACCCGAAGAACTAAGTTTCTAGAAAATCTATACTCGAACTCTCGGTACCGTGCGCGTGTTTACTTGAACATTCCGGATATTTTGCTAATTTAAATAAATAGGTGGCGCAAGATGCGATCGGACAGAGTTGAACTCGGCGACAAAGCGAAGCTTCGGAGCGGAATTAAGTGAATTAGTGTGTTTAATTATTAGTGTTTTTAACTTTAATTTGTATAAAGTAAATTAAAGTGTTAATTTAGGTAATTCTATCGGCAATTTTTATTGTCACGAACCTCAAGCTCGTAACAATTGGTGTCAGAAGTGGGATAAAATAATGCCGATTTTACCTAAGGAGGAAACGGAGGGTGTCCGTACCCGAAGTCAACGCCAGCAGGAGACGGACCAGAGGAGATTTGGTGGTGCAACGCCGCAGATGTCTGAGGGCCAGCCGCCGGCCACGGAAGCCGGTCCGTCAGCAGCTTCTACGTCTGTGGCACCTGACTTAGGTGCTCTGATGGTGATGCTGCAGGAGCAGGCTCGCCGACAGGAGGAGCAGGCTCGCCGACAGGAGGAACAGGTCCGTCGGTTCGAAGAGCAGCTGAAGCGCGGACAGGAGGAACAGGCCAGTCAGTTGAAAGAGCTGCAGGAGGAACAGGCCCGCCGACAGGAGGAACAGGCCCGTCGGTTGGAAGATCAGCAGGCGGAACAGGCTCGTCGGTCGGAAGAGCAGATGCTCCTCATGAAGGACCTTCACGCTACCTTTGGGAAAGAGATAAGGCAGGTGAAGGATAGGGTTGCTCAACACGACAACCGTCTGTCGGAAGCTGAAACCCGAATCGAAGAACATGAAACCCGAATCAACCATGTGAACCATCGGGTTGACAACGTGATGGCTGACGTGAAGAAAACGCTGAACGACCTCAAACTTGGGGATGGAACTGCAGCCCCCGCAGTAGCTACTACACCTTCGCTACGTGGGTTCAAGGTGCCACCATTCGACGGGACTTCTTCCTGGTCAGCCTACAAAATCCAGTTCGAAGCTGTTATGAAGGCGAACGGCTGGAATAAAAATCAGGCCATGACTGCTCTCACACTAGGCCTGCGCGACCAGGCCTTGACAGTTCTGGAAGCTCTCGGTGAGGAAGTAACTTATGAGCAACTCCTTGAGGCATTGGAGGCGAGATATGGCGACGCTCACCTGGAACACGTCTTTCGTGCGCAGCTTAAAGATCGCGTGCAGCGCATACCGGTCTGTACCTGCGCTCATTGAAGGGAACCTGGTGCAGACATTCATCGACGGCATCCGTGACCTGGAAGTCAGAGCTGCTGTGAGGCTCGGGCACCCCGAGACGCTTAAGGACGCCTTGGCTCATGCACTGGAGGTAGAAGCCGTGCGGCAGGATCATCGTTCCCATCGCGTCAGGGAGGTTGCAGCAGCTACAGTTCGCGACCGCAACAAAGGATACAGCCCTAGGTGCTATGGCTGTGGGGAAAAGGGCCATCTTCGATCCAGCTGCCCTAAGCGAACCCTAGAAAGGGAAGGTGAAAGATCCCAGGAGGGTAGTGCGGCCAACAGCACCGCCCAGCAGCAGCAGGGAAACGAGTAAAAGCCAGAACTGCGGGGCGGGTGCTGGCTGATGTTAAAAGAGCCCCAAGGATCTCGATCTCACAAACCCATGATGGGAACAGTCTAATCATCAAGGGCGAGGTCAACGGAATGCCGTGTAAACTGACCATAGACACTGGAGCCTCTCGTACGGTTGTTAGTTCCCAACTTATAAGTCAGTTCCTTGGGGACTCCGCATACAACCGAGAACGCATTAATTTGGTAACAGCCACCGGTCAGCGTATACCCGTCCGTGGAGAGAAGGAGATGGAGTTGAAGCTTGGCAACGTGATCTACCTGCATAATGTCATCGTGGCTGATATAATGGACGACTGCATCCTAGGCCTAGACTTTATGAGGAATAATTGTTGTGAGATCGACGTTAAGCAAGGTGTTTTGAAATGTGGACAGGAGGAACTTTTCATGGAAGGTGCGTTACCAGGGAACGTGTACAGCATTAAGAAGATTGTTCTTCCGCCGAGATCGGAAACGATTGTTCCGGTTAGTCTTCCCCGAAACGCTGGGCAAGCTCACCGTTGTGTACTTGTGGAAAGGGTAAACAATGGCCTTCCATGGAAAGTAGCTCGAACCTTGGTCAGAACCACTGACATCTCAAGAATACGTGTGTTGAACCTTTGCGACCGGGAACAGATTATAGAAAAAGGCACACTGGTTGGCACTTGTGAGGAAGTGGATTGGTTACGTCGGTGCCAATATATATCGAGTGGGACCCCCAGCAAGGTTTCAGAAACGAGAGTGACCACACTTTTGGAAGACTGTCGCAGTGTTCTCTCCCTGAACGAATTGGTCAAGGCGAAGAAGTTGTTACTCAAGTACGCCGATGTATTCTCGTCAAACGATGCTGACATAGGAAAGACTGGCTTAGTTCAACACAAAATAAACACAGGAGAGGAATTGCCTATCCGTCAGCGGCCAAGAAGATTGCCGGTAGCACGTGAAAAGAAAGTGAAAACCATGATTGAGGGAATGGTGAAGGATGGTGTTATTGAACCTTCATCTAGTCCATGGTGTTCACCCGTGGTGCTGGTAAAGAAGAAGGATGGCAGCATGCGGTTTTGTGTTGACTACCGCCGTCTGAACGACGTTACAAAGAAGGACAGCTATCCCTTGCCAAGAATTGATGACACGTTGGACATGCTTACAGGAGTAAAATGGTTTAGCACGCTGGATCTAAAAAGTGGCTACTGGCAAGTTGAAATTGACCCTAAGGACAAGGAGAAAACTGCGTTCTCGACGGGAAAGGGTCTGTGGCAATTCAAAATAATGCCGTTTGGGTTGTGCAATGCTCCAGCAACGTTTGAAAGGCTGATGGAACTTGTACTTACCGGGCTAATTGGCGATGCCTGTCTGGTCTACTTGGATGACATCATCATCGTGGGCCGTACATTTGAGGAACATCTTGAAAACCTGGGACGCGTGCTCATGAAGATTCAGAGTGCCAATCTCAAGCTGAGTCCGAAGAAATGTTCACTGTTCAAACGGCAAGTCAAGTTTTTGGGGTATGTAGTGTCGGAAGAAGGTAAAGGATTGGCCGGTTCCAAAAGACAAGACGCAGGTTAGAGCATTTTTGGGTTTGTGCTCCTATTACCGGCGATTTGTGAAGAACTTTACAGATATAGCTAAACCTCTGCATAAGCTAACCGAGGAGAAGCGACATTTCTGCTGGGATGAAAGTTGTAATATCGCATTCCAGGAGCTCAAGGACCGTCTGTGCAAAACACCTATTTTGGGATACCCTGATGCAAGCAAAGAATTTATAGTTGACACAGACGCAAGTGATATAGGACTTGGCGGTGTGTTGTCTCAACGGAATGGTGACCAAGAGGTCGTGATAGCGTACTTCAGCAAGTCGTTGTCAAAACCGGAAAGGAACTATTGTGTCACAAGACGCGAATTGCTAGCTGTGGTAAAGTCGTTGCAGCATTTTAGCAAATATCTTCTGGGGCGAAAATTTCACTTACGAACTGACCATGCTGCACTAAAATGGCTATTGCAGTTTAAAAATCCAAAAGGACAAGTTGCGAGGTGGATTGAACTACTGCAGGAATACGACTTTGAGATCGAACATCGCAGCGGGAAATCTCATGGCAACGCAGATGCATTATCACGAAGATTGCAAACATTGTACTAGGCAAGAGAGTAAGGGAGTGGTATCCGTGAGGATGCTCAGGGCAGACCACCTAAGCAACGAGTGGAAGGACAGCTTACAACGTGCACAGCAGGAAGATCCGGACATCAAGCCGATCCTGGAATGGATGAAGGCCAGTGCTCCCAAGCCCAAGTGGAGCGACGTCTCAGCGATGAGTTCGACCACTAAAAGCTATTGGGCCCAGTGGGATAGCTTGCTGCTTCAGGATGGAGTTCTGTGCCGTAAATGGGAAAATGTTCGCGGAGACAGCTGTCATTTACAAATGGTCGTCCCTAAAGCTAAAGTACCGGATGTTCTACAGCTGTACCATAATGATTATTCAGGAGGCCATCTGGGAGTTAAACGAACTCTACTGAAGATCCGAGAACGGTTTTACTGGGTCCACTGTCGAAACGATGTTGAGGACTGGTGTCGCAAATGTACAAGTTGTGCGGCTGTAAAGGGACCTCAGACTCGTAGTAGAGGTGCATTGAAGTTGTACAATGTTGGGGCACCATGGGAGAGAATAGCCATTGACGTGGCGGGGCCGTTTCCGGAGAGTGAAAGCGGTAACAAGTATTTCATGGTTGTGATGGATTACTTCACTAAGTGGCCAGAAGTCTTCGCCATTCCAAATCAAGAAGCTTCAACAGTTGCAGATAAACTAGTTCATGAAATCTTCTGTCGTTTTGGAGTACCTTTAGAGATTCACAGCGATCAAGGAAGGAATTTTGAGTCTCAAATATTCCAGGAAACTTGCCGAGTTATGGGTACTCATAAAACAAGAACGACTTCTTATCACCCGCAATCTGATAGAATGGTGGAACGATTTAATCAGACATTGGAGAGGTACCTAGCAAAAGTTGTAGACAATCGGCAACGAGATTGGGACAAGCACATACAACCGTTTTTGTTGTCGTATCGAAGTTCTGTTCACGAAAGTACAGCAGTGACACCAGCTTTCGCAAACTTTGGAAGAGAATTACGGCTGCCTGCAGACCTGATCACTGGGATACCACCTGATGCCCCAAGCAGTATAACCGATTATGCATGTGACTTGCGGAACAAAATGAATGACATTTATGAGCACGTCAGACAATCGGGCCAGCAAATGTCTGAGAAAATGAAAACCCGGTATGACCGCAAAATGAACAATAAAGGGTTCAACGAAGGTTCATTAGTGTGGTTGCACAGTCCAGTCCGCAGCAAAGGGAAATCTCCCAAGCTTCAAGCTAAATGGGACGGCCCGTACCGGATTGTAACCAGGATCAACGATGTGACCTACCGGATAGAGAAAGGCGCAAGAGGGACTCCTAAGATCGTCCATGTGGATCGCTTGGCGCGTTATTATGGGACCGATAATGCTCGGGACGAGCATGTCTTAGGAGGGGGCAGTGTTGTGTGAATAAGTCAACTAGCGCCATCTAGTGTCAGGAACGAGAGCGAGGGGAGCTTTGCAGAGAATGACATCACTGATCTCTCAACCGACAGCGCCACCCGAAGAACTAAGTTTCTAGAAAATCTATACTCGAACTCTCGGTACCGTGCGCGTGTTTACTTGAACATTCCGGATATTTTGCTAATTTAAATAAATAGGTGGCGCAAGATGCGATCGGACAGAGTTGAACTCGGCGAGAAAGCGAAGCTTCGGAGCGGAATTAAGTGAATTAGTGTGTTTAATTATTAGTGTTTTTAACTTTAATTTGTATAAAGTAAATTAAAGTGTTAATTTAGGTAATTCTATCGGCAATTTTTATTGTCACGAACCTCAAGCTCGTAACAATAATATGACTAAAGGGGATTGATCTAACTCGGGTAACTTAATGCTCAAATTAACCAAATGATGTGCCCGCAACAAAAATATTGCAATTTTACTTGGGGAAAAGTTGCACCCGGATAAATTTAATACACATTTTTAGGTCGCAGACCCCTTGCGATATTTGAATTGCTCGTGTGGTCGAAATGAGTAGAATATGGGTTATATGGGTATGTTCCAAAATAGAACCCAGTGTACTGTCCAATGCAAATGACGTCATGAATCGACGCTATACTGGTGATTCGTTCCAAAACAGGACAGTATATGACGTCATATATTTGCATCGTATTGGAAAAGTGTTGGCGATTATTTTGTCATTCTGTGCTCCAAAAATCATTATATCCTCATAATGGAAATACCAGTTATTCTATAATTTTTTGTATTTGAGTAAATAAAAACAAATTCTGGCATGCTTCATTCAGCGCACACACAATTAAAAATTGTTTTATTATGGCCGGATATCCGACGCAATATGGCGGCGGCACGCCAGTACAATATAGTGTCAATTGATGACGTCATTTGTATTCGGCAGTATACTGAAAAGGTTTCGGAACATACCCTATTTAAAAGAAGCTAGCAGCGTGAACGCTGTTTCAGCCGCATACGGGTCCACCACTTTGGCGCCAAGCAAATTGTTTCGCACAAATTAGTATGTTAAAATTAGGAATACGCCAAGGACCTACCTAAGCATGGTTTGTGTTTGTCTTGTCTTTCGTCTTGACGATGTTTTTTTTATTATGAGTTTATGAGACATTGCAATAATTTTCAATAGTTTTGCAGAACGATACGTTAATAAGTATTAGTATTAGTTAATATCTTTATTGGATAAGAGTTATTATGTTCTATTCTATCCCTGTTGGCTATAGCTGGAGTTAGTGGACTATTATCATCATCACAGTTTTCTAATCTGATCTCATCCGTTCGGATCATAGGTGTTTCATTAGATACAATTAGTTTGTGCAAGAGTGAGTGCTTATGCTTGCTCGTTGATCACCTGGTGTGTTAGAACCAAAGGCTTTTGCAGTTTGTGGTGAGATCTCGATTAGAATTAAAGGCGGGGATGTACGAGTAAATAAACATTGCACTATTATTATTATGTGTTTTTAAATTGGTTATACAATATTTTTTACGTAATTGCAGTTGGGTGCAAGCTATACCCCCTTTGGAAGCAGGTGAGCGACTGGTGAACTCACGCTCGCGACGCTCCGACGAACACCATAACTCCACTGTCATACCGTACCTAGTCGAACGCCATTACGCATCCGCGCAAGAATATTTCACCGAGAGGGACCTGAGGCATGGTGCGTATTCGTTTCACATATTTGTTCATTAAAATACAATGTTCACGCCTTAACAGGCAAATGCAGTTTAAAGCAAATATAAGCATGACTAATAGTCGATGAAAAAAGATATATATATATATATATATATATATATATATATATATATATATATATATATATATATATATATATTTATATATTGTATTTTGATTTTGTTAAATTATTTATGAACATCTACATAACTAAAATCACTTGTACAAAACCATTATTTATTCATATTCTTTACATTAACCTGTTTGTTTATTTTAAAATTACTGTATATAGATTCATTAAATCTATGTATAATTCCATATAATACTATTTTTATTCTAACAAGCAATTAACCAATCTCAACTAGTTTCTATTTTGTGTTTCTTTCTTCAAGAATAAAATAAGAAAAACGAAACAAAGTTATATACAGAATGGGTCCCACATATATGCAATAAATGAAACCATATACTTGTTATCGCCTTTGCTGACGATATACAAAAAATGAACGTAATCGGTCCAGTAATTAGGTCAAAAAGTAGAGTTTTAATTTTAAGCAAATTTGAACACTCTATAGAATTGGGTCACTAAGTCAATGATTCAATGAACTTGAATCCTTGAACATTAAAAAGCGACGTTGCCACGCAGTGCAAACTATTGGTATTGCGACATATCGACAGCGGTGTCTTTTGTCGGCGTGCCACCCGCGTGCAACGTTGTCACTCTTCCATGGGGTCAAGGTACGTTGTCTAAACAGAGTGTTCACTTTTACTGAATTTATTTTAATATTTATTTTGTTTGAAAATTTCACTTTTTTATTTTACGGGTTTTAATTTAATATTTAATTTTTCTACACTTCTACGGACTAGTATTACTTGTGGTTTCATTTATTGCATATATGTGGGACCCATTCTGTATAACATCAAAATAACATTTATAAAAAAGTTACAAAATTTTATTTAATAATTATAATTTGACAAATATGTTCCATCTGGGGCTGCCAAGTCGGACAGACCAGCGAGCTTAGCCGGACATTTTGGTAAAAAGGCCGGACAACCTTAATTTTTTAGTCTTCGTAAAATTACATTTTTAAAGTAAAACAATGCTTTTTATCATTTACCATAAAATCTGAAATTGTAATGAAATAACAACAATTGAATAAGTCAGTCTTCTTTATTATTAATCATTCAATATTCATCATAATATTAATTTCAACAATTGCTATAGTATGTAAGTACATGAAAAATGTAAAGAAATGGTCTAATGTAAAAAGCCTAACAAAAGCCGGCTGTCTAATTTGACCGGACACGCAACCAAAAAGTCTGACTGTGTCCGGCTTTATCCGGACGCCTGGAAACGTTGGTTCCACGGAATAAAATTATTATAGTATATAAAAATCCTACCATGTAGATCTGCTATGGCAATGGTGATGCTGCCTTAGATTTTTAATAACATCTTTCGATTGCCGTAGGATGCGGTATTTACCGTAGCAATAGCAACACTTTGGTGGAACATGTTTAATGGAGTTTTTCATATTTATATGAATAGTTTATATCTAACCAATTTATGTCGAAACTTGTTATCACAAAGCGCGCGGGATTAGCGCCGGACCCTGCCCCTCGCTCTCCAGCCATACCTGTGTTATTGCATCAATTAGTACTGAGCAAATTGGCGGCACATGCTTATGTTTTGACTATTTTTGTGAGAAAAAAGTATTTTGTTGTGTTATAATTAGTGAAAATTGGTAATTATATGACACTAATGACTGGCAGGAGATCTACTATTTGGACTTATTTTTAGAGAAACTGGCGAGCAAAGTGAAATGTACTAATGTAAGGTAATGTTTCTTTGTTTGATTCCAAAAAAATTTTTATCAAGCTTTATATATTTTGCTATAATTGAAAATAAATCTACAGTGCATAAAAACATAACGCTATACAAGTAGATTTAACCCATAAATAAAATATACTTTCAATAGTAAAATTCTGAAAGACATGGCATTACTCAATTCGTACATTTCAATACAATGGACACCTTGAGTAGCACTTTACGAATGTTCGGTGATTTAGTTGAAAATTCGGCCGAATACGAACGAATAATCGGTATAGCTGCCGTATATTCCGAATACCGAATATGAAACGAATATTCGGCCCATCCCTAGTAAAAACGCTGTTCACACTTTTCGGGTCTTAATTTAGAGGTTATATAGTTCGAAAATTCCTGAAGAAAATATTTTCTTGAGCATACATCTAGAACCCAAATTTTAGCTTTGTGGAAAGGATGGAAATGGGAAGCTTGCATATGACTTTTAAATATTGCTATTTGAAATTTTAGGACTATGAACTAGCATTATTACTTACACTTTGACTGCCTCTGTGGTCTAGTGGTTGTAGTAGTGCGACTGCTGATCATGGGGCCTTGGGTTCGAATCCCGGATCGGACCAAAAAATCAATTATTGAGTTTTTCCGTCAAGAAATTCTCAGTAGCTGCCCGGAGTCAGGAAGTTGGCGGTCTCACCCCCGTGCCTCGGAAAGCACGTAAAGCTGTTGGTCCTGCGCTTGATCACTCTCCGGTCGTGTCGGTTTACCGTTCCATCGGATTATGAGAGTGACAGTGAGAGAGCACCTGTGCTTGCGCATACACTTGGGTACTATAATCCTGTCCTGCGCGGATGGCTAGTCTCCGTTGAGGCTGGCCGCCGTGACCGAAATTCGGTCTGGAGGACATTATAATTACTTACATATTATTTACAGGACCATGAGGATATATGATTTTAATCGTAGCATATAAGAATTCGGTATTAACATGTAAAATTGACTTTTACGAATTTATAAAATCCTTTATTATGGGCTCTTTTATTTCAGAATCCGAACAAATCCTCATTGTGGGACGAATTCGAGCCCGGATTTGCTCCTTGAGTTAGGTTTGTTGCATGGAGTGGTAACAATATTAGATTTTCCAGATAGTGGGGCTTGGTTTTTATTCGCTCTAGTTTTTGTCCCCTATTCGCCACTAACGCTATTATGCTATAATAAAAGCCCCCCCAAGTCCCAATGTCTTGAAGTAAACCGTGATGTAACTTTATACTTAAAAAATGTATACAAAATATTACTCAGTGAAAATGCACTTTTAATGGCTTTTACCCTAGTTTGAGATTTTGTGAAACTTTAGTTTAATTTTCGTATTAAGTTAAAGAAAAAGTAAAAGCTCACTCTGCGGAATAATATTATGTAGATCGTAGACGGACTTAATTAACAGTGTTCATTTGTATTTAATGATAATTCGTTTTGCTTTGATCCTAATTTCCTTGTGCTACAGTCAGGTCATACTCAATTTTACTAATTACTTTAATCACTGCCGCAGAATGCCATGCGATGTTTACTAACACACTACTTTAACCGAGGTGTTAATATTTTGTATTATCGGGGTAAATGTAACAATTTGTATTCAGATATTAATTAATAATATGACACTATACTTGTAGTTTCTTTATTATTGTTTATCCATAATGAATCAGAAAAATTATTTCCTCGCGATTAGATGAGTAAATTTTTTAAAATTATTGTAAAGTAATTATTTTAAAGTTCTTCTACGTATAATTAATATAAAAAAGTATTTTATCATCATCATCATCGTCATCACTATTATCGCAGCCCGTTCACCAATCCACAGCTTATCAAGCCCCACCCTTCAAGGAATACCTTTAAACACAGTCCTGAGTCGTCACTTCATGTAGTGGAGATTCGGCCTACACTCTTATATATGGCGGCCTGATAGCTCTTCATAGCTCACTTATGCATACATAAGCTTAGTTTTAAGGTTTTGAGGAAAATATGTGTTCTTCCGTTGACGAGTCAGACCTTATCATCTTCATTATAAAGCCCATAATAAGTCCTCTGCTGAGTATTTTGACGTCCATTAGAAGTGCCACAAAGTACAATCCTGAGTCACCTGCACTGACTTCGAAGTTGGACTTACTTGTAGTATAATTAAATAATATTTAATGTAATATATATTTATTAATTGGGTATTACACCAATTTTCAAAAATTGTTTTAAATGAATCTTAGAGTGATAATGAACCACTATAATTTTATATAATTTTTTTAAACCGTATTGTGTCATAAAAATTACTCTTAATCTATCGTTTTAAATTTTCGCGCAAAAATGCTAGCCGCCATGCTGTTCAACTCGTGACATCACTGTCGATCGATCGTCGATTTTGCCGATTTTGCAAAGCAATAAGATACTTTTTAATGTTTAATAATGAGTTAATATCTAAATCATTGTTGTGTTGTGCCTGAATGCAAAAATGCGAGCACAACAACGCCGGAGAAGTTATGGATTCCAGTGCCAAGTATTTAAATATAAGAAATACTTGGTTAAAACTGGCAAGGAGATACCCGAATACATTGTCTACAAAAACCAGACTATTCTTCTGTGAAGATCATTTTGATATATTTAACTATCATTTAATACAAAACAAAACATCATGAGGTGAAGGGTATCGCAAGTCAAATTTTGTAATAAATTACGTTAACTTAGATATTATATCTAATGATTGTAATTATAGATAAACTAACTAGTATTATTATAATCCTCGACCAATTTCGGCCACGGCGACCTCTTCAACTCCGATCCTGTAGTTGGTGTGCTCGTGCATGGCTAACGTAGCCGATCTTATTTACAAATGTTCGCGCGCAATGCGGGCAGGTGCGCACACAATTACGGAAATTATAGTAAATCGCACAAGGTCGGTGTGCTTTGATGATAACTACTATGTTTTATCGAACTACACTCGGACCTGGTATTGTGTTTTTGTATAAACAAAAGTTGGTAATAGTTGCTTACATTGATGTTTTAACATTCCTCAACTCAGCAGAACAAAAATTGGGATTGTATGCACAAAATTTTGCTCATCAATTTATTTATCCTTGGTAGATTAGTACTTTCTGCTTCCACGAACTCGGCTTCCATGATGCATTTTCAATAAAATTCGGAATAAAACTCAATAATCGTTATGATAGCTTGAAAATTTTCGAAATAACACAGCACGTTAGTCCTTGTAATTAGTAACACTGAACACTAATACCCTTAAGCGGTATGAGTGACGTCACGACATGCTCTAATATGGCGGACAGCGTTTTGCATATTTGTGGCGCAGACCGACAGATAAATATTTCTCGTTTACTTTTTACAAAATCTATCATGAATATATATTTTTTGATTTTATTTTACATGGTGTAAAATACCCTATTATAATATAAACATTTACCTTTTATAACCTTATATTTAAGATAATAATACAGTATCCTTTTTCGTGCGTCTGTAAGTTGTCGTTGTCAAGCACAGACCTGTCTAGTTTGTAGTACAAAGTATTTATATATCCCAATTATTTATCTCTTAGCAAAAGATAAACATTTAACAATGAAACAGCACTATAAAATTGTCATTTTGTGTCATTCTAAATTTGTTTTTTGAACGAGGGTTACAGATGATCACGCAGTTCACCTGATGGTAAGTGGATGTTGTGGCCTACATGTCTTTTCGATTAAGAATCATAATGCAAAAAGTATTATTGCAGAATTAATTTGCTATTTTAAACTGGTATAATGTGATAACCCCGGTCGAGCCAACTCATTTGTGCTGCGACTATAATATTATTTTACAACTCGCCATTATCACATTAAGTATGAGAAAAACTATTTTTAAGTAAATATCACTCAGTATACATAGTGCCAATGAAATTAAAAAATATAGGTCTTGGCGGAACTAAATTTAAAGTTTAAACCAATTTTAAATTTAATTTATTAGCAACATAAGGAAAAATTAACATAAACAGCTACAAAAGGGAAAACTTGACAGAACTCTGAAAATAACTAACAGTTCGTATTAGTTCAGTTATCAGTTCAGTATCGTTTTATATAAAAACACATTTTTTGTCAAAAATCGATTTTCGATCGACTCCGGAGTGTATTGGTGGATCCATGTTTCATCGATTATCACATATCGACGCAAAAATCACTTATTATGCGGTTGAACAGCTTCAAATATTGCTCTGAAGCATCGACACGTTCTTGTGTTTGGTCGATTGTGAGCTCGCGCGGCAACCACTTTGCACATAGTATTCGCATACCCAAATATTCATGAACGATATGTCCAACACGTTCCTTTCATATCTTTAGTGTCAGCTATACAAATCTACCTCAATTTACGATCTTCCAAAATCATTTTGTGGATTTTTTTGATGTTTTCGTCCGCAACAGCCTCTTTTGGACGTTCACTGCGTTCATCGTTTTCGGTGCTCATATGGCCTGTACGGAATTTAGCAAACCACTTACGAATGGTTGCTTCACCCGGCGTAAAGTCTAAAAAGCTTAGTCAGGACAATTTAGGATCTACAAGTTTAGGTTATTTAAGGCTATTTCCAGACTGCATAACTGTAATAATAATAATCAATGTCCTAGAGCAGCGTGGTGAACTAACAGACTCTCCTTTTTTCAAAGGTTTTTATGATATAATGAACATAATCTTTATTTTCAGAAATGGGTGATAATGGATCAAGAACTATGTCAACGGCCGAACTATCCGATGGCGAGTCTCAATGCAAGAGGCGCTGGAACTCATCTTGCGGACGATTGCCGTCATGCCGCCTAACGTGATCTCCCATGATTTGCCATAAGCCACAATGTTCTGCAATAAATACGTGCTCCACAGTGATCAAAACGATCCACAACGATTCATTATGATTCGTAATGATGCGCAGTTACCGGGGTTATACACAGTGATCCATAATGCCGTCTACACCTTGTCTTGGTGTTTCATAATAATAACCTCAGGCTTCATACATGCTGTGTGTTAGGGCTAAGCGGGCAACGGATCCCTTAACTAATGGAATTCATCATACTCATACATATACAATGGTCAACATAAACGCCTTTGAATTTTATGACTTATGTAAAAATATTATAAATTATAAAAAAAGAAATTATTTATTATATTCGACAATAAAGTTGTAAAAAGTATTATAAAGGATAGTGCACACCGTATGTGTACGCAACACGTCAGTGATGTGACACCAATGCGATGGTAATGTATGAAATGTTACGGAGGATGCCTAGCCAAGTCCCTGCGCCGTGTGACACTCGTGTGGGCTTCTTAGCTTGACGTCTTTCAAATATTTTATACGCTATAAGTGCAGTGGCGTGACGCTCACATGTAGCATATGCATCCGGTTTGCACTTTACGTTAACGTTAAACCTATCTCTCGTTTCGACAATTTAAATCACAATACTAATAATACCGTACCGCACAGTGTCATTTGAATTTGATTAAAGTTTAAATACATATTATCACATTATATTTTCTATAATTCTTATTTAAGACTGTTTACAGTATCTCAAATAAATAAAAATATTTTCTTATGTATTAATTAAACTCAAGCTTTTTAAATTCGATGCTTAATAATTGTAACTTTTTGATGCTTTTTCTATTTATTTGTTCAGTTTGTTGTAGTAGTTGAGTTAAATTGCTTAGTGATTTTTTGTTATATAAAATTTTATACTATAAGTGTGATGTTTTCAGCACGGTAACCACAACTCCCTGAAACATATGTTGCAGATATTGTTAGGATGCATTGAGTTATAATGTACTACGTACTAGAGAAGCTATTCCAAACAAAAATTGTGCACTACTCGTATGTCTTCGCGCATGCGCGGTAATAGTAGAGTCGCGCATGCGCAGTTGGTATAAACGCGCATTGCGCTTGCGCGGTCAGTTTTTGTTATTATAGATTATACGTAAGTAGAATGGTCAGTATGTAATAATTGTTTATTTATATTGTATTGTTAATTATATCGAGTACAATTTTTTAAATTGTTTTTTATTTTGTATATGTGCTAATTTAATATAATATTACATAATATTATGTCAGAATTACATTTTAATGATATTTTTATCTGAATATTTTAAAAGGTATCTATGTCAAATATAAAAAAACGTACTAAATGTATGTTTAACAAAACTTATTAACATAAAATTTAAATTACAAATATATTTATTTAAATTAGAATCATAAATGTTGTAAATAATCGTTCATAAATGCTGGGCACGCGAGAGTTAAAAATGGACGAATTTATTCCACTTTGACTTTGATGTGGAAACTTAAAAATAAAATAAAAGAATAATAAGCGGATTTAAACATGGAAATTTTTGCCAAATCATAATAACTTATATATGTTTCTATAAAAAAAATGTGTATAATAATATATTCGTCCTATACTTAAGTACCCACGGAAATGTCGCATCTGAACATATTAATTTCATAATCTATATTCAGTGACACGAGATGGCGTCTTAGGAATAATTTGTTATTATTATTTATTTATAATACTTTTTTATTGAATAAATATCTTATTAACCGATGAAAAGTAATTCCTTGGCTTTTACTGACATTTCTTGAATTATTTGTGCAATATCTAAGTACACAAGACGGCATATTTTTATCAAGAGATTTTTTTTAAATCAACACAACACGTGACAACTCTACAAGCGCCTAGCGAGTGACTGATTAAAGTGCAGTGCATGAACCGCAGTTGAGTGGAACAGAGTAGCTGAATGCGGTGTCTCCTCTAGTACGTAGTACATAATAGCTCAATGTTAGGATGTGAGTTCTTCTATTTGCTACAGTTTACTAACCTAAAACAGTGGTTACCTTTATAAGTTCATCTCGTGTTCACGCAAACAATACCTTACGTAACTTAAAATTTATTAATATTATTAGTACTGCCATTACTTTTTCATGAGCAAGTAATAATTTTAAGTGTTTCGTGTAAGACAATTTTTCGCTTATCTATGTGACAAAAAAAAAACAATAATTAATGTTCTAACCACCATAATTCACGATCCCACCGATAACTCCTTAAAATGTATTCTCCACACATTTTAAATGTATTTTAACGTGAAAATTTTATCAGTAGAAAAATGTTAAATAGAGATTCGATATTTCGAATATTGCATTTTGTTGTAAAACCATAAAGATATATAACTATTAAAATAGTGTATATTTCTTAGCTTTTGATAGATACAGTGTTACGTATTTTTAGTAAATTTACCATAAAGGTTTTCTCTTTTTTCGCATGCAACACTGATATTTTGTACTGACACCCAAACTTTTTGCATTTGCATATTAAATAATTTCTATTCAGATAGGTAATTATTTTAGTGTTTTGATATGGAAGTAACTGTTAAATTCAAATGAATATAAAGTTAGAAACAATCCCATGTTTTTTTGACCTGTGATTAAATAAAAATCGATAACCTTAAAATGCTCGTGGAACGTTGAACTAATAGCGGTGCTTTAATTAAAAGTATGTAAGTCTGACCAGGAAAATATGAACTTTCGCCATGTCTTGGATATATCGAAACTAACTTCATTTACTCGCAAGTCGCTACAATATGTCAGTCAAATGTCAAAATTCCGTTTTGAAAGCGCTTGAACGTTGTTATAATCAGTCACACCAACCGTAGAACAACAAAATTCACCGGCGGATTGGAGGGCAGTAGACATTACGCAGGCGTCACCTCTGTCAAAAAATTATATCCGCAAAAAATGACAGACGTTTGTATCGAGGAACAATGCTATGGCTACTCCAATCCGGTCCGCCGGTGGTCGTGTTGCTCTACGATACCAACACTTGCCGGTCGACAAACAATTCTAGCGGGGTTAGGCAAGATGATATTCTACGATTGTTAATGATATAGAAAACTATAAAATTAATGGTAATTACATACTTGAACTTTATATTACGTGACTTAGTGATGATTTCCTTTTATTTTTATAGATAGCGTCAACAATCGTACAATGCGGTCTTTGCTAACCCCGCAGGTCGTCACATTCACAAAAATAGTCGTAGGCTAAATTTATGTTAACATGATACTATTAATTGTCAATGAAGACCAAAAAGCTGATTCCATTTCTGTGGTTTTTATTTTTCTCGTTAGGCACTCACTTCTATTCCGTGAGTTTGCACTATCGCGATTTTCACAAAAAAAACATGTTTTAAACACTGTTTCCCATCAATGTATCAAGCGTTTGCATAGTCAAAGAACATGTAGTAAAATATGTTTGACAGTTTATTGTACATTACATATTTTAACTATATTATATCTTTATAACTACAGAAACAAAATGTTTGAAAACAAATTTGTAGAAATATTGTCATGTTGAAAGATAAGTTTGAATATCTGTTGAAAATTTTACACAGTTTTTGTGACTGCGGACGCCACCATCAACAAAAACAAGTTGTGTGATTTATTTTATGCGATTTGTTTCAAAACATTACGTTTTGGATGTTTCTCAGTGCAAACGTACTGTTAGAGTGAGGTTTTACTGTATTTCATTAGAACACGCTGGTTATGTATTCGATATATTGTGTTCTGGCTGGTACAAAACCGTAAAATCGTTCAAATGATGGTCTATATATTAAAAGATTGTAATAAATATTCCCATGGTTTCACAATACCGATACGATGTTATTCCAACTATATACATACAGTAATAACATCATATGCAAAATTTTTATGAATACAGATGCTAAAGAGATAGGGGCGTTTGCGTGATTTTATAATCTTTAGATGTTTGCAGTATGTAAAGTACAACTTGTAAAACTAATTCTTGCATACAAAATCGAGTTGTTTCCTAATAATAATTTTATGTCCTTTCATAAACAGTTTGCATGGTTTGCATGCAGACCTCACTTTTTAGATTATCGCAAACTTTGTGTTGGATGTTTTCGTGTAAAACGTAGTTGTTCGTTTTAATCATTGTTTATAATAGCAAAAGAAATCTTCAGCCAAGTTTTGATTTAAATATTTAACTAAAAGGAAAGAATTGCAATAAAATTTATTAAATAGTTTAGTCTGTCGATGATATAAGTTGATAAATATCGAACGTCATTATGTGTTGTATAAGTAGACGCAAATATTTGTTTGCAGATGCAACTACGTTATATCATAGACCATAAAGTTTAATTTATCTTATTTTAACAATGTTTATCCCTGATAACAGAAATCTAACGATTAACGTTCAAACTCATTAAAATTGTTAAAACTGGTTTGGACATAATATTAGATTATGAACTAAAACAATGGACGTATCTGTCTTTAATAAAAATCATGGCTGGACATAATAGAATTAGTTTAGAAATATTGATGACGCGATAATGGCGCCACAGTTTAGGGTTGCCACCGAAGACTTATTGGGGGTTAAGGATTAAGGATTTAAACCGTTTTTTAACCTATGGTAGGTTAAAAAACGGTGCTTGCTTTTGACTGCAATCCTTACTACCTAAGTGTACAACTTCTGTTTAATTTAAATTTATCATTTAGTTGAAGACATACCTCGGGCTACCAAAGCCAATATTAAACGTAGTGATTAATGTTTTCTAAAAAAACCCTGTTTCACTCCAAAACCAGGCGAAGCCTGATTCTCGTACATCTTAAATATTTTTTGATCTTCAAGTCTGGACGAAGGTATTGGCGCACTTTTACCTGTTCCCTACAATAGTGCATTTCCAAATGAGTATAACTTTTTATGAAATTTTCAACGGCTTCGCTTCTAGAGGCAAATATACAATGTTTTTTTTATCTCCTCCGCTGTTTTCTTTGACTACTACTACCAGTTTGGTAGTGCCTTTTTGCTACTTCATCAACTCTAGCGGACTTCAAACGTGACGCCTGCAGACATGTTTTCTTGCATACCGAGACAAGTTCCTTTATTTTACATTTTGGGATAAAAAATTTTGTCATGAATAATCTAGGATTTATATTCCCGTTTCTAGGGCGAAAAGGTCTCACTTTTGTGACAGCTATATGCTTAAGTATGTAATTGTCTCGTACGATTTTAGAGATATCATACAGTCGTTTATGAAAATAAAAATGATACTGACTTGCGAGCGACAGACGTTTCGAAGTTTAGGAGTTATGTTAGCTTTTTAGGGAAACCAGCTGCCGAGTATCTGAAAAAAGGTAAAGAATTAACAACTTCCTAGTTTGTTATTTTTAATAGCTTTTTTCACGTACTAAAATTATAAATTACGAAATTTCTGACTACTTGTTAGCAAAAGTACCTAGTTTTTGCCTCACAAATTCCATGATCCTGAGTCAACGAAATCCTATCTTACTTCCCATCGTACTAATATTATGAATGTGAAAATTTTGGATGTTTATGTGTCAATCACTGTTTAGTACATATTTGATTTTTTTTTCTAAAAAACTAAATTTGGTAAAAAAGTAAGCAATACATGATTGAAAAAAGAAGTTACTATTTGAAAAAGGGAAATATAGTGTGGTTTGTTGCTAAATAAAAGTTCATTTGAAAAACGAATACAAATCTTATTGCTTTCCCAAGAACATTCTACCCTGGCCTTCTAGTTTAGTGTTCAGTTCATTCCCGGGCACTCCTAAACTAAGGGTCCCCATGTCTCTTCAAGTAGTGATCCCCATCCGAAGCCTTCCGTCTTCCTTTATAAGCATGTTGTGCAACTCCTCCAAAGTACTTGTTAAGATGTTTATTATTTGCGGGATTGTTTTTCCAAAAGCACTGATAACTCTTCCCTTTTCAATATGTTCAAAGAAAGAGGCATCAAATTTGTGGTTTCGCTGGCCACTAAAGCAAGGGACAGTGGCTACTTGGTTGTAGACTCCTGAGAGGAGACCTGTCTGGCTTGCGCAGGACATTTTGGAGTACATGTGCACTATAGGAAGAGTTATTTTGGTTGTCTTTCCACTGCTCCCCTGCTATCTAAAACAGGTTCCAAGCTCCTCTCTAGTGTACCATCTCCCCATATTTGTAATTTGAGACAAAATAGAGAGGTCTTCCTTGTAAGTTCCGAAAATGCTGTGGAATGTAACTTGGGATGCTTTTTCTTCTTCCATTTTCCCATTTATCGAAAATTTGGTTTGCATGTTCATCGCCTGTTTGTGAACGTACCACCCACCAGCACCCGTTGTGCTAAAGAAGTCACAAAACTTCTTCTTGTCGGTTTTTTTATTCCATAACAGCAGCAAAGATACAGATGGGGAAGAACATACGAGTGCCCTGCCTTGCTGTTGTAACTAGGAGAATTTCTGCAATCAAAGTAGTGATTGTGGCTACCTCAGACGCTTGTTTATTGGTTTTAGTAATTTTTAAAAGATCATCAATGCAGGGCACATGGGCCGTTGCTCTCTTAACTGCGGCTGCGTACTTGTTCCTATACTCCCCTCCGATCGGATCATGCATATCTATGCTGTCATCGGCCCCAAGCTCTGTACGATTGATGAGCGTCTTTCCGGTGGGAATGTCGAACCTTCCAACAATACGTCGTGTGCCTCAGATAGACCGTATTTGGTAACCGGAAAGCTTTTGTGTACACCATCTACCTTGGTGATGGGCATAGTGTCATGACCCAAACGGAGTTCATTGTAGCGTAAAGAATAAGAGGAGAACATATCGAGATACGGCCCCATCGTACCATACCAGTTTGCTTCATCACCTTGAAAATCTTTGTATTCAAGACCAAGATTGGTAAGGATGCCTTTCCAGGTCTCATGTATTGTATCATTTGTTAAAGTATATCTTTAGCCAAATAGTGTATCTTGAAAGATGTTTCCTTCGTCTTTTGTATGAGATTAGTGTTTGTACTTTTTGTATCCTGTCTGCATTTATTATGTATGGTGAATATTATGCTTATTATGTGATTACTTACCGTGATGTTTGGGGTGGCGCCTTTTAGTTCTTCATTAGGGGAATCAACATCCATACTATCGCTCCCACTTGCATTCTTTTCCCCCGAAAGCAAGATTTAAAATAGCATGGTACATAGCAACTATTGCAGAGATACATTTGAACTTCCTTTCAGCGTTCAACTCAATCTTGGGTTTCTTAGCGTTCTCTATCACAACATTCGTGTCTGGGCCTACTAAGATATCTTCGTTTTTCCTCTTCGCGGGTCGCACTTCAGCATTTTGTGTCAATGATGTTGTGCTCATCTTTATTGTGGTGACTTCAGTTTATTTTCAATTAAAGGATCTGTTCATACTCATGTACACTTTATAATAAGGTGCACTTTTGCTTGCAGGTGAAATAATTAAAGAAACGTGTCTTCACTCAATGATTACTTTATTCTTACTGAATTGACACATTATGACATCTATTGCCATGCAAACAACTACAGCGAGATACATTTGTTTATATGGATAATATACAGGGTTACCGGGCAGCCAGCAAAAAAATCAAATATGTACTAAACAATCACCTAAAAACGACTGAGCAGTTTTTAATGAAACTTCGGAAACAAATTGTTTATATTCTAAAATAACAAAGTATACTTTTCATTCTGGTTTTCCCACGGGAATGAAAACTACACAGGTAAAATCGCAGGGCGCTGCTAGTACCCTATAAATGTCTTTACAAATCAACAAAAAGACTGACAATAAAACGACCCTATTCCCTTGTTTCTTTGAGGAAGGTACGGAATCCTAAAAACAGTTACCGTCTTGATGATTTATATATATAAACAACAAAAAAAAAAAAAGAAAACGACTTTTACCTATCTACAAAAGTAACGTTAATAAGGTAGGTATATCTATACAAATCTAAACAAATAAAAAGATAGGCTTAAACTTGCAATGTGGTGGCAGCCCTGCGCCTGATTTACGTTCAGTTAAAAGTAATAACAGAGTTTGACTTACAATTTTCGCTTTTTATCCGCTTTCTTTTGCTGCGTTTTTTATGTTACTTCTTTTCCTTGCTTTATCAGGGTCAACAACAAAGAAGTGGAGTGAATTTTAAGTTATATTAACTAATTAAAATTAATTTAAATCACAATTGAAACACTAATGGCCGCCATTATAGCCGAATGAATTGATTTGATTAGACGTTATGGCATACTGGTTTCTGTTATGAGTTAATCTATAGACTTAATGTATTTTGAAAGGAAACTATGTTTTTCTCATATTTTTCATACCAAATAAGTGGACATATTTGATTTTGTAACATTTTAAAATGTTTAGTTTTTAATTTATTACAAATTAATATAAAAAACTTTTGATATTTATCAACTCATTATGTCATTGATAAATCTGACATTATGATATAAATTAAACCAAGACGTAATATGCTTTTGTTATAAATTTAAAAAAAATCCTTTTGGAACAACCAAATCTGATTTTGTCGCGATCTTATTTTAATTACCATTGTTTCAATATTTCCTAGCGTCGCCTTTTTGTCTCGTAAAAATTTATATATATTATCTGTGGCATGCCTTATGACCTTATAAGCTAAGCTGGACTTGCTTTTTGGCCCATTTTTGCATAGCAACTAACAATATAACAAATTTAAAACAGACCTTATTTTATTTTGTGTGATAGATTCAAATAAAAGTTTAGTTATTTAAAAAAATTAAAATAATTGACAAAATGGCGGCAACGCTTAAAAAACCACCTTTCAAGCGTTGGTGTTTATTATGCTGATGTCCGCAGGGGTCCTTTTAGTGTTGTCATACTGCGTTAATTATTCAAATAATTAAGTAGAATCTGTATTTTAATTGTTCTTTTCAATATTCACTACTACTTAACAAATTTAACATCTGAAGATTTTTTTCTCAATCGATGTGAGAATTCGTTTGCTAGAACGTTAAAGTGTCTTCAAATAATTATAGAATTAAATGAAATTCAGTGTAAGGTGGTAGAACTTCGCTTGAGTAAATCTTTAATACCTTGTACGGAAATGATAGGAATAAGAAAACTGTGGAGTGTTACTGTTATATATTTTCTAATATGGTGACAAATAGTTATAGACGTAACAGTTCCGTTAGGTGGTTCATATTTATTTATGCGATGTAACTCAAGCTGAATCTTATGAATAAAGCAATTGAAACAAACTTGGCTGAAAATCTCAGAAGAGTAGTTTTAAAATCAAAGAACTTATTTTTTAAAAGCCAACCTCTTTTAAGGCATTAAGCGGTCGGTATTTTTGGTAGTGCCTAGTTTTATCACTTACGATTAGTTACATTAAATATTTCATCGTTAAATTATTGTTTGTACGTGTTGTTTTACTGTGCAATAATTACATTACATGGATGCTGTTCTAGTTGTAGTTTAGGTTTAATAATTACTTTAGCCATATTGTTGTTGAGATTACTGCGCAGTTGATCTCCTGTCGCCAAAGGCGTAAAAGATGACCTATTTAATAGTTAAATGTAGTTTTTCTATATTCTACTTAAAAAGTGAGGTCTCTATGTTTTAAATCATTTTAAGTGTTAACGCTTGAAATGAATGTATAAAAGCAGTGCCTGATTTTGAAACCGATGATGAAAAATACTTGAAAAAATGAAAATAAAAAAGAGAATATTAATATATTGTAAATAAAATGGCATTGCAAATCAAAGTTTTTATTTATTTATATCTTTATCAAATATTTCACCTTAAACTACTCCATTCATGTCATTTCGCGTGGAAATACAATCTTGCCATAATATCATATCAACAGCATTGCCATCGGGATATGATATGATGCGTATGAGGGAGCACACTCCTTACCACTCTTTCGATTACTTCACGACGTATTTGCTCTTCTGTTATCGATATTTGCTTTCGTTAGCATGCACGTGGAACTCATTCAAGTTGTGTTTAACCATTTTTTTCATTCATAGACTTAGATAAGTAAACTTAATTCAATACTTAGGGTTTACTTTATGGATTCTACCATCGATTTTATTTCGTTGCTGTCATAAATGGCGCTTAAGAGCAATTTTTCAAAAATTTGTGGGGTCTCAAACATCAAAACTCAGAGGTTGGGTTACTACTTTACTACTTATTACATAGATGAATACTTTGACGTACTCAAGTAAACTCAAAATGAATTTAATACTCAATAAGTACGCACTACTATGACGTACCACAGTATGCATCATCCGAGATCGTCAGTAGCGAGGCTATATTTGCCGAGGAGGCACGGTTAGCCTGTCTTATTGCTTAAAAAGCCCTTACCTACCATCAATAGACGTGAAGTGTGTAGCCTCCTTAATTACTTCTTGGTAAAATCGGACAATCTATTCAGTATATTGCTATTTTAGTATGATAATATATTTCTTGCCTCGTTGGTGTATTGGTCGTAGAGTTAGGGCCAAAATCAGATGAGTTTTTCAAGAAATTCTCATTAGCAGCCCATAATCAAGAAGTTGGCGGTGTTCCACTCTCATGCCCCTGAAAGCACATAAAGCTGTTGGTTTTGCGCCTGATCTCTCTCCGGTCATGTCAGATTGGAGTAATGAGAGAGAATAGGGAGTGCACCTGTGCTTGCACTGCACACCCTCGTGCACTTCAATCCTGTTCTACGCATTTGTCCTGGGTGCTGTGATCGGAGTTCTGTCTGGAAGACATTATTGTTTTTAATGTAGGATTAATCTTATAAACGGAATTTCGGAAACGGCTCCAAGGATTTTCATAAAATTTTGTGTCGTGAGGGTTTCGAGGGCAATAAATCGATCTGGCTAGGATAGGGTATCGGGCGGTTCTATATCGTAGTACCATGGTTCGAGTCCTGTCTTCAGTTCGACTTTTTTAATTTTTTTCAAGTTCCCTTCTTTTTTGTGAAAATCTATTATATCGAGCCCTTTTTTAGTATTTTTTTGAAAACACGAAAATTTAAATTAAAGTAATTGCATTCATGATTTTTTATTCAAATAACCAGTTCAGTTTTTTCTATTATGTCGGTAAGATCAAAAAATATTATTCAAATTTCGTCAGTATGTAATTTGTATCTAAATATAATTTCCAAAATACACAAATGAAAAAAAAAACCAACAAAGCTCGGTCAACCAGGTACTAAATATATATAAGCGCTTATGATATAGGATTACCCTTAAGTTTCTGTGAAAGTTGATTTGTACCAGACGCATCTGTGAAAGAATTTCGTTAAAAATGAAGACAACCACGACGGTTACTAAAGTCTACTTACCTGAAGTTTTATTTCTCGACTCTACATTTTTGACTTGGTATTTTAAGCCAGTGCTCGACTGCAACTCCACCTGGTGGTAAGGGGTGGTGAAGCCCGAGATGGTAAATTGTACTTAACGTCCCAGTGTAACGAAAGCCTGTTCTTTCTTGCCCTGCAGATAGATTGTAATAGGACAGAAAGAGCCGCTGAAAAATTATTTTACTCTTGTTACAAGAGTAGAATCATTTTGCGGCGTCTGTCTTTCCGCATTACGAAAGACAAAGCAAACCATTTGTTTGGTTCGAATACATGGAATATCGACAGCAAAAGGGAGAAGGCCCGCCGATAGCTTGGTTGTCCCCATGGTGAAAAGGGAAGGAAGAACAGTTATATTAGTAGTATAGTTGTAGCACGAATGGGTCGGCTCGACCGGGGAAGGACCACGCTCTCACAGAATACCAGCGTCAAATAGTAGCTTAATGCTGCTGTGTTTCGTAGGGTGAGTGTAGTGAACTGGAAACCCTTTTTACTGGAAACGAGGCATTCCATCTTAGTCCTCACGGGTGACAACGCATCTGCATTTTGATTTGTAATCGAGGATAGATGCTCGTTTGTCACCCTATTCTATAAAAAAACAAATAAAAAATCATTTGTTTTGCTTTGGATAGTGGTTGATCCATTTAAACTTAATCTATAGTAATGCTGTTAAAACAAATGAGTCATATTGATTGTTCCCTATAACTGAAATTGTGGTGTTTGAATCGTTTTTATTTTACTATAAAATGCGGCCTGAATGATATTCGGCCAATGCGTTTTGCACCTATCTTGTATTATCAGTGACAGCAGGTTAAGATACCGCTGGTGTGGCTTTTGGACCATTCTTAAGCCGCATATTCACTTTTTATCAAGGGAAAAATAAATGTATTTTTGAAAATATGATTCGTCTTAATTCTGAATTTGACGCATCGAAATAAAAACCCTTATTGGCTTTCTATAAAAATGCTTTTATTTAAAAAAAATCCTAAAATAGTAAACTTTAGATTTCTCTCCTGTAAACTTCTAAAGATTTCGCTTAAGAATATCCTCTTATCCCGTCGGTATCGTTCTTAAATTAACGTTACATTAAAAGTATTAAAAAGTAATAAAAATTATGCATAGGTACCTATACACACTACAAGTGATAGAGCCAATTCTGCAGCTTATATTACGGTTGTAGGAAGAATGGGTCAGCTCTACCGTGGAAGAATCAAGCTCTCACGAAACTGAGCTGAGCTGAGAAACTGAGCTTAATAGATCCGTCAGAGGTGCAGTACTTGGAATTGAAAAGAAACTGAGCTAAATAGGAAATTTTGAATTGAAAGGGAAGATCTGTGGGAATTCTGATTAATTGATTGTGGGAATTTTGGAAAAAACTAACTGAACACTATTTTAAGACGCTATTGTACACAATGTTATATGTTTTTCCATTCGGGGGAAGAATGTGGAGATTCTGGGCATTTGACACACGCGAAGATGCTACATACAGCTGACCATGAGAGGAGCACGGTTTTTCTAAGTTGACCCCCGATACCTGTTACGTTTGCCCTTGCGCTTTATTAATTGTCATTGCAAAACTGAGCTTAATAGGGAACTGCAACCTTTTGAATTGAAAAGGAAGATCTGTGGTAATTATAGGGATACGTGGTATAATAACATTTTCACCTTTTCCTACGCCTGTCAAAGTTGTAGCACCGATTATGTTCCGTCCAAGATGTGTCACACGCAGCCATGTCCCGTTACATAACCGAGGAGCATCTAAATTTCGCATTAGCATGACTGGGACCCCTAATTTTAATTGAAGCTTATGTGAGGGCACACCTGACAACTCTAGAGAATTTAGAAACTCTACGGGATATGAAGTGCTCTGTTCTGTGTCTATAACTGTGTTTACTGACAAATACTCTGTTATTTCTCCTGCTACTTCGCTTAATATATCTGAATTTATTTTGTTAACGCTCTCATTTTTTGGTGCAAGAATCGCCCTTTCACATAACCATTTGTCTTCACGCATGTTGTTCGTTAAATCTGAATAAACGCTCGCAATAAATTCGGAATGACTCTGCACTAAATTACAAAAATCTGTCGTCAATTTAACGCAGCCCTCAGCATCCGTTTCCAACCGCCCATCGCCAATTTTTAATAGTGTATCAGCACAGTTTCCAGCATTGATATCATTATACAAATGCACTCTCATATTCGTAGTTAAACTGAATTTTGTCACCTTGTTCCATAAAATAGACGACTTGAGGCATGCTTTAATTTCATCTGCAGGTGTGCCCTTTTGAATGACAGGTAAAGTTTGGCGAAAGCCACCAGCCAGTAAAACCACCATTCCTCCCATTACATTGGTATTGCTGCGCAAATCCTGGAGCGTTCGATTTAGTGCTTCTACAGCTTTTTTGTCGCATACATTGTACTTTCGTCCCACACTAAAAGTTTGCATTGTCGTAGCATTATACCTCGTGCATTATTTTTGCTAAAGTTGCAAATATGCGATTCTTCCAGGGCTAGATCTAGAGGGAGTTTTAAAACAGAATATGTAGTGCGGCCCCCGCTTAGCAGCGTGGCGGCTATACCGGAGGAAGCTACGGCCACAGCAATGTTTTTATCTTTCCGTACTTGCGCTAATAATAAATTTAACAAAAATGTCTTCCCAGTTCCTCCAGGGGCATCTAACAAGAAAAGTGCACCATTTCCAGATTCAATTTGTCCTAATACTTTGTCAAAAACTCGTTTTTGTTCGGGAAGCAAGCGAAGTACAAATTCGGCTACTTGCTGCTGCAAAGTTGGTATATCGTAGTTTGTTTCACGTATAATTTCATCACTTAGTTCATTTTCGGTTGTTCGCTGAGGGCTTATCATTCCAAAGTCGCTTAATTTTTTGCCTACCATTGCCATTAGTTTATCTTCAATTTTTCTAAGTGCTTCATTATAAATGTGTTCATTGTATGTCATGTTTGCGTGTGTCTGCTGTAACCTTCGCAAAGTATCTTCCGCCATGTACTCTTTATATTTGTCCCACAATTCATGTGCATTAGATAGCCCGCAAGATGATATGAGAGTTGCATAAAGATCCCTAATTTTGGCTGGTGACTGGTACTGCACAGTTTCCTCCATGGTTTCATCCCAGTGATTATCGTTTTCTAAAGGATGCAGAGCTTCACATGCTTCTCTATAAGTTGCGCATTCCTGACCGTTGACAGTTTTAAGGTCTTTATATCCTGTAGGACCCCGAGCATGGTGCAGCAGCAATCGTAAACAGAAACATTTAAAATTAGTTACATGGACGGTATACACACGACCAAGGGCATCTGATGACTTTACACCGGGCCAATTTACAACCGGCGCGCCTTGAATACGGCATTTCCACTCCTTCCTAGATGTGTTCCAAGTATAATAGCGGGGGACTTCAGAATATAACAACGTTTTTGCAAAGGGGTCGGTTTGACAAATTTTAAAGAAGGCTTAGTGTAGTTTTTGGCGGCGATGCAATTCTTTCTTGGAAATTTCTTACGGTGAAATATACACGCTCTCCATTTTCTAAGTGCAGCAAGGTGAGTTACTGTTGGGTGCCTTTCGTATAAAGGGAAGCCAAGGAGACGCCACGCTGTCTCGTTACTGCTGACATAACGCCCTGCTTGAAAGGTCTGTACTTCATTAACGGGATTTGCCTCACCTTCACTCCTGAGATTAAATATTGCTTGGTCGCTTCCTTTATTTATGTACTTACAGATATACTTGATTGCGCAGACAGAGCTACATGCTTCTACATTAATGTGGGCATAAAACATTTTACATAGAATGGGCGAATACGGGACAATCCAGCTGTTATCTAAGGTTTCGAATGCTCCAGAGCGAGATTTGATTGTAACTTTCCTGCCACCATCTTCTGGAGCTGATCCCTCCAGAACCCTCTTGTCCTTTGCAATAAATCAATGGGTATTGCAGAGCGTCATAAAACTTGTGTGTATCGGCTACCCGTTGCAACGTATCATCACGTGCTCGCAAGACAATGTCTCGTGAAGAAAATTGATCACCACTAATTACGGCTGCTATTTCGTTTATCAAAGGTGCATTGTAGCGCCTCTTATGCTCTCCTCGAGGGGTCCGATCTGCGTGAATGACGACTTTATAATCCTCTTCAGGTAGGTTTTCTAAAGCAGTTTTAAATGTTTTGACTAAAATGTTACCTTCATGCAAGAATCTTTGAATTTTGAACACTATGTCTCTCTCAACTCCCTGGATAAATTGGCAGCGACGGTCCACCACAATTTCTTCGTCACCCATAAAATATACTTGTAAAAATTTATGCTGTTCGTTTTCAGCAGGAAAAAGTGAACCTATTCTATGACAAATTTGCCCTTGCACCGTAAATGTAGGCGAAAATCCTGGCATTATTATTTCCCGGTCAACTCCGAAGGACGTCATTTGAAAGCATGAGTTATATTTCCGGATCCTGTTTAAAAAGCGCCGTGACTCATTAGCATCATATAAAAAGAGAGTTTTCAAAGGTTCTTCTGGTCTTCTGGTTTCCCAAGTAACGAAAGAGACACTTTGCCATTGCATATGCCTGCGGTTTCATCTTTCCATTTTAAAGCGCTGCAAAATCGACACACCTTGTCCATCAGTCCGATAACAACTAACCCGTGATTTTTATAATAAATCAACGGATCATATTTGAATGCTGCGTCATTAAAAACCGACGATTGTTTCTTTGAAAATTTTGTCGACGTTCAGCTTGAAGCTGTGCATTTGCATCTCTTCGCGCCTGTGTCTGTTCTGGTGTTTCAGATGCCCTTATAAGTAGATTGACGTTCAGCTTGCTCAATGAGTCTGTGTTGAGTTTCATCAGGTGTTTCCGCGGCTCTTAAGGCGGCCTGACGTTCCGCTTGTTCGAATAGCCTTTGCTGAATTTGAGCAGGTGTTTCAGTAGTTCTTAAAGTAGATTGACGCTCTGCCTGTTCAAGACGCCTTTGCTGACTTTGAGCAGGTGTTTCAGTAGCTTGACGCTCTGCCTGTTCAAGACGCCTTCGCTGACTTTGAGAAGGTGTTTCAGAAGCTCTTAAAGTAGCTTGACGCTCTACCTGTTCAAGACGCCTTTCCTGACTTTGAGAAGGTGTTTCGGAAGCTCTTAAAGCAACCTGATGCTCTGTCTGTTCAAGACGCCTTTGCTGACGTTGAGAAGGTGTCTCAGATGCTCTAAAAGCAGCCTGACGCCCTGATTGTTCTTGCCTTCTCAGTTCAGCATCTTCTAAAGGTTCTAGCGATCGAGCTAATCTTTTCGCTTGTCTTTGAGAAGATACTCTTGAAAGGCTGGACTTACCTTTGCGAGGCATTATGAAGTAACAAAAAACCTATTTATAAAAAAAAAACGTTAAAATATCTAAAAAGGAATTAAATTTCCTTTTAAATATTTTTAAAAGCAAATCCAAAATATTTAAAAAGAATAAATATCCCTTTTAAATATTTTTTAAAATCAAAACAACAAAACCAATTCAAGACAAAACACGAATCCGAAAACGATAGCCAAAAAAAATCGAATCAACTTAAACCAAATCACAAAACAAATCGCAGAAAACCGAAATCGAAAGCAGTAGTCAATATAAATATAACCAACGAAAAAAGAAGTAAGTGTATAGGTACCGTATACACCATCTATACTATTAATATACCTTTGAAATATTGTTAAACAACCTAAAACAACGAAAACCAATTCACGATTCTAAATAAACAAAATCCAAAATCAAAGCCAAAGTCTAAATATGTATAAAGGAATACTAACCAAATCAACAAAACCGATCCAAGAAAATACACAAATCCAAAAACGAAAGCCAATATAAATCCATTCAACCTTAACCAAATCACAAAGCAAATAACAAACAACCGAAATCGAAAGCAGGTAGTCGAATAAGCTACGAAATAGAAACAATTTAAGTGTGTAGGTACCGTATGCACTATAAGTTGACGCGCGGCTCAACGGCGGGAGTTAAGTACATGTCAGGAAACATTTCGTTACCGCGTTTTAAAACCCTAGTAGCGACATCTAGCGGAATCAATTTAAACTATGTATACGTTAATAAGAAATCTCAAAAAATATTTTTCTTATAATTTTGCACAATTTTTCTTATTGTAATACCGATTCATTCATAACCACATATAGGAACTGTATTCATTTCCGTTCAATAAATATTACTAAGGCTTATTAATAAGGCCTACTGAGAACTGTTTCTACGACAGTTAAGTAATAGTTAAGGGTGAAAGCGTGACAGGTGGTGATAGTTTTTCCGATCCATACTTATAATCACGCCTGTAACCCTTGCGGGGTAGGCAGAGCATCAACGGATTACTTAATATCGTCTGCGAGGTTATCGCCTATTCTGTGAATTACAATGCACCAAAACGTTTGAAGTAAATCAGCTGGTGAATTTTATGTTTTTTATCGCTCTCTTCCCGGTCCTGCGTGGAAAAATACAGATGCATACATTTTTATCTTAATTTTGGTAAAAAGATAATAATCCAGATATTCTGACCTTCTGTGTTCGTCCATCGTACCGTCGTCCGTCTTGTAGAATCACGGTGGCGCCACCTAGCTGAATTTAATTTTGCAACATGTTCGATTTTCCCACGGGAATGATACGTTTTTCCGCGGAAAAAAAGTAGCCTATGTCACTCTACAGCCACCGAACTATCCCCATTCCAAAATTCATGCCATGCCGACGCTCTGTTGCGACGTGAAAGAAGGAGAAACTTTTGCAACATATTCTATTTTCCCATGGGAATGAGATGTTTTTCCGCGGAAAAAAGTAACCTATGCCACTCTACAGCCACTGAACTATCCCCATACAAAAAATCATGCCATGCCGACGCTCTGTTGCGACGTAAAAGAATGACAAACAAATAAAGAAACACACTTTCGCATTTATAATATTAAAGTATGGATATAGTAGATATGGGCCCCAGTATCCATTTTCCATCGGGTGGACTGTGTGTCGCTTGTCACCCTTATTCTATATTAAAAAATATAGATATTATAAGACATGAATCTATTGATTAACGAAATGTCCATGGTGAATTTAGCTAGCCACTGCTGTCTAAAGATTTCTTGGGACGATGTCGGAGTAAAGTTTTGAGCAGGATATGTTCTCTTGTACTGACCACAATTCGTAGTTGATATTACGCTTTTGCAGCTGTTATGAAATAAATAAAACGATGGAAATTAGAAAGACTCCGTTTATTTCAACAATAAAAATATAGTTATCTAGTATTAGCAGTTTGTAATAAAAAGAAACAATCAATATCCGCGCTTAGGTACATACCGTTCTTGGAGGACGGCATCATAACAAATTTCCTACTGCTGAGCATACTTCGGTATCTTTTAATAGAGTATGAGGCAATCGGGTTGGCAATCGCAGTTTTTTATATTATTTTGAGTTGTTATCAGAAAGATGCTGCCGCCATCTGTTGATTCAGTTCCCTTCGTCGCCTTTCGATACCCGGGACGATAGTAGGGGATTTTCATACGCCGCCACTACTCGGCAGTGATCATTCTTAGTGTACAAATTTGTTAGTCACAGCTGGTTTTTTGTACATACATACATAAATACATAAAAACTCACGCCTGTCACCCAGAGGGGTAGGCAGAGACTACAGACTTCCATTTGGCACGATCCTGACACACCTTTCTCACCTCCTTCACATCCTTATACTTACGCATACATGCTCGTCGGTTAAGGGTACTCCTAATTTGGCCCGTTTTCAATAAATCGCTAATTTGGTCGATAAATTTTCACCTAGGAAGTCCCTTTTCTGACTCTGTCATTCACTTCTGCAACATAAATTTTCTTTGTCTCATTTATTCTTTCCACATGATCAAACCACCAAAGCATACCTTTCTTAATCTTGGTCACAACATCATCTTGCAAATCAAACTCTTCTCTTATCACACAATTTCCCAGCCTGTCGTTCAGATTCAGCACTAACATACTCCTTAACGGCCGCATTTCTACTGCATTTATTCTACTCTCATGCTTCTTCTGTCACACCCAACTTTCACTACCATACCTTAAAGTAGGGACTAATACAGCACTGTGAATAGCCATACGTGCCTTTTTTGACACATTCTGACTCTTCACAACAAAATGGTTTTTTGTTTTTTAATTAAAACTGTTTGTTTGTACCTGTAGTCAGTGCATCACATCTGGGAACAAAAAAGCGTGTCGCAAGTGTCCCGCACTTCGGCCCCGTTCACAGCCACAATGCGCGGAAGTGCATGTGCGTTGCCGCAAACCGCCTTCCGCCATATCAGTTCTTGTTACAATTAGATCAATGTGCCAATCCCGAGAACCACAAACGAACGTGCTAAATGGCTGTTAGAGTAGGTTCTACGTATGTGTAATATTTTATTTCAAAAAGTAGCATTCTCATACAGAATTTTTTCTAGAATATGAAAAAAAAAACAAGAAAACAATGCTAACAGGGAAATAAAGAGCGATTCGCAACGTCGAATGGACAGTAGTCGAGTAGTCGAATTCTCTACATAATATTTTGTTTTGCAGTCCCGTATCTCTCTCTTTTTTGGTAACTGTCGTTCTACGTGTTACGTGAATGCAAAGCATTTCCCTATGGTGTCCCATCGGTAACTGTTTCAGTTTACTATTTAAAGCTAATTTTTCATTGAGTGGCTGAAGTACACACGTCGATTAAACACAAGAAAGAAGACGCGGTCTTCTGCTTAATTCATGATGGATACTCGGCACACACAAACGATCCTGGTATTAAAGTTTGTGTTTCCCTCCGGGGTAAGGCAAGTTGACATTCTAAAATTGTTAGCGTTAATAATAACTACAAAGATTAATGAAATCGAAGAGAATATCTTATTATACACGATCACCTGAATATATTGAATAAAACTAAGTTTCCGGGTTTTATGGCATTTAATTTTAACTTATTTTTAATAATTTCTGACATTGAGATTTTTACAACGCCTATGGTCACGAGGGGACTGACCCAGTATACTGTTGTAGTCTTTTGGAAGGACTGAGGTGTATGATGTTCCGCTAGGAGTAACAGTGATAGTGTTCCGTGGTTTGACGCCTTTATTACCCGGATTACCTTCAGCTTTTGAATATTAATTTTTGGTAAAATCTACGCAGAACCAGCTTACAGTATCTTGTAACTATTTAGTAGTTACTAAAGTGAGCAATCAGCCTTTATAATAGTTACTATTAAATAATAGTAACTATTATAAAGGCTGATACGGAAGATCCATTGTAACTCAAATGAGTTACAATGGATCTTCCGTTTCTCGTAGCATTAACACCTATAAAATGAACTTTGCCTTGTGTTAGGAAAGAAGGTATCCTCGTACCAATTTTTTTTTCTTAACGACGGCTAAGTCGTAGTAATTGCGGTTTGTTACGAAGGAATGGTGTCATCTCCGCTTCGTCGTTCGTACGAAGTGAAGGGCTGCCGAAGATGGACAATTATCGTTTTTCTCAATGTCAGTACCATAAAGTTCAAGGAAAACAAATTTTAAGTATTAATCTGTTAGACTACTTTTAAGTCAATCACATTAACTACATATATTTTTATAATATTATCCTAACTATGGTTCCGGTAGGCTGTAAATAAATTTAACAATGAAGTTTGCTTGTGATTTGTAAAACTATTTGTAATAATAAAACTATATCAAAAATCTAGATGCTAAGTTTAATATTAATAAAGTACCTATATAAAGTAAATAATTTAATATTTATGTAAGTATGAATTTTCATAGGTATTTTCCAAATCAGTGGTAAAATAAATAAAAAATGACTTTCAATCATTATTATGTAATAATCTATTTTGAATAAATAATTCTATTCTATTCTATTTTGTTCCTATATATTTACTTTTTTTTTTCTGAATCTCAATAATAATTTACAAAGGAGCAAAGGACAAAGGGCTGTGAAAAACGCCTTTAAATAATTAATCGATTCCCGTCAATGATTTATTATCAATCCGGGAAAGTGCATCGACAACGCCGATACTTTGATGAGTAAGAATGTGGTACCCTCCGTATGGGAAGGTTCATCATATTCTTCCTAATTCTTTCGCAAAGCAGCAGTGCGTGTTCTACTTTGAAGAATATAGTGAGCCACTATAACAACCGGCTGCGAGACATTCCATCTTCATCCTCAGTGGTGACAACGCACCGCAGCCATCTTTGTTTGAAATTGGCTGCAAATAGAAATTGGTGTGAATGGACTGTAGCAACCACTTAGCATTACGTGGACTGTAAATTTAGTTGTCATTTCAGGAAATGACAACTAAACTTACAGTACAAAAATTTCTCCTAAAAAAGAAGAAAATTTCATTTTTTAGGAAAAAATATAATAATTATTTTGTATGCTTGTATGTATAGCTGTAAGTTATGTAAACATGATGTTAATTTATAAACAATCTTACATGAAGTTTAAGCTTGAGTTAGTTTGTCATTTCGGTTTTATAAAAAAATTACGTTACTAAGTAAAAATAGTTTAAAGTTTTAACTATTTGAATCTTTTTTGTGAACATCGAGTGTTCAAATAAAAAAAAGTTATTTATTAAGTTTCACTTGTTTTTATCTTTTTTTTCGGTGTTGTTGTCTATGTACACTTTCTCATGAGTATGCCGAATTGACGGACTTGGTAGATAGATGTCGCTTCATACACCTATACACAAACAAACTCAAGTAACTAACTTAGCCTTTGATCGGCACATCTTGGGTTATGCACCACTAATTGCGTCTGAGTGACAATAATTTAACTGTATCCGTATTCGCCGTCGTAGCTGACCTACAAACCTATCTCTTATCGCATCATTAATTCTCCTCTCCAATTCTAAGTGATGTACGTACTACAATTCTGATACTTACATTCCGCCGGATTTCGTAAGAACGCTTTGTAAGGTGTTATATTCAAGTACTTAATAAATATTTTTGGCGACAAGTTACTAGTTACTTAGTTAGTGTTAGATTTTATATAACTAGTAGTTATTTAGTTATTTACAGTCCGCTTAATACCAATGAGGTCGAATCGAAAATATTTATGTAAAACTTAGTTGGGTAATTTACTTTTATTGCAGTTTCAGGGTAACTATAAATTAATTGTTATGATTATGAATATATCTGTAAAAAATTACTTCAGAAAGTTCAAACTCTTTGAGGATGAGTTAGGGTGCAACTGCAACAGTTCGTATGAAAAGGTTTTATTTTACAGGGAGATTGAATCGTAATTTACCCCCTTACTCATTTAACTTTTTCAAAAACCTCTTATAACAAGTGTGCAAAGTATTTAAATTTTGTAAAATACTGTATTTAGACGCACAACCCAAACCACTGGATGTAGAAGTGTAAAATTGGGACAGTGGCTTTCTTTAATTAAAAAAATTAAACATCACTTAGCCATGTCATCTCCAGTTGTTTGGCACTTTCTAACTCTGAGTTCTTGCACAGACACAATCTAGTAGCTAGGATTCGCCAGGATCGAAAACTACCTTATTATAAACCTTATTATTGCCGGAAGCCGTGCTCAAAAATGACCGCCCCACGCTCTAGCATTCGATCTGGTTGCGTTTCAATTTATTTATGTATTTTTTATTCATTTATTTTACTTTATTATATGTTTATACAGTCCAATCAGATGAAAAAACTATACAAACAATAACGTCTTTATTTGCTACTATATGAACTTGTTAGCCCTATAGCCCTGCTGTGGTCATATGTGAATGAGTTGTCAAAACAAATAAAAGAAAACGACGCAACTACACAGCGTTTGAAACATAATTGGGATACATTGTCATTTAATAAGAATATATTACATTATATACTTATTTAAACACATATAACCAGTTTAGATCTAAACTCAAATATTAGTAAACAGTAAGGATTCCGTCCATTCGATGGTATCGAAAACTATGTCGAGGACAACTGTCCTTGTAAGTGCGACAACATCCTTATAACATAGTTAAGCGTGTTTAAATGTTAAAGGAGATGGCAATATTGCATATTATGTGCTACAATTTTATTGTTATAATAATTGACTTTTATTAATAAAAAAAATACCAAAAAAGTCATGTGCACGAACACTGAAGGACCATTCTGGGAATTCGCTAGCTATAAATTATCAAGGATTTAGTAGTAGACTAAAAACAATGTTAGAATATTGGGATTGAAAATAGAATATAACAAATTACAGCCTTCCCTCAGTTCTCACAGTTTATCAGCCGGACCTCGGTAAATATTTTAAAAATGAACTTAATGTAACTAGAGACATTACCAAGTTCATTAGCGCGTTAATTTTCAAGTAAGTAGACAAGTAAATAATCAAATACATAGTTAAGTAAATAGGCAAGGAAATAGACAAGTATCGAACAAGATCGCAAGGTCATAAGTTAAGGTCCTATTATGTAGTTTTGTGGGCGTTTTTCATACAACCAATGAACGGATTTTACGTTGGGTTTTTCTAACGATATTGTGAATCTTAGTCAATTTTGTTTTTCGAATACTTTGAATAACGATCAACTGCTGTTTAATAACGCGATAATTTTACTGGTCTTAATCTACTTATGCCTGAATAACGCTTAGTGCGATATAGTTTTAGGTAGCAGAACGTAGCATAGACGTCAGACGAAATCTGAAACGCAATTCGGAAACCCGGGGACAGTCAACAAGTTAACTGAAACTTACAATCTGTAATTTGTTAGAAATTTCTTGGCCCTTGATTGGGATTCAAACCGAGGATCCGTGATAAGTTGCTAAATATTTTAAAAAATGGTTGTCAATTTTTACATATAAAAAACATGTACTACAAATTAAACTATACACTAAATATTTTATCAAGTAAAATCAAAATTTGCGTAATTTTAGTATTAAAATATCTGATAGTAGATGTTTATCGTAAACGTAGAAACAACTTTTTATTGTGTCATCTTTCAATTGGTATTTGCTTATTTGTCGGGCATCATTTATCTAAAGGTCGCTTAAATGCCAACTGTGGGAAGCAAGACAAGAAATCCGTTTTGTTCCTTTTCAGAGGTGACTTAAGATAAGATGGGTACATTATTATTAATTATAATTTGGGGTTATTTTGCAACAACCTGCTAAATTTGCAGAGAAGGTTCAAAATATACGTGCTAGAGCCACGATGCAACTATATTAAACGCCCTCCACATTCACGCCGTGAACACCTGTGAAAGGCGTGAACCGCGAGTGTGGATGGCTTTCGCGCCCGTTCACGGGCTTCGCGTCTTTTCACGCCATGTTCCCCGTTCAGTGTCGGTATTTTGTCTCCGCTTCAAAGGGTTTACGAGGTGTGAACCTCCCGTGAACGCAAGCGCATCCACACTCGCGCGCGAAAACAGTAACGCACGAGACTCGTTGCTGTGAGGTTGTGCTTATTTGTATTTTTTTTACGGAAGACGGTGCGTCAAACTGAGCGTCAGTTGGACGAACGAGCAGGAACTCTTATTGATCGAGTGTTATTATGTCGAACCCATTTTATGGGATGCTAAACACAAAGATCATAAAAATAAATTGAAAATACATGACGCATGAATACGAATAAAGGAAATAATGAGTATTATTTTATTTTATCTTATAGGATAGGGTGACAAACGAGCACAAAGTCCACCTGATGGTATGTGGATGTTGTAGCCCATAGACATCTACATCTATCCTCGACGAATCAAAATGCAGAATGCCTCGTTTCCAGTAAAAAGGTCTCCGGTTCTCTACACTCACCATACGAAACACAGCAGCATTAAGCTACTATTTTACGTTGGTATTCTGTGAGAGCGTGGTCCTTCCCCGGTCGGGCCGACCCATTCGTGCTACAACTATACTACTAATATAACTGCAGCATGGCTCTGCCTCGAAAACAGTTATAGAAATTATAAGAAAAAGGTGAAGGATTCTGAGAGGAATTCTGGAGCAAGTAGCGACAAAATTTACAAGCCCATTTGGATTGCCTTTGACGTGATCGATGCTTTTCTAGGAGAAAGCGATAATTGTAAAAACACTACAAATACGGTTTTTATCTTTTATATACACGTAATTGTCGTGAGCCAAAGCGTCACGGCAATAGCAGTGCATATTTCAGCGTCCATTTTCGACGAGCGCGCGAACTAAACTGTGAACGATTGCGAATGTGGAGGGATGTGTTTTTCGCGACGAGTTCGCGGCAAAATTACGGCGTGAATTCACGCCGTGAATCACACAGGAGTCTGGAGCCCACATTATGGTTGTAGCAGGAATGGGTCGGCTCGACCGGGGCAGGACCACGCTCTCACAGAATAACGACGTAAAATACCAGCTAAATACTGCTGTGTTTCGTATGGTGAGTGTAGAGAATTGGAGACCCCTTTTTACTGGAAACGAGGCATTCCATGTTAGTCCTCAGGTGTGACAACGTATCTGCATTTTGATTTGTAATCGAGGATGGATGTAGATGTCTATGGGCCGCAGCAACCACTTCAGGTGGAGTGTGTGCTCGTTTGTCACCTATCCTATTAAAACAAACCTATCTCCTGCTTCTGCTTCCCACTATCGCCTCTTATGACTTCCACAGGATCATATATAACTTTAATTAAAATTAACATGTTAACGTAACCAGAATTATCAACAACCACAAATACAACAAGCACACGGTCAAGTATAGTGTCAGTCGTGTGCAACACACGGGGGCCTCTGGTGACCGACAAATGACGGTAAATGCTTTTGAAAAGAACCTAACCTATAATTAATTGACCTATGATGTGAAACAGCAATACCATGCGCTCATCGACTCGTCATTCCAGCATCACGAGTACAGACAAATCCAGTAGTGAATTAAGAAAGACTGTCAAAGATAAAGAAGAATTATATTTCAATAGTAAAGGTACGGTCGTCACTCGTCACGTAATATGGTCTTTCTTATCTTATGCAGTTTAAGGAATAACAAATATAAAATCTCATTTTGGTGATCAAAACTTATCTCTCAAAATGAAATTACATTTTTTATAATTTTACTTTCCCCATTATAATAAGAAAATATAGTATGTCTGGAACCTAGAACATAAATGATTATTTTACAATATGAAAACCACAATACCAATGTGTTTTTATGGACTTTGCTTAAACCTATACATTGTAATTACCAGTATATTAAGATCAAAGTTACTTGAATTTTTAAAATATAATAAAACGTAGACATAATTAATTTACGCTGGTATTCTGTTAGAGCGTGGTCCTTCCCCGGTCGAGCCGATCGTGCTACAACCATACTACTAATATAACTGCAGCATGGCTCTACCACATATAAGCAGCATTTTCCTGATACAATTCAAAATAATAAAAAAAAAAACTTCCCAAGGAGGCAATTTGGGGGAGGCCTATATCAGCCATTACTTTGATAGGCTGTTATGATGATGATGATAACATTTAAAGGTCATCGCTACAGATTACACCTTGGTGTTATGACTGTGCTCTACGCTGGCAGCGTGAAATAGCTGCTTAATGCGTTGTGTTTCGTATGATCAGTATAGAGAACCAAAGAAAAGAAGAAAAAAAGGGTCCCCCTTTTTACTGCAAACGAGGCGTTCTGTCTTAGTATTGAGTGGTGTAAACGCGTCTGCATGTTGATTCTTAACCGGGGGCTAGATTTATATGTCTATGAGACATAGCATCCACTTACCATCAAGTAGACTGTGTGTTTGTCACCCTTAATGAAATATAAATTCGAGATTGTTTAATATTTTTATAAAAAAATAATCTTCATGAGTTATGACCATTCAATTTCATAACACTCCATAATATAATATTTCATAGAGGTCATGATTGATAATGAGTGACAATGCCTGTGTTACAGCACTCGTAATTAATGGGTGTCGAACTTTAGACGAATGGCGATCGAGAGGTGATGAGACGTAGTGAAAGCAACAATATAATTCCATTGTGACTCTGACTGATTCGCGATTGATGTTAACTGTAACCTACCGTATCATTCGGACCCATTGTTCTTTTTCGCCTTCGACATTTATATATGAGATATTGGTACATAATTGAAGAAATTTTTGATTGAGAAGTTAACAACTTTCGAAGAGTCAGATCACAAGTCTACGATTTAGTTTCTTCGATCATTTTAATGTATATGATGGTAAGAGGGTCTTGTGATTACTCAAGCTTACGTTTAGTGATGTTGGAAACTACAGCCTCGAAGAACGGCTTGTTTTGTCGCGTGTTTACGAGTTGGGAAGTAGTTCGTGTCATAAACTTTTTAAATAACTCTGACTGGTACTTAGTACTCTTTCACATGGATATAAAGTTTTTATGTTAAAGAATGTTTCTAACATTCAATATATGCTTGCGAAAATTGACAAAAAACTTTGTAGTAAGATATCACTATCATAAATAATTATTATATATATTTCAGAATCGTTGCGTTTTAGTACTGGGAGTACCCACTGATGCATTTTAAGACAGCAATAATATATTAAATGTAGCAGAATTCTCTTTTTTCTCAGTCACAGTATTCAATTGCAACTTGTACATAAGACTAAGATAGTGTTGTTTAATGGTCATATCTAGTAGGTAATCTTTGCAGCCGATGTACTTGTCCATTCACACGCCACCATTCAAGCATTGCGTAATCAACAAGTGAGGATCCCAGACTATGCGAGAACCAATACGCGATGGATTTAACCTTTCCCCCTTAAACCGATTGTAATATGTTTATAGCTTATCTTTATCTTTATAATCACTTACGAGCCGTTTATTTGCGTACGTTTTTCTAATAAGCTTAAATATAAACCTACTTATGATATAATTGTATGTTTTGATGCTCTAAATCTTTGAATATTTTATTGTGTTTTTTTAAGATGATATCGTCTACTTTAGCAGCACCGGTAATTACGAAGAAGGGGGGGGGGGGGTATTCAGTACATTAATGAGCACTTTAACCGTAGGGAATATAAAAATAAGTAAATTAATCGCGGTAACATTTCTAATTTTCTTGGCGGCTAGTCTAAATCCTGTCTTGTCAGAATTATTGTGCACGAGTGTGTCACTGTGCGCAAGCACATAGCACATAGTCAGATTATATATATATATATATATATATATATATATATATATATATATATATATATATATATATATATATATATATATATATATATATATATATATATATATATATATAATCATGGATGGAACGGCATTATAATACGACCGGAGAGCGATCACACACAGGACCAAAGGCTTTATGTGCCTTCCGAGCCCCAGGGGTGCACCATCAAACGTCGCCCACTCTGACTGTCGGGTATTTTTAATAAGACGTCTATCAAATATCAACATTTAAAATGATATATTGTATATAAAAAAAGGAGTTATATTGTGGGTACATTGTAATTGTATTATAACCATTATTATTATTATTATTAAAGTGAAAATCACTGCTCAAAATACTAGGTCGTCTCTTCAAATAATAGGGGGCCACCTTACTCTAACAGCCGGCGCATCTCTGTTTCTACTGCGGATATCTTCATTACGAATTCTATCAATCAGATAAACTCCGAGCATAGTCCTCTGCATAGCTCGCTAAACGACCGTAAACTCCCTCAAAAGGGCCACGACTCAGATCCATATGTCATCACTAGCTACAAGCAATATTTAATTTATATTATCTATTTTATTTTATTACATATTTTAAATTAACGCCAAATGTATCACTTAACTTACAATGACTGACATGCTTGTTTCACCTCGAAACTTCTCACTTCTAACTTTAGAAGAAATACGCGACGAGCAGGTGTGTCTTAACTTTTTGAATGCTATCCAGCCGAGTTGGATTCGTCGATAGACCTCTTGGTCGAAGTTGGACTTAGTTGGAAAATTTATCTTGGGTAAACAACTTCTAGCGTAGTGCAATTGACGTGTCACAAATACAAATGTCGTCGTGCATGTGTTATCCTTAGATCTGGCCTAATATTTAAATCAAATAATTGAAAACGTATTATTATCATTATAAACCTATTATTATCATTACAGCCTATCACAAGTCCACTGCTGTACGCAGCCCTCTCCTAAGAAATGCCATAAAGCATAATCCTGAGTCACATGCATCTTTTGATTTTCTGTATCTCTTACCAGTTCGTCACTCTATGTAGCATAATGCATAATCCTGATATAGCTTCCCCACACCTCGTTTATTGGTACGAGCCTGCCACTGCTTCTGCTGGAAACCTATACAAACTAATAAATATTTTCAGATATGCAGAACTGAAATGTCGTTTTTATGATTTCAACCTATAATCAGGATTTGATTTGAATTTTACCATTTAAATTAAAAAAAAGACTTGATTTGTCTTCAACTCAAGTCCAATTCACCACAACAAATTTGTCATGAAGTTATTGTTTTATCGATACAACTGGCTGAAATTAATATATGTTGTGGAGAATTAATTTTTATGTAAAATACTGTAAAATTTGTTTGTTTAAGATTGTTTTGTTAAACGGTAACAATGGGTTTCTTAAACATCATTGTGAACTTGTTCACTTTCACTGTATATTCTTGAAACTAGTCACTGGAGCAAGAAGGTAGAGGTATTTTAGCTATGTAGGTACACCGGGCTGCGTCGGTGCGGTGAGGTCGACGCAGGTCACTGATGCGCTAACCTCGCGGAAGCAAAATCTCGGAGAGGGCATTCGTGATATCCAACTAGTGATGGTTTAGTAAGAGTTAAAAGAATATTTTATTGAAATTAATTAATAGCATTTTAAATTGTGAAAAAATGGCGAAGAAATAATAATAATAATAATATTCCACAACTATCACACAACGCCATCTAGTCCCAAGCTAAGCAGAGCTTGTGTTATGGGTACTAGACAACTGATAAACATACTTATATATTTCTAAATACATAAATATTATAGATAAATTACACCCAGACACAGACCAAATGATCGTGCTCATCACACAAACATTTGTCCTGGGTGGGAATCGAACCCACGACCTCCGGCATAGCAGTCAGGGTCACTAACCACTAGACCAACAGGCCTGTCCCAAAAAAGAACATTAATGGTGTCTCAATAAATTTTTTTGGGGATGAATGCTTTTATTTTACTATTTAGACGATATTATAGTAGTTTTTTGGCTTATGACATTACTTATTACAATGAAAGTATAAAAAAATTAAACTTTTAATATAGTAAAAGCCGACTTCAAGGAACTAAAAAAATTAAAATGATTTTGATATACGTAGTATAAATATCTTTGCATAATATCTACTGAAGTCGGTGCTAAAACATGGTGTACAAAAGCCCCGATTTTAGAAACCGTATGGAAATTGTTTTACTCTTTTGATGCGGAAAATGGTAATTTTAAACTTTCGCGGTCCCCTCGTTTTTTGGCTCTAGAAAATCGAAAATTAATCCGATTTCGATAACTTTTTTTTAAATCTCCATTTTATGGCGGATTTATGAAAAAGATATGGAAAATATGTCACCTGAAGATTTCTAATAGTTTTAAGACTTTAAATGTGATCATAAACGCACTTCTTCGAATATAATGGGCGATAACCTTCTGTTTCTTCCTGCATATCAAAGAATTAAACGAAAGTTTATATATTTTTTGTTAATCTACACAAAAAAAACGAACATTTAAAAAAAACATTGAAAAAATTTGTTTATTAATTTTTTATCTCACTTAACTTCCCTCCCCCAACTCTAGTCGGTCGGTAGTCGCAACTTTAAGAGCGCTTACTTACTCCAACTTTGGTCGCAATAATCGTTCCACCAGACAATGTGCGTGCGTTGGTGAATAAATTTGAATCAACATAACATTCATTATTGAATGTTACTGTGCCAGTGAGATAACGCACTGACCGAAATACTGGAAATATTGCAGCCGTAAGAGCTTCATTTCTACATGAACGAAACGAGTCGATTCCACGTCGTTCTCAAGAATTAAGATCTTCAGCTCCACCCTTACAAGATCAAATTAACCCAAGAACTGAAACCTCAGTATCATTTAAAGCGCCAAAACGTAAACTTTTGTCCTGCAAAAAGCAAAGCCTGACTTTGCATTTTTAATATAATGTACTTTTAATAATACAAAAACAATGTGTAAAGGTTTTCATGTCCACACACAACCCCCTGGAAGGGTTGAAAAAGAAGTTCAAGTGTTTTCCCGCAATTACTCAAAAACGATAAAAATTAAACGAAAAAGTTCTAATAAAAATGTATAGAGCTTAAAACTGTACATAGGCAAGGGTTTATGATTTTTTCCTCCGGTTAAAATTAACCGAGTTTAATGGATGAACGTAAATTTAAACAAAATCGTAGATAGTAGAAAAATAAGCGTTTTTTTAGAAATGCTTAAAAATTTTATCTTTAATTTTAGAAATACAGTTTTTTTTATTGTTATGTTGGTCAACGGTCATTCTCGTTTAAATTTTCAAACTTATAATTAAGCTGTGATAAAGTTCTTATATATGTAATGAGTATTATTAGTAGTATTAGCAATGTTTTTATGTAGTCGGGTTTTTTAATTTTCTTTTTGTAATATCTGTTTGTAACCGTTTAAGAACACGAGCATATTATTTTGTTTTAAATTTTATAATATAACAAAATTAAGAAAATTAAAAAAAATTCAAGAAGAACCATTCAACATTTCTTGTTCTCATAAAATTAAGCACAGCGAAGTTGCTCTCATCTCTATTCGTGACATACCGTGGGCCGTGGGTGAAAGTTTACTGGCTGTTATCTAACCTGGCCTTGAGGGCTCGCCGGGAAATGCTTAATGTTGCTCTTTCTTACCAACTAATTTAAATTCATATTATGTACAGCTATAATATTTCCGATTCCTATTTAAATTCGGTTAAATTTACTTCCGTTGCAATATAATACGTAACATCATTAATTCGTTCACATTTTAGTCTTATTCATTATAGTTTATTAAAGTCTGCTGCCAAACATAGACTTCCTCATAGGTTTGCTCATAAGACGATATTTGCCACAGCTGCCACGCTTGGCAGGCAGATTGCATGCGGCAGTTTTTTTTAAATTTGGTTGTTTTTATTAAAACGCTGCTGCTAAGCTTCTGGTCTCTCTCTGTCGCCTTGACGATAATGATAAAAAAAATAATCTTTTATTGATAAACATATTACATACACAAAATTTACAGTGGTCATTATCCCCTAAACTAAGATATAATACTTGTATTTCAGGGGCTAGTTTCCTTCCTTATTCTTAATTCTATCACTATAATTTGTTTATCTATGAATTATATTTATAATATTTATTTATAATACAATATGTAACGTAATTAACGCACACCCTCAGACACCCAAATTAGTATATTATGTTATAATCATAATACATACACTGAATTTTTAGTTAAACATTTTATGCACTTATCAAATTAGTTATACTAATCCCGGAAGAATGTTGTAGTCACAGTACAAATCCACGAACGCAAATACTTTAATATGCTTGAAATAAAGTTCATTTTTCTTTATTTTTATTGAATGACAGAATTAGTAATAATACAAATAAAACTGAACTCTTAAGAGTCTTATTGCCTTGAGTTACGGTCCATTTCAGTTTGTTTTGACTGTACAGATTTAATGTGACTGTAATTTACGTAGTTTTAATTATTTTGGGATAAAAACTTACCTATATTAAAAATGATAGGAATCGATTCAGTAAATGATTCTGAACAAACTACTTTCCCAAAGTGCGTTAATTATGTTACATGTTGTATAATATTAACAAGTATTATTTAAAACGATATTTAGACGATACCCACCAGTAGTTATCCTATAATTATTTTAGGACTTATCTGGCCCTACTTACCCTTAAATGTGGATCTATTTAAAATTTTGTATTTAGGTTTGAGATTAAAAACTAAGAAACACGTGTTTGAGTATGTTTGACAATTTTACTTGAATAGACGTAAAATTAAGTTGAGATAATGTTTGAAATTCTGCTATCTTTTAATGATATCCAAGCAAAGGCTTTCGTTTTTCTGCAGGATGAAGAGTGTGTCCAGGAATTGCATTTTTTTAGGATAACAAGCGAGCACACAGTCCACCTGGTAAGTGGTTGCTGCAGCTAATGGATATCTACATGCATCCTCGATCAAGAATCAAAGTGCAGATACGAAACACAGTAGCGTTAAGCTGCTATTTTACGCTGGTATTCTTTGAGAGCGTGCTCCTTCTCCAGCCGAGCCGACCCATTCGTGCTACAACTATACCAGTTATATAGCTGCAGCATGGCTCTAACACGTATAACTTAATTCCTTCGTCTCCCTTCCACCATTGGACAACCAGACGCTAGGTCAGTCTCCACCCTTTCGTTGTTGTCTTACCACGCATTCGAACCAAATGGTTTTGCTATATCGTTCGTCATGCTTACAGCAAAATAGTTGAGTGAAGTTACCGACATCTGTCTTTCCATCCAATTACAGTGTGGGTGTCTTCAAGGTAAGAGTAAATAGGCTTTTGTTAAATCAGTGCGCTTCACCATCTTTGGCTACATCACCACTTACAATCAGGTGGGGTTGTAGTTAAACGCTGCCTCAGAATCAGAGTAGTAAAAAAAAGAATGGTTCACTCCGACTGGCTATGAGAGAGGTGTACGTAAATTATACAATTAAATTAAAAAAAAGTAGTTTAAAGAATAATAAATCTTTGAGTAATTTTTGACGGACAAAAGGATTGAGCACGGCGAATATGTGTAGAGGAGTTCCACAAACGTACAGCTATAATATTAAATAATTCATTGAAGAAGGAGGATGGATGTACGGGAGTATGAATGGGCAGATTGTCAGAAGTCTTAGTCCAACTTAAAATCTACGATCATTATCGTGCCGAATTATAGGAAAGTTTCCATGCGATAGCTTGAGCTCTATGTATTATGCGATCTTGTAATATATATGGGTCATGACTGTTTGGATGTTATAGCGTGGGCGCTGGATTAAAGGTGATTGCACATTTCCAGCACCGTACGCGCCGAATTTTAGAATTCGTTGTACCTATAAACAATATAGCGAATCAACTTTGTAATTATAAATTATACCTACGTGTGCTCGTGAATCTACATCAAATAAATGATGTTCGTGTTCACGTTCATGTTCATGATTCATGATGCATGTTCTCTAGACGGGGTGGATAATCGGAATCCATATTATATATCATTTTTCTTCTGATTTTCTCTCCCTATTGTGTGCAGTCATTTATAAAAATGTGATAAAAACTGACCCGTGTTATAACATAAACATTTTTGAAAGATCAAAGCTGAAATATAAGGAATACCTTACAGAATTACAGATTCATTGGAACCTTGTCATAAAATAATTTAAAATAAAAACAAACATTTATTACTAACGTTTTTGGAATGCTTGCAAAGACCCCCAGTTCTTAGCTAAAACATCAGTTATAGCAAAGACATTTAGAATAAGATTGCATATGTGCATTAAAAGTGACAAATTTATCCAGGATATTAAATAACGCGATAATTTTCGAAGTTTTATAACAAAAAAAGGGGAAAATGCGACTCATACCGCGAAAAAATTTTATGACGTTTAAAGACATAATGTAGTGTCAGTAAGAGCAGCACAAAGTTGGTTCAAGTGTTTTCAGTCCGGGAATTTCGATGTCAAAGATGTAGCTCGCTCTGATCACTTACATACGAATAAAGTCGTAGCCATTTTTGAAAAAGTGGAGCAAGAGCGGCATATAAGTACTTCTTTACGACATAGCCGAAGAATTGAAGATTGACCACAAAGCAGTTTTGAGCCATTTGAAAAAGTATGGTATTATAAAGTATTAGGTTCACTGAAAGAAACCTAAGAAATCGAGTACTCATTTGCGGTTATATTGAAATTTAGTAAAACTGAACCATTTTTGCAAAGATTATTTACTGGTGATGAGAGCGGATCACCTACGACAAGATCCTGCGAAAAATATCATGGGTAGTCAAATCCACAAGCCGCAGTGAAACCCGGATTAACATGCAATAAGTTGATGCTGTGTGTACGGTGGAACGAGAAGAGCATCGTTTATTATGAGCTTTAACAGCTGGGCAAAAACATCGATTCAAATCTCTACTGCCAACAAAACGGCCAGAATTGATCAAAAGAAAAGGAGTGGTTTTTCATCATGATAACGCCAGACTTCAGAATCTTCAGTCACTCAGAAAAATTGAGAGAGTTTGGTTGGGAAGTGTTAATGCATCCACCATATAGTCTTGACCGCAGATTTTCACTTGTTTCGGTCTCTTCGGAATTCTTTGGGCAGTGTTAGGTTATCGTCAAAAGAGGACTGTCAAAACTACTTGTCGCATTATTTTGATTAAAAATCCCAAAATTTCTACAGTTACGCGATTATGTCATCTACCTATAAGTAACAACAAGTTATCGAACATATATGCTATAATTTAATGTAATAAAATATAAAAAAAGTGTGTATAATATACGAAGAAACTTTTTCCCTGACCTATTAAGTTCACCGAACAAGACAAGAAAATTTTATATTTGATTTGAATTGTTTACTTAGCTTAGTTCCTTGGAGAATTAATAGTGATTATTAAGTTATATGCAATGCCTAATTATTTAAATTCAATGGGAGCGGTTTTGGGCCTTTCATTTGGGCCCCCCCAACAAATTTTGATACAGGGGCCGTCTAAGGCACGCTACGCCACTGTTGTGGTGTAACAGTAAATCCGGGTTACTTTTAGATATTATTTTTGGTTCGATCTTTACAAAACCAGTAGAACCACGGTGCAGCTATATATATATATATAGTACGCACTGTACGCTATACAGTGCGTGTTGCCAGTAATGACTTACGGATCTGAGACGTGGTCCTTTACTGCTGGCCGTAGAGGACGCTCAAGGTCGCTCAGCGAGCTATGGAGAGGGCTATGCTCGGAGTTTCTCTGCGTGATAGACTCAGAAATGAGGATATCCGCAGTAAAACCAGAGTGACCGACATAGCCCAACAGATTAGTAAGCTGAAGTGGCAATGGGCCGGCCATATAGCTCGAAGAACCGATAACCGATGGGGAAGAAAGGTTCTCGAGTGGCAGCCTCGTACCGGTAGGCGTAGTGTAGGGCGACCCCCCACTAGATGGAGTGACGACCTGGTAAGATATGCAGGAAGTCGATGGATGCAGGTGGCTCAGGACCGTGCTTTGTGGCATTACTTGGGGGAGGCCTATGTTCAGCAGTGGACTTGTGAAGGGCTGTAATGATGGTGATGATGATATATATATATATATATATATATATATATATATATATATATATATATATATATATATATAACTGAGGACTAAGATGAAATGTCTCGTATTAAAGAAAAGGGGCCTCCGCTTCTCCACACTCACAATACGAAACACAGCAGCATTGAACTGCTATTTTACACTTGTATTCTATGAGAGCGTGGTTCTTTCCCGGCAAGCTGACCCATTCGTGCTAAAACCATAATATAGCTGCAACGTAGCTCTACCACACATCTACATAAAATCGCCTTTTATCATAAGATCATAAACTAGTCGATGTGTTGAAAATCTTAACGTTCGCATGTTAATGATACACCTTGTTTTTTTTCTTTTATGTTTCCGAATCGAATCCAACCCGATATTTAGGCAACATAAGAAGTTACTTGTTCATTTTAAATTGATTGCTTATTTACACGTGTCTTCTCCCTCATACTCATTTTTTTTAAAACGTTACCCCCTGCACTAGAATTTCCTCCTGTATCGTGGGGGCAGTTTACAAACATAAATTGCACAAGAACAAACATCCAGACCAAGAATAATTATTTGTAGGCCATACAAATACTTGTTCCGTGCGGTATTCGAACCCACGACCCCAGGCGCACTAATTGAAACTGCCTCCATCCTTTAATCCTATCGCTTTTGTATTTGTACTTATAAGTTGTAGTATCTGTTTTTGTAGGTAATCAAATAAAGAATCGAGTATGTAGTGGCGCGTGTACCCACTACCCCATATCACCCCACGGGTATCTTCAGAGATGACAGGGAGAAACTTAGACGGCAACAATTGAAAAAGATAAAAAAACTACGGTACTAAGCGTAGCAACAATGTCTAAATGGGGGAGGTCTAACTTCAGCGGTGGACTTTTGACTTATGATAGTAAAGAAGCAAAACAAAGAATGGCAATTTACTGCTTTTATTGACTTAGTTAACCTTTCCATTCTTTTTCAAACAATTTTCGGTGAAGCGTAGTTTACAATTATTATGCTGATGCACGCGACTATACTAAAACGTCATTGTTTTTAGTGATTATTGCGACATGTGTACCTCTGTTGTCGATTATTCAGTCGTAGACAATGTTAGAGTCACACGCAGACCATGCCAGTGATTCTCACGGCTGCCGAAGGTCGTGGATAAATCTTGTCTTTCTACAACACGCTTTTAAATAATTTGATTTCAAAACTGCGACACTGGTTTTCGCGGCTTTACAGGTCACTAAAGAGCCAATATTAACTATAATTTAACAAATATTAGCAACTTTATAAATTCGTCAACGGTGTTTGCAATAGTTTTGCCAGAGTTAATTCAAAAAATATCTAGCCAGCTCATTTAAAAAAAAAAAATTGCTAGGTGGTAGAGCCAATTTGCTCAGGATCCCATTAGGTTTGTTATCAGCCTCCTTCTGGCTTTATGTAGCTCCCACACCTACTGCTGTTTGAAGGATAAGAGTCTTCTTGGTTGAAGTTTGGTGGCAATTTTACGTATTTTGTTTTATGCCCGTACTACATAATCGTCCAAACATTAAACTTTAGCCTGAACTGGAATAAACTAGTCTTAAAGATATCTTAATAAAAATGAAGATTAAGAAGAAGAAGTGAGTTATAATTATGCATTGAAACAAAACAGTCAGATATGTAGAGGAACGGTTGGGGCGAGTTGAAAAGATCGGTCATTTTTGAAATGAAATGAAATTAATTATTTTTATTCAATATAGGTTATTGCATTTATTTAATTGAATATAAAAAAATACTTTCAATAACTATTTAATAAAAACCTCTGTATTCGGAAGAACCAGCAAGAAATCCAGCGGAACTTTTTTTTAACATATTTCACTTTACAATATTTTTTTTGTACAATTTTTAAAACAATTTTTATAGAACCAGCATGGTGGTTTCATTTATGTATTTTTTGATACTATAATAACCTTTCGTACAGTTTTTCTTTAATAAAATATAATAATAAAACATTTAAACTTGTTTACATTTTCTGGGATTTTGTTGCAAAAGCGTAAACATTGCCCCATAAATTAAATACTAATTCTCTGGAGTCTAGTAACTGGTATTACAAGCTTATGTTTGTTCCTAGTGTTTAAAGTATGAACGTCTTTATTCTTATGAAAATTATTAACGTGTTTATGTACATACATTATATTTTCATAAATATATTGTGATGTCCAAGTTAATATGTTAATTTATTAGAAAAAAATTCTAAGGAACTTTTTACAATTTAAGTTATAAATCGCTCCTACTGCCCTCTATAGCAAAACAAATATGACTTCAATGTCAGTCACATTACCTGATAGCAAGATTTCATAAGATATTACGCTACGAAAGTAACTAAAATAAACTAATCTAGCTGTTTCAACATTTGTGGGACTTCTAATCTTTCTTACAGCATATGCTGCAGAACTAAGTCTGCCTGATAATTTAAATGTTAATGTTGTTAATGCCAAGAAAAACAGTGATATGCACAAGACTCAACTCTTCCTCATTAAAGAGCATATTGTTATTTGAATGTATAACATTAGGTATTGTAAATTTAAACATTTTGTCTTATGCCGTCTAAGAGCAAATTATTGGTGTTAAGCAAATGCACTAACTTCGATAGAGCATTATTTACATTGGAAACATTAACTGATTGTCGTTTGAGTTCGAAAATAAAAGCCCTGCCCCGCCGTTACCATGGTCGCCACTGTAGTCAGGAATAACGGGGCCGCCGGGGACTGGGGGCCGTTTGTTTGCGTCGTTATTTTCCAGTACCCGGTTGACCGAGCTTTGCTCGGTATTTTTCGCTCGGTTTTTTTTAATTCGTGTGTTTTGGAAATTATATTTAGATACAAATTACGTACTGATGAAATATAAATAATATTTTTTGGTCTTAGCGACATAACAGAAAAAACGGAACTGGTTATTTGAATAAAATATCATGAGTGCAATTATTTTAATTAAAATTTTCGTGTTTTTAAAAAATACTAAAAAAAAGGGCTCGAAAAAATAGATTTTCTCAAAAAAGAAAGGAACTTTAAAAAAAAATTTAAAAAAATCGGTCGCTCGGTCTGGGCTCGAATCGGGGTTTTACGATTCTGTGACCGCCTATTATACCAATTAAGCTATTTGTAATCATTAACAATTTGTCAAAATTTACCTTCTTATTCTAACGATATTGTAGCAGTTTTTCATTGCCTAAAACACGGACAAAAATACATTTTCTAAAAATAAATCCTAGCTAGATCGATTTATTATCCCCGAAACTCCCTGAACACTAAATTTTATGAAAATCGTTGGAGCCGTTTCCGAGATCCCGATTATATATATATATAAATATATATATATATATATATATATATATATATATATATATATATATATATATATATATATATATATATATATATATATATATATATATATATATATATACACAAGAATTGCTCGTTTAATACTATAGGATAAGAAAATATCGAAAATGGTGATATGGAGCAACTTTAAGCGTAACGGGCTCATGGTACTTCTTACCCTGAACCTGTGGTATCACACTCACCCTGACTGTGGTATGTGAGACCAATAATCAACAGTGAACTGTTAACGGGCTGTTGTTTATATTGATTTATAGTGCCTAATAGATGAGGTAATTTACCAAACGAAACAAAAAATCTTGTCAAGGGCGATGCGCTAATAAAAATATTGTTGTGTATCATCCAGGATGTGAATACTATTTAAATGAAGTATTAATGATAATAAAATATTCTATGCGATAACATCACATCCGTGACCCTAATTCCGTATTTGCTTCTGGTGAACTGTACGGATACAAATTTAAACGAATAAGAACTATAAATTATGTATATAACTGTAGGGTTCATTCGGAGATGGTAATTGTCGTAGCTTTTTCGTTATTTATTATAGCATTGCATGTTCATTTTGCCTAAAGTTACTATGATTATTAATACAAAATATGGTGTGTTTAACATAGCGCCATATTTAATTATGCGATCATTATTTGTAGGTTCGGTTAATATCTATACAGAAGAACCATATTTTAATACGTGGTGGGGTCAAGTCTATATGACGGTTGTAGCTTGTAGCATTAATGGGTCTAAATGGTAGGACCACGCTCTCACAGAATACCAGCGTAAAATAGCAGCCTAATGCTGCTGTGTTTGGTATGGAAAGTGTAGAAAGCCAGAGGCCTTTTTACTGGAAACGAGGCATTCCATTTTCCTCAGGAGTGATATCTGTATTTTGATTCTTAATCGAGGATAAATATCTATGGACCTCAACATCCATTTACCATCAGGTGGACTGCGTGCTCGTTTGTCACCCATATTCTATGAAAAAAAAATTGTTGTGGTTTTTTCGTCATTTAAAGTTTCATTGCAAGTTTATTTCGTCCTAAGTTTTCTATGGTTATTAATTCAGTGGTTAGTTTCAACCATGACGACGTCAATATTGTACCAGAATGCTGCAAATATGGAGTACTTTACCATATTTAATTATGCAAACATTATTTGTAGATGTAGCTAACTGTCTAATAACTAAACCAACACGACAGGTCGCAGGTTTAAGCTTAGGTCTACTTACTTTCATAGAATTCGCCTCTCAGATCGCTCCTTACAAACCTATGTCAGTACGTATTTAGACACATTCATTTAGGTAACTATAAAAAAATCAAGTTAGATTTGAATGCTTCTTATGTACTTCAGTATCTTTTTTTTTCATCTATTACTAAAAATGTTTATAATGTGACGTATTATAATGTGAGCCCAAACTAAAAAAAGGCAACGGTCTGTCTCATGAAACATAAGCGGTCACAATTTTTCCCACACCCGCGTTGCTTGTTGCGTATCTGATGCATCGCGTGAACCGTGCAGCGTACCCCACGGCACATCGCGGCTCTTATATTAACAAATCCTGCAAGATAATACTGGATTTAACCTAAATAGTCACAAGAAGACAAATGACGGTAATATACTTGATATTTATATATTATATAAAGAATGTGTTACCGAAATATTGTTGATTCTAATTCAATTGCATAAAAGATGCCGACGCCTTTGAGAAAACCATAACAAACAATCCAGTCATGAAAAATCACGCGGTTGAAAATAATACAGAAATGTCGGAAACTTATACTTTTTTTTTAACAAGATAACTATGAACTAAAGACACCGAAAATATTTCTATAGTGAACTATCAAATCAAATCTGAGGAACTATTTTATATTTTTTATTAAAGGAGGTAAGAGAGGTGTGTCAGGATCGTGCCAAATGGAAGTCTGTAGTCTCTGCCTACCCCTCTGGGTGACAGGCTTGAGTGTTTATTTTTATTTTTATCAGAATAAGGGTGACGAGCAATAATACAGATAATTGGCATCTGTCTGGCACCATTGGCAAGTGAATGCCGTAGCCCATGACATCTACTAATGTCGTTCACACGAAATTTCGAGTCCGTCTGTACGGAGACTAGCCAACTGCGCAAGATAGGATTACAGTACCCGAATGTTTGCGCAAGTACAAGTGTACTCTCTACTCCCTCCCACTCATAGTCCAGTGGGAAGCTTATTTGACACGACCGGAGAGTGAGATGCGCAGGACCAACGGCTTTATGTTTTTACCGAGACACGGGAGTGAAACACCGTCAATTTCCAGACTCCGGGCTGCTACTGAGAATTTTTCGACAGTAAAAACCCAATAACTGATTTTGAATCGGGATTCAAGACCGGGATATCGTAATCAGCAAGCGCGTTTATGACCTCTAGACAATCGAGGCAGACACTTGATAATTAGAAAGTGCTAAAACAATTTAACGATATATTACGCTGGCCGTATGAGGACGCTCAAGGTCGCTCAGCGAGCTATGGAGAGGGCTATGCTCGGAGTTTCTCTGCGTGTTAGACTCAGAAATGAGGATATCTGAAGTAAAACCAGAGTGACCGATGTAGCCCAACGGATTAGTAAGCTGAAGTGGCAATGAGCCGGCCATATAGCTCGAAGAACCGATAACCGATCGAACCGATAAAGGGCCACACCGAAAAAAATTTTGAAAAATTGATGCAAAATAAATTGGACGTTGGCCACTCTATCTATATGGATAATTTTTATAATTCATATACCTTAGCTAGTAACCTTTTGGGTCGACATACTTATTGTACCGGCTGGCTCTAAAATATTTAGAAGATTTTTTTATGTTGCATGTTTCATTGATATTTTGTTATTTTTGTGTTATATAGTTCAAATAAAAATTATTGATACTAAAAATATTTAATTTTATTACATTTGAACTCATAATTGCACAAAAGTGCTAAGGTATCCCAAAACTCGACGTCGCGTGATGGGGCCCCTAAGGATAAATGTACACTCCACATGGCCCATCACGCGACGTCGAGTGATATATAACTATATTAGGTAAAATATTAAATATATATTCTAAAACCATAAACACACCCGCAAATAGTATTTGCTGTATTTAAGAGTTATTTCATATAAAAAAAGTTTTGGGCCACCAGCAGAAAACTCCAATTTTAGCTTTGGCAATGAACGTGTTAAAACTTTGTCATATATACCTATATAATATTATATGACAAGTACTTATTTAATCAGGAGCCGTTGAAACCTTCTGGTAAATATAAAAATGTCACTGATTAAAAGTTACAGCCAATATACGTCCCACTGCTGAGCACCTGCATGTCTGATAAATAAGAAAAAAAATATAGAGGCCTCCTCGCATTTATGAGAGGGTTTTCGAGCAAGGAAATGTCCGCCGCGCTGCCTCTATGCTGTTGGCGAACTTCACATGTCTTAGAAATATTTTTTTATTATTTATCAGACATGCAGGTTTCCTCATAATGTTTCCTATCACCGACGAGCTCTTGGTAAATTAGCACTTAAACTTGCAATTAACAATTTCATTCGTGCCGGTGGCGATCGCTTGCTCGTGAACTCCCCTGGCGTCACCGATTACTTTCACATAAAATGAGTCAAACTAGCAAATTATTGACAATTAATTGATAAAATTTGTTACAACAAACGTTGGTGCTAAAGATAACAAGCCATAGAAAACAAAGAACTCGACTGCATTTTTTTTAAATGCGCTTCAAGCAATTACTTTATTACTCAATGCGAAATCTCGTAGATATGGCTTCATATCGGAATCATTTCGATTGAATATTCTTAAACAGCTTTAAAGAGAGAACCATGTACAAAAGTGGTTTTTTACAGTCTGATAAGTAAAAATGGATTACAGTCAGCTACATGGTTGTGGTACCTCAGGAGTGCGCGAGAAAACTGAGTTCGATGCCTCCAGTACCATATTTCAAATTTTAATTTTATTTATCACGTATTTGAACCTGACGGTAAACATCGCTGGGAAATCTACACGCCTAAAGCATTAAAAAATGTTCGAGGACAAGTGAAGTCCGTCCATATGCATTGGATGGCGTAACGCGCATATTTTTGCTTTCAAAAACCCTCCCAAAATTGAGAAGAGCACTTGACTAGTTGTCGGACGTACCTGTATAAATCTACCACGTGTTAAATGTGTAAAGCTGTTTAGCCTGTGCGCATCCGAAAAATATATGACTATTCGAGTTATTCGAGTAAAATATATGTACATAATATACCTAAAACACACTACCACTGTCTTAAATGGTTGCCAAGCAACGTTTTATTTGTTATTGTATATAGTATGTTAGTATTTTGCAAATATTTTATGTCATTACTGTATGCAGTTGATTGCCGGTTGCGTTGCTAACTAATGAAAAAATAACAATAGATCATCAAAGATTCGTCTATACATTGCCTCAGTTGCGATGCGTTACGTCCGGTTAACAGTGTTTTATACAATTCCACATACATATGATGTGTAATCAGCACACCGTGAAGAATATTTGGTTCACGGCCAAACGCAATGCATATCGTATTAAATGTACATGAACTATGAAGTAGAAAAAAGAAACACATCCATGTTTCCTTGCTGGTTTTTTTCTGAGATAATCTTTATTGAAAAAAAAAATCTCTGACAACATGCTGATGTACGAAAATCCATCTAGAAATACTAAAACTTTAAACAAGCATTTTTATTAAAAAAAGGAAACCCGTAGCATACCTTCTAATAAAAAATTATGATGTTTCTTATCACCTTATTAGAATAAAATCAAGAAAAGACTAAAAATATACTCTTATAAATTGAAGTAGGTATAAGGTATTTAAGTATAAAATACATTATTAAAAATTTATTTCAAAAAGTGTTCTTTAAAATGTTAATCTTTAACAAATTATTTTTTATTATATCCTATTTTTTAATTTATTTTTGAAAGAGAAAAACACCAACCTCTTTTATCACCAGCAGCGACGACCAGTCGCGGATACGGTTCTTTTAGGAACTTCACCGTACGTGGACCACACGGACCGATATTCTCTTTAGCAAATGGTAAAAGAATGTAGCCATCTCTTAAAACTCTTATTTGCGCCACTTACTTAAATACAGCTGTTTCTGATGCCGCCCCGGCTCTAAACGAGTATAGTCGCATAGTAGATATTATGCTAGTAGCATCCCACACTAGAGCCTTACCTCTTTCCCAACCAACCAATGTTATTCCGTCAGGTCTCTTGCCATCGTCTCTAAATATTCCACTGGACTCTATACCGAGTGAACATTTCAACAAGAGCGCTTCGGATGACATCGTTCCCAGAACTGTGACGGCGTAACTTACATGTGCTTTTCTTACATAAAAGTCGGTGGAGCCCAAGCTCGTTGACGCTGCTATCACGGTGACACCGAGGAGTTGACAATTGCCGCTCCTGGAAGTATTCCTACGGCAAAGAGCAAGCTTTTCTCATCATGAAATATGCCAAAATTACTTGGTGGTAAAGTATGTAACTATTGACTAGATTTATTAATCTAAACAGTTAGAAGGCGGGCCTGATCTTGGTCACTATGGAAATTATAAAACAAATCTTTCCGCTCACTCCACACCGAAGGAATATCCCACGATTTTTGTTGGTTAACTATCCAGTGGAACATTTTCGCCTGGACGGAGCGTAAGCCATGTTTGCCTTGCCTCCACAGCAAAGAACAGGTCTACTTTATTATTTAAAATTATATTACGTATGTCATTGACGCTATGCACGGAAGCAACGAACACTACAATGCTAGAAAGATTGCATATACACAATACCACCGAATTTGTATTTAAATTTAAATTTTTTTCTGAAGATATTTTAAGAATATTATCAATATCTTTTGAAGTATCCAAAAACTTGCAGATTGGACTAGACCGTATTAAGTATGTAAAATAAAGTATATTCAGCGAGGAAACGCAGCAAAGAACACTTTCTTGGCACGATACCACGGGAAATAGGACTGTACGACAATTTAAATTTTTAGTTTTAGTTTTTATTCATTATAGTTTTTTGTAAACATTGTGTGTAACCTTTCAGTTATATTTAATTTTATACTGTGATTTAACAATGTAAATGAATCCTGAAAGTCCAATTTATTTTGATCATTTATAATCAAGTTTCTCTAATGATACTTATTTATGAATACATATTAAGAAACACATAAAAGCTACTAAATACTATATTAATTCCGCTTAATACTGTATTAAAAGTAAGTACGTGCGTATGAAAGTACTTTCTGGTTATTAATAACCGGATATTAATCGGTTTAAAGTACATTGATTTAATAATAATAATATTTTATTATATTCTCAGTTTGGCAAATAACACTTGTGTATAGTACATACTTAATTACAACTAGATATCAAAGCAACTAGCGTTAAGTTAATTAATTAAACTACATACACTTTAAAATAATATATGTTTAAAATCAACGTTAAATTAAAAATGCATTGTTGTTTAAATTAACTTTCTAATTCAAGTTTCCGAGAAACTTTAAGCGCTCTTTACTTATTATATAAAAGATAATGCAACAATTTTGAAATGCAAGTGTAAGTGTATATTATGTGTTGTTGCCAAAGATTGAAATCCTATTGTTGTTCAAGGAAACTTACACTTTTTGTCTCCCAAATATATTTTTCTTGCCACACATACAGATTTCCTTAAAATTTTTCCATTACCGCCAAGCACTTATATACATTAGATATAAATCGGAGATATTTTGAATATTGTTTATTTATATAATTATTGTTTATTTATTTGTGTATTCATTGTGAGACTGGTGATGCATCACAATTATTATTATTTCTTGAAGATATTGTCTCTGCGCTCCCAACCCTCTTGCTAAACAAAGTGAGTACGGCCAATACTTTAAAAGTGTGCTTACCTGATGATGTACATATGAATAATAAATAATAATAATCTTTATTGACATAAAATTTGTTACAATATTATTTAAGCCTCTGACTCCCGAGCTAGGTTAGAAAACCTATGTTACGAGAGTCAGCGATCTCCCAAATATAATGACAGCTACTTATTTTATGTAAATAAAGCAATTTTTAAAATCTGTGTGTGCGTGTGTGTATGTGTGTGTGCATATGTGCATGTACGTGTGTGTGAAACGAAAACGAATGATTAATTTACTAGATTAGATTTTCTTTTCGATAGCTAGAACCCTCTTGCCTAAATATGGTGTTTACGATGGTCATTATAGTAGGTATCCTAGGCCGCAGTACTCAGTTACTTTTAAGTAAACAGTAGGTTTTTAAATTTTTTAAATAGGAATCTGAAAAGATAAATAACTTACAGTCTGTACAGTGGAAAATAGCGACTGCAATCTAAAGACACCTGCAGCCAACCTCAGGTAAATTAGGCTACAAATACGTTGTCACCCCTTAGGACCTAAATGGAGTGCCTTACATCCTGTAATTGTTCAGGCTCTCTATACAATTCAGACTGGAACATAGCAGTGCTAGTAATTGTTTTTCGGTGACAAAACTAGTTATGGGTTGAGACATTAAGTCTGCCTATTGTATTCTCTTATTAAACGGAATTCCATAAAGAACTAAAAAAGAGGGTTCCCAGTAAAACACTTATGTATAATGTCACGTGTCACATTTATATTAAAAAATATACTGTAATTTTATTCGCCGTGAAGTGATGGTGTAAAAAGTCAACCGCCCCGTATCATCCCATAGACCTCGGCAGGGGCTCCAAAGGAAAATAAACAATAGGTGGACGGGAGAAGTTCCCAGATACCAAGACAAAATAACCATAAACTGCGGTTGTCAATCTACCAGCAACCGGCCTACCTAACGTGGCAACATTAGGTAACGGTTATAGGCATATGTTCCGCAGGGAACTCTGGATAAAATTTAATGAATATAATGATAGTTACATTTCTCTCATAATCAGTTTTTACAAGTGAATTGAAATTTTCAATATCGTAAGGTATTTTGATTTGACAAAGAAATTTCACAATCAATCGGAGGCCAAGAATTTCTTGAGTCTTATAAATTGAGCATAAGTCAACTTTTGCAATGTCCACGAGACGTTATGGGATAATGGGATATCTTAAATTCATCATGATTAATCATTATATATTTTTTTGTAATAGGCTATTTGCATACTAGTTTTTGTCATTAAATATGTATATTTATAAATGTTTGAAATATGTAAAGACAGTGCTAAAGGTCTCTATGACCTCTTATTTAATTTGCGTTGATAGACCTCGGACCTACAAAAAAAGAAAGACGCAGGGCTGTGTACATTTCAAGTGACGCAAAAAAGTCTCACAAAATATCAGCGTAATGCTGCTGTGTTTCGTATGGTGAGTGTAGAAAACCGGAGACCCATTTTACTGGAATCGAGGCGTTCCAACTTAGTCCTCAGGGGTGACAACGCATCTAAATTTTGACTCTTAATTGTAGATAAATGTGGATGTCTATGGGCCATAGCATTCACTTATCAGCGGGTGGACTGTGTGCTTGTTTGTGACCCAATTTTATAAAAAAATGAACACAAACTCACGTACATCATGTATCTAAAATAACGTGTTATCAACAACATGGGTTCTGAAGCATATCTGTACGTCCAGCAGAATTTCTGCGAGATGATAGAGAAAATAAAATGTGAGCGTTGTGTCAAGAAGTTGAGCATATAAGTATGCAGCACTTCGTCTCTCTCTTTGTTGTTCTGAGAAATTCAAAGAATAATAATAGTATATATTATACCTGGCAACAAAGGACATTGTTAATGTTTAATGAATACGGAGATAATCAAAACAGACACATTTTGTTGTAACAGCACAATGTAATTTTATCACTGTGCGTTCAAATAATGATACCGCCACTGTGTATTTTTAATGGAGTAACATTACATTCTTTAGGGTATAATTAAATTTAATTTTTAAAGAAGAGGGAGAAAAAAATATAACTAAATTATGAATGCTTTGTTCGTCTAGTCGTAAACATGGTTGCTGAACATGAAGTCTCGGATTCGAACGCCGGATCGAGCGCAAAATCTGTAATTGAGTTTTTCCGTCAAGAAGTTTGCGGTAGCAGCCCTGTTTACATTATTGAGCCCCTATTTATTTGATAAGTAACACACAGAGGAATAAGTTTCATACCCCTCTAAAGGAACATCTTATGAGTATTTTTTTAATGCAAAACTAATGTGTGGTATATGCAACATAATATTCAATATCGAATGGAATATTCATTTTCTAAGATAATAATTGAAATATAAGTCAAGTCGTGGTTAAGAATGGTACACTTTATTGGAATGTGAGCCGAGGATCATCTGTGCTACTCGTAAAAGGTCATTTCGAGGTCTCGCGGGTACTCAAAGAAATGACTGCTTTAAATATTTAATATCTGTATCTTAATCATATGGTACTTATACACAGACATTAGTTTCAGGAGGTTAAATTATACAGTGACATGAAAATTCATGTCACTAGAACCATTTTATAAACAAAAATGTTAAAAATAGAGAACTAGAAAATATATCACCTAAAATAGCTTTCACGTGAATTATTAAACCAGTGAAAAAATCTCTACGCTATTCACCCAGGCGGTAACATAAAAGTATGAATCAAAATAAAATTTACATAATTTGCCACAAATTAAATTATTATGTTTTAACATGATGTTACCTCACGTGTGAGATATAATCTCGGTTCAAGTTTTATTTGCTTTAAATTCAGAACAAAGGAGTCGCCGTCCGTTTCCAAATGGACACGTAAAGAAGATAACCCTAGACAAAGCTAAGCGGCATAACTTTGTGTTCGTCCTAAATTAGGTATTACGCATTACCATTTCTGTTAGCAAGCACATATCATAACGATATTAGCAATAGGCTTTAGATTTTTTGTTCTTAATATACTAAAATTATCTTATCATACAATCTAAGATTATACAGGTCTATATCTTAGTAAATTATAAATGTATATACCTTAGATATTACGATATATGATTTATGTTAGATTATACATCTTTGCATACTTGAAGTATAAATCAACTGTCGTTTTTTCTTAACATTTCTTAACGATCAAGTAGTGTAATGTTGAAATAATATCAAAGCTTTTTCAAATTTGATTTAACTTGATTTAACTGACTAAGATGTATAAGGTAAACCGAATTAAGTACCTACATACAATTATGATAAAAGATAGATATACGACATCCATGGAAGTATACGTTTTGAATATAAGGGGACGCTTTTAGGTTTCCGTAACTAAAAGAAAACGAAATTCATAAAAGATTATGGAGCGGTGATAGCTCAAGAGCCAAGCACTCGCTGTACATTTCACAGTACACAAGCACGTGAAATTCGCCAACGCGCATTGGAACAGCGCGGATGACATTTTTTTCCCTAAAACCTTCTCAGAAATGAAATGGGGCTGTGCCCAGCAGTGGGACATGTATAGGTTGTAACTTTAAAGGATCATATTGTTTTTCCCAGAAAATATACAAAATTTGTCATACACAAAGTTCAAAAATGTTATTAAACTAAGTTCGTATAAAAAGGGTTATTATAATATTAAGGAATTTATGGATGATAATAACCCCTGGGAAGGGTGATCGCTACCAAGCTATTTCTAATTTGTCTTGTGTTGCTAATTGTAAACATGATTGTAAGCTATTATTGGAAAAAAAATAGTCCCGCTGGGTTTCTTGCTGGTTCTTCCCAGGACAGAGGTTTTTTTTTGCGAACCAGTGGTTAATTAAAAAAGTGACTTTCAATAAGTATTGTTATAATCTACATTAAATAAAAAAGTTTCTGTTTCTGTTCGTTCGTCTTTCCTTCAGTTCATCAGTCAAGACTCATTTTCTCAGGAACCGAAACTACTTATCAAGTAAAAATTAATATCAAATATTAATGTCTGCGATCGATTGGAGGATAAAAATTGAAGCCTCCCAAGTCAAAAGGAATGATTCATGGGATAAATGTATGTAAGTACATACACACGAGCTTATACCGAACCCTCACGGCGAATCTTCCTTGCGCTTTGACGAAAACCGATTTATTTTCCATCATCAATGCGGTAGTTGAAATAATTTACCGTTTAAATGTATTTAAAAATACGAATAGGTCTTTTAAAATGAAAGGAATATATAAAAGTGAGTATGAGAAACACATTTCTAGTTAAGATTTTTTCTAAATTCTACAAGTTAAATAATTTTATATTAGGCAGCCATTCAAAACTCATTAATCATGTAATGTGTTAGTATGTATATATACATTTAGAGTGTAAGAGGAAGCCCGCTCATCTCAGTAAATTAATTGGCTAGCTTGAATTCTACACACGTTACGAAACTAAAGCGTAATTACCGGTAATGATAGGTTTTGTACCTACTTCGTAAACGACGACGCGAGCTGTCATAGCTCCTGTGAAACATAATTGTCTGTTGTGACTATCTTAAAACAAATATTGTGAAAAATGTGTGTGAAAATGAAAAAAAAAAACATTTTAATCACAAGTGAATGAAATCAACATGCATTAGGGTAGCACAGCGGCCTCTTTCTTGCGCTAAGGCCCAGAACGCGAGCAACAAAATAGTTAATATATAAATAATAAATAGTTGTAATTTTAATAATGAAATACTTGACTAATATATATTATACACCTTGAATAATATGTTATTTTATAATAATTAGACACGCTAGTGCGTTTGCACCGAGACGAATTTTTCTCATTTCGTTGCTCTTTCTAATAAAACGAGCCCTGTGTTATTTCAGTTAATATTTTAAGCATTTATGTAACATGTTGACATTTTGTTATAAACAACTTGTAATGATTTGATGGTGTTGCATATCGTATAGACATCTTATATTAACCCTTGACCTACATTTATCACCATTCTTTAGGAATCGCTTGTTATTTTTTATTGTTAGTGAAGTTAACGTTTATCTATTAATATCTAGTCGAATATGATCAATGGCTTGTATTTCTGTCGAAGAGGTCTTAAGTTCAGGGTTTAAAATAATATTATATGAGTAACACAATTTTCGAGCATGAATGATTTCTGTTTCACAAGGGTCACTTATCAGTGTAAATTTCACAGTACGCAACTTAATCTAACATGGTCACTACCGTGAATTTAACTCTTCTTATTGTCATATCGTATTTACACTTTCTTCATTCGTATTTTTAACGGAGTTTGTCACACCTTTTTATAGTAAAGTAAAAGTAAGGTAATATTTTCTATACGAAATGCGTGAGTGGACAGTGCGTTATAATGGACAGTGGACTTTCTTATGCCGCCAGTAGATAGTACTTACACGTGGCGGGTAAGGAAATAGGCCCCAGAATCTTCGTGATAACAACTCAAAGTATATAAAACTACGGTTGCCAGTCCCCCCGCCAAGCGTGGTAATTATAAATAACATCCTGTTTAAAAGATAATTTATAAGAAAACAAGCAACAAAATTAAGACGGTTTCTAATAAAATTAAAGTGACATGTTGTTTACGCAAAATGTAAATGCGTGTACAAAGAATTTTACATTTCATAAAGTATCATCATAAGTTATTGTAAAATATTAAAAAAAAATTGATATTAGTAAAACTGCAGATCTGTAGGGGGTTTCCGTTAAAGTTGTTGCGTCTATAATAGATATTACACCTCAATTAGCTATTATTTTTAATACTAGTATCAAATCTGGTATGTTTACTGATATAATGAAGTATAGTAAAGTAACCTTTATTTAAATCTGGTAGTACAATAGACCGCGCAAATTTTAGACCTATTTCTGTACTGCAAACACTTTGAAAAAAATTTTCTTGATCAAATATTAAAAATTTAACGTAAATAATTTACTTCATAAAATCATTTCGGTTTCACAAGGGGTCGCTCGACATCTGATGTTGATGTCGAGTTGATTAAACTTATGTTCAATGCATCGGAGAATTCACAGGATGCTTTGGGTATATTCTGTTACCTATTGCCTTCGATTGTGTTCATCATGAAACATTAACGAGGAAACTTCTAACATACGGTGTAAGAAGTGATGATCTTAAAGTTTTTTCATATTTAATTAACAGAACTCAAAAAGATATCAATAATAGTATGAGCTCTTCCGGTGATAGTACAAATAGGCGTGTCTCTGGGCTCAATTCTCGACCCCTTTCTGTTTTATGTATATTATATTGTTGACTTACCTTACACTGGGTTAGGATCCCCTAACCATACATGATATAGTATTATTTCCTGATGACCTTTCATTAACTTTCAATGTCAAACATTTAAATACTAATGTAACTTTAATTGACTAGCTTCTCAATACATTTGTGAAAATGTAATGTATGTACACAAAAATAGTTTCACAAAAATAAGTGATATTCATTCTGTTAATAATAGGAACAGACACAAGTTAGTAGTATGTACCAGTTACTCGACTCCACGGAGTCAGTAATTTATTCTTGCCTTTACAACAAATTCCCAAAAAATATACAAAATTTGACCTGCTCGAAGTTCAAAAACTTTGTTAAACTAATTTTGTATAGTATTATAATATTAAGGAATTTATGGATGATAATAACCCCGGGGAATGAGGTGATCGTTATTTCTGATTTGTTTTGTGTTGTTAATTGTGTAGCATACATGATTCTAAGCTGTTATTAAAACAAAGTCTCGCTGGGTTTCTTTCTGGTTCTTTTCAGGACAGAGTTTTTCCCAACCAGTGGTAATTAAACAAAGATGACTTTTAATAAGTTATTATTTATAATCTATATTGTATAAAAAAACATTATTTTTCCATTTCTGTTTCAAAGCCCTAAATAGCCCAGCCTACTAAATATCCACTGATGAAGTGGACCTTTAGTAGGCTGCAACATTACTTTATTTTAAATGAAACTATTTTTTTTAGTAACAACTGTTTCATTTGGTGTGTAGTTTCATGCCATTTTATGGAATATATCTCGCAGAATTAAAGACAAGTAATTTTAACGCGATAAAAATAGGTCTTTTCAAGGTGTAGTATTTGCGTAAATATAAGAAATAATTACTCTTTTCATTTGTTAGTGAGTTTTAGAACAAGTAAAAGTTGGCCTTCTGCTTAAATGTGATTTTAATTTCACAGATACGTTCGATCACGTTTTTTTCACGATGTTGTGCATTATTATTGAAAGTGTCGCGTTTTAATAGTAACAGGGCCTAACTGTGTGGAATTTTATATATTTATTATTATTAGGACTTATTTGTGCACTGTGATAGGTTGAATAATTAAAAGTTCTTTTAATAATAAATATAAAGTAAGAGGTCTAATTTTTGTACAGTGTAAAATATATTTAATGTTGAAATTCAAAGCTATATTTGGATTGATACTCGTATATCGGTCGGTATTGGTGCTTTAGTTGCCGACCGAGCTTTATGTAATACCAGACGGTAAATGACTTCTGCAAGCCTAGAGACACCTGAAATCAGCTACAGATGGATATACGTGCATAATCACTATCGAAGTATTTTATATCGTTGTCATGTCTAAGGATTGACATGAAATGCCTCACAGGCTACAGCTATACAATGTTTTTGTGACTATTGATGTAATACGTTCTAAAGTTGAGGGTTAGTGGTATTCTAAGTTTGTTAAGAAGACATCTTCATCATCTTGAATTGTAAGCTCTACAAATAATGGCTTCATAAGATAGAACAGAATCTTCACACGGAAAATAATAAAGTAAAAATATCTGTTAAAATTTATATTTTTTATCGAGTTAGTTATATGTCGATCACAATGTGTAATGATAGCTACTCTACTAAGATAGTAAGACATAGAGTTTATGAATTATAACTTAGGTGCTGTTATTAGTATATATATTATTTTTAACTCTAAACTGACAGTTTTAGAAAGTTTCAGCTAAGAATATCATCGAATTAGTTTGTATACCGAAGAAGAAATCTTATATGATTTAAAACATGTAAAAGAATTACATTATATATTTGTCACACAGGTGTTTACGGCCTAAAAATTTTTCTTAGGATCACATCATGTTTATTGAAAAGATTAAAACCATTTTCATAAAGTAAGCAAAAGTCTAATCACAAAGTCATTAACTCATTTATCATAGTAATTTAGTTACTTAAACTCAGTTTAGATAAATATAATTTCTTATGTAATAATATTAAAATTTTAAAAGCATTTGTTTTTACAATGAAAATAAGATATTACTAACGATGTGTATAAACATTGCTGGTTTTAAAATTTTCCTGTTATATCTAGTCATTGCTAAACATAAGAGATCCATACAAAAGACTTCAACGGCATACACGTCTTGAACACTTACGCGAACGAGGAGTTTACAAGGAGCGGTTAAGATATAATTTCTTATCTCATTTCTTTTGACATTGTGTTATGCAAAAGTAAGCTCAGTTAAAATGAAAGTGGCTCACGTTAAGAGAGTACTGTATGGCAAGTAAAGTTCACTCGAATGGAACATCAACGGGTTAGTGTGACTCTACTATGACGAAACATTGAATAAACACGCAAGATGCTTGCAAACCGGTCATTTTATATTAATATTCAACGTCTTATAGACATTAAGATTTAGGTACAGATAGGCATAGTTCTATAGTCTTACATATCTTTATATATATATATATATATATATATATATATATATATATATATATATATATATATATATATACTTTGTAGGTTCCTTTGTTCACTATACTATATGTATCACGATATTCGAATTAAAAACATAAAATGCAACATATTCTATAAAAAATTTGATGATTTGCAAGTTACCGTAAGCCACATGGGTACCGCGGGCCATTATATTATGTGATGTACTATTGCGTGTCTAACAAGTGCATGCCTATAAATAATTACTTCAGGCCAAGTATTATATTACGTAGACTGAAAAAAACACAGTTATGCATGTTATACACATACATAACACATATGTAACCTCGCACTACGGACTTCCATTTGGCACCATCTAACACATCTATATAACCACCTTCACATCCATATATCTATAAATACATGCTCACCGGTCAAGAGTATTTTATTTCAATTTGACGCATCTTCAATATATCACCAATTAGGTTGATAAACTTTCCTCTAGGGCGTTCATTGCCGACTCTGCTAATTATATCTGCAGCATAAACTTGCTTCGTCACTCTTTCCTCATTCATTATATCTATATGGCCATGGTCATGGTTACAACATCCTACTTTGCCCTCAAAACATAATTGTATATGATATTGCAATACTAAACAAAATATCTTTTGGTTTTAAATTTGTGACTGCTATATAGAACTTTATTATTTGATTTCTTATTTTAACAATGAATTCCTTTAATTCACTAACAAGCATGCAGCAATTCATATACTTCTATCTTTAATTGATCCAAAGAATATGTAAATCACAGCAGCTGCGTAGTTAAATAATATCTAACGTAAATGAAAGTCTTCAGGGAAGAGAGGAAACCAAGAACCACATGGTTTTCAATCCTATCTAAATCCTTTTTTTGTAGGTGTAATTTTAAGTTATAGTTAAAGCTTTTATTAAATTTAGACTTGTTTAATGTATTATCGACGTCAAAGTTACACCTGTTTGCAAAATCCAGTCCTTCTTAGAGAAGAACCTTGAAACCCTCGTGTCTTTTTTAAATGCCTTGTTACAATTTCACTTTCGAATGTATATTATTATTATTTTAAAATGTCTTTTTTGACAATGCACCAGTAATCAAAGGGCTTCAAATGCAGAGTAAGGGTTATTTACAAAATCCATGCAATATGAATTTATTTTATTGCATGATTTCCTGAAGAAATAGTCCTTATTATACTTGTGACTATGTTTTTTAGTTTGTATACCGTTGAAGTCTTTTGTACGTAGGTATGCTACTGCAGTGTATTATGGCTGCATAATGAATGGGTCGGCTAGACCGAGGAAAGACCATACTAGCACTGAATGCCAGAATGAAATAGCAGCATGATGCAGCTGTGTCAAACGTTGCCGGTAATTGTCGAGAACCGTAGACCCTTTTTATTTGTAAAGAGGCATTTCATCTTAATTCTCAAGAGTGAAAACGCATTTGCTCCTCTAGCTGGTAGCTAGATCTCTGGGGGCTAGATCATGCACTTATCAAAAGGTGGCTGTGTGTTTAATTGACATCATCCCTTTTAAACACATAAATAAATCGATATTGTGTATAATATGCTGAGATTATAAAACAAAGGCATTTAGAGAGCAGCGCCAAACGCGAGTGCGTGTGGTGCCGGGTACATATAGTGAGCAATATATGAATGTATATTAATTCCAAGATATACAAAAATCTTAGAAAGGGTTTTAACTTTAAAAAGGTTAAAAGATTTCAATAAAATGTTTCTCATTGATAATTACAATAACATTGCCAAATTATGCCTACCATTATAACATATTCACCAAAATTTCTTTCATTAGCCTGGGAAACTCACGCACATACTGACACACGTGTTTCTACAGTATTGTCAGAAAGTTTGTTCCACGCGCTTACGCACACATTTTATATAGTCTGAGATTACAAGTTATTTAAGAATGAGCTAAACTACGTATATAATGAAATAATTTCATTAGCGAATTCCCACAGAAAGATGATAAATCAATCACCAGTCGATTGTCGGTGGTGAGCACAGAAAAAACATCAGCATTTTCGGTAACCAGAAGCTCTTACGTAAGTAAGCTGAGAAAAATTCTCACACCCCTTTTGTTCGATAGCACCGATGAGCCCAAAGGGGAATATAAATAATATTACCTACCTTCATCGTCACTCCTAAAATAGATAATCAATATGGTTGGCATGTCTCAGCATGGGTTAGCGATCGCAATACAAACTGAATTTGATTGAGCCTAAGAGTCTGTTTATATTGATACAATCCCTTTCTGCAGTTGCGCAACAGTGCACTCACTGCTGTGTTCCGGTTTCAAGAGCCTTAGTATTGGTATTTTATTGTAATCAACAAAATTTATTATTAAATTGTTTGCATACGTAGGTTTATGCATTAGTACCAGTCCACCATCATGTCCATCATCAGGTGCACTGTTTCTCGTACAAACAAAAAATTGGTGGACTGTTTCACTTTGTTGCCAGTTACGACAATCATGAGATTTTATTTGGGGGGTTTCTTATACGTCGTTACTACATGGAAATGGCATAAAATACCCACTATCTATCCTTGTATGCGGTACTGGTACTATCGGAATAAAGGTCTTTTAGGCCTTTTTATATGTTGTCTCTGATAGCACCGATGAGATGAGAGGTGAAGATTATTTTCAAATACATTGATTATTATTTTATATAATTTTCAGTATTTGCTAATCTTAAAATAATTATACGATATAGATGTCATATAAAAGGTCTTTACCTATGAAATTGCTGTTCTGCAGTACCGGCCGTTTCAAATCCAAATAATTTTTGTTTGGCTAAGAACTCTAATTTCAAATTAATTTTATTTCAAAAACATGAAATTCATTTTCATAATTAGTTTATAGATTAGCGTTATGTTTTCATTGTATTTGAATCTCGTTCGTCATCATGGATTCGTTAAAAAACTCGAGTAATTAAGGAATACGAGTACCTTATTGGCAGCAACGCAGCAAAAGTCGCACGCAATATTAACGTTTACGGAGTGAATCCTACAAACGAACCTATCATTGGTTTGCCAACTTCTATTTTGGAAATCTTGACCTGAAAAATGAACATTTGCGTTAAATTCGCAAGGTAAAAACGACACTAACCACAAACTCAATGATCGGCTGCGCAAATCACGCGTCGAAACGTGTTTGCGCTGCTCAACAGGCAAATGAAGGAATTTTGAACCACATTGTCTCCTACGACAAAAAGGGATTCAGTTTGACAATTGCAGGCGCTCGCAAGTTGGTTGGATCCTGGTTCAACATATAAACAATGCCCTAAACGAAAATTTACCCGTAGAAAAGTGATAGTCACAGTTTGGTGGTCTAGCGCCGGTATGATTCATCATAGCTTCTCCCAAACTGGATTAGTATTACTGCAGATGTGTACTGTGAAAAACTGAACACAATTATGGAAAAGCTTGCACGTCTCCAACCAGCTTTGGTCAATCGCTTATTATTTCCTTTATTTCCTTCCTTTATTACTTTCGTACAGTCCTGTGACAAAAAAGTTGTTGAGATTATAATTTTTTTTAATAGATATGGTGACAAGCGAGCACACAGTCCACCTGATGGTATGTGGTTGCTGTGGCACATAGATATCTACATATATCCTCGATTACGAATCAAAATGCAGATGCGTTGTCACCCGTGAGGATTAAAATGGAATGCCTCGTTTCCAGTAAAAAGGGTCTCCAGTTCTCTTTACTCACCATACGAAACACAGCAGCAATAAGCTACTATTTTACGCTGGTATTCTGTGAGAGCGTGGTCCTTCCTCGGTCAACCCGACCCATTCGTGCTTCAACTATACTACTGACAACTATACTACTAACTGCAGCATGGCCTACCACATATAAATATACCACGTATAAATACGTGTAACATAATACCAATAGTTTGTTTGTTTCATAGACTTGAATATATTTGTTCTATATTATATAGAAATGCTAGTGCGCGTAGCCGCGGCACTACTATCTCTTCTTGCAAGTTATAGACGCAAAGTTAATTATCGCAGTAAAAATTGAATCACCCTTTAATATAAATAACGTTACGAAATATAAATAATTGCGTTATTCAATGACCTCTGCAAGCAATAAAACCAGCACTGCTATACTTTTGAATTGACACGGTGATTTCTTGTTTGAGAAGCATAGCCATCATCGTTTATATAAACCGTGGGAACGCTTAATGTTTAAAATGTAAGCATTTTTATACAATCAAAACATGCTGACTTAAAGTCTTTTGGAATGTTTAGTTACGTAATAAATATGAGCGTCGTCACGGAACCGAAATCAATTTGTACTCATTGTAAAACTGTAACCATGACATTTAATAAGTGGAAGTATTTTTATTAATAGATAGATTTTTTGATATTAGTAGGTAGTGTTTTAACTAGATTTTTGTATATTTCAAAATTATGGCCCAAAGATTTTTGTTCATTTAGCGGTACCAATAAAACGGTTCATTTTTATTTTACTTATATCATTTGAAAAATATAACCTTTCCCGATAATTTCCCGTTTTAAATTCTTTGTCTTAATTAATAGAATCAGAAGTTACTTTGAGGAAATCCATTACTTTATTAAAGTTGTTAAAAAATAATTCGCACAAAGCCAATAATTTTTATCAATTTTAATTGTTTCTCTATCCTAATGTAGAATTGCACGTTTTAGAACACTTACTTAGTGAACTGATAGATAAATACAAAGTTAAAAAGGGGGTCTTGAAAACATCTACCCTTAATTATTTTTTGAGACTTGGTGACATCGTCATCCATTAGGACTAAGATGGAGTACAAGTAATTTTACTTTTGTTTACTACATACATAATAATAAACGTAGTATGTTGATGTACTGTATCAAGTGGTGAGACCTCGGACAATAAAATACGGAGCCATTGAAACAATTTTGAGAACATTAAAAATAAATTTACAGTGACAAAATCCTATATGGAAAACTGTTGGCAGGGCTTATATTTCCCAGTGGACGTTTATAGGCTGTAATGAATGGATTAATTCTATCGGTAGAAAATTTTACCCAATAAAAAGTCATAATATGTAGGTTTCGGAGCTTCACTCCCTGATATCCTTCTCCAATTTCGGACCTGATTGCACAGGAGCGTTGTCCATTCTTATACATGCCTACCTCCTTGTTAACATGACAACATAACATCCAGTAGATTAGAAACTAATATATCTAAAAAATAAAATAAAAGTAGCTACAAATCCAATAATCAGCACTCCAGCAGTGTGGTGGAAACTTTCCCTGTTTCTTCTTTTTCATTTGATTTAGTACACTTCTTTTTTCTATTTCCCTAGGAAGGTACTACATCGCAATGCTGTGTTTTAATCCCAGGTAACATGCAGCCATGGGATTCAGTAGCCCTTTAACATCAGGTGGATGTAAGTTCGTTGGCCATTTCAGTGTAGTAAAACAAAGCTTTACTTAAAGCATTTTCAGTTTGTATGTAGTTATTAGAAGATATACTCGTATATAGTGTATTCTGCAAGTGTGCCTAAAAGTGTATACTGCAATTTAAAAGGCAGAGGCGCAAAATTTTCGATTACCCACATAGCGCATCCCTAGCAATTTTTATTACATACTAGCGATCCACAGCGGCTTTGCCTGCGAAGGATTATTGTAACGTTATTTAAATTTATGATAATCGAAGATTATTTATTATACCCTTTTTAATTTAAAAAATGTTCAAGGTTTTCGGATAAATGTAGCTTAGATCACTCCTGGCATTGCTTTCTAGCTGTTCGTTAAGTTTCATTACAATCTGTTCAATCATTCAAAAGCTTGCCCCGGATAGACAGATAGAAAATGGTTATTTATATTTTAATAGCAATCCTAATAACATATTCAGATCAATGTAAGACAGTTATTTAGATATTACACACAGACACTTTAATTAAATTTTTATAATTTATTTTTCTTGAATTGTGTTTAGAGTCTGCATTATGCATGGAATGTAAGATAACTGAATAGGGGGAAATTTGCCACCTAACGTACAGGATAACCTAGTTTAGGAGTCATGGTATCTATGAACTGTATATTAATTCTGTGTTCGATAAAGAATTATTATTATTATTATATATGTATGTATGAATCGACATAAAGAAATTACTTTAATTTTATATGTTTAGATATCTTGGTTTTGAGTTTGATTGGTTATGAGCATATTTCCCTTGATTTAAGCTTAATCTCTGGCATCAGTTCTTGTGAATGCAACGTGAGTTAAGTTTAGGACATTGTGCCTGCACCCGTATTCGAAGCGCATTAAGTATAGTAAGGTTCATGATGTGCCCGTACATTTGTGTCAACGCGTGCAGACTTTGTCGTGTTGTGTAATAAGGACACAGAAACCTTACACGAACTACACGCTAGGTGTCTCAACGGCAACATATCTTTAAAGTTAAAAAATAGTAAAATATACAGTCTAACGTCAAGTTAAAGTTAAAGTTACAGCTTATATACGTCTCACTGTCTGGTGCAGGCCTCCTCTTATTCCTGGGACTGTTTTACTCTAAGGTAATGTCCGCTGCGCTGCCCCAGTGTATGTTGGCGAACTTCATATGCCTTTGAATTATTTTTTTTGTGATTTTTCAGACATGCCGGTTTCCTCACGGTGTTTTCCTTCACTGCCGAGCACGTGTTTAATCAGCACTTAAAATTGCAATTAATAATTTAATTGGGATCGAACCTGGGTTTTGCTCGCGTACTGTGAACTTTACAGCTAGCGCTTAGCTCTGAGCTACCACGGCTCTAATCTAACGTTATTGTAATTAAATTCCTCCCAAAATAACTGCGTTCAGTTTCTTTAGTAATATTAAGGCAAACAATTTACTATAAGCAAGGAAGGGAACAAGACCGTTTTAACTATAACTAGATGGTAGCACTTCTTTTCGGCCCTAGATTTAACCTACCTCTTAACTATTTCTGCCGTCAAAAAGCATTGGTTTTTGGCGGTGTGAAGGGTAAAGAGAGCCAGAGCCAGAAATAAATATTTACAGGCGGTGAGGCATTAATCTTAATCCTTAGATGTGAAATTGTATCTATAGACTTCTTCACTTGAAGTGGTTTCAGGAGTTCATGCACTGCAGCATCCACTTACCATCAGGTGGGCTTTAAGTACGTTTGTTACTTTACTTTAATAAAGAATTGGGAAGCTTTCGAATCAAGCAAAGGTAAGTTTTATATTTGTATTGTTATTTTGCGTTTGCCAGTTTGCTTATTCATATATATTTATTTATGAAAAAAGGGTGATAACCGAGCACACAGTCTACCTGATGATAATTGGATGCTGTGGCCATAGACATCTAAATCTATTTGTCATTAAGAATCAAAATGCAAATGCATTGTCACCCTGGAGGACTAAAATGGAATGATTTATGACCAGAAAAATTATCTCCGGTTCTGTACACTCACCATAAGAAAGCGCTAGCATTAAGCTGCTATTTTACGGTGGTACTATGTTGGAGGGTGGTCCTTCTCCAGTTGAGCAGACCCATTCATGCTACAACCATAATGTAGCTGCCGCATGGCTCTACCATGTGTGAACAGAGTCCTTGCAATAACTGCACAAATAATTTTCCTGTCGACGGTGTCAGTGTTTACCTGATGTCGATTTAATATATCTAATGAACTGATCTATTATCTTGACAAAAACTAAAAAAAATCACTCAAATTTTTGACCTAAAAATTTGTTTCAGAAATAGCTGCAAATCTGTGAAGAAATAACAAAAAACTCCGCAAGTATTATATTTTTTGACATTTTTATCTTCAATGATACATTAATTATTCATTCATTACAGCCTACCAAAAGATAACTGCTAAATGTGGGCCTCCCCAATAGACTCGTATTAGCAATAGTTTTCACACTTGGCAGGCGAGTTGACAACCACAATTTTTTGTTAATATTGGGCTCTTAAGAAGAAGATTCTGCTGTTCCTCATTTGTTTCATATGTAACAGAGGGAAACCCACATGCAGCCCACGGAATTTCAGGTAACAAACCCAGAAGAAACTAAAAGTTAAATAAATTAACACTAACTTAAATTAAAGGTAACTGCATCGCAATTACGCTTTTACTACAGTTGCGTTTTTTTTTTATAGAATAAGGGTGACAAACGAGCACGCAGTCCACCTGATGGTAAGTGGATGCTGTGGCACATAGACATCTATATTTATTCTCGATTAAGAATCAAAACGCAGATGCGTTGTCACCCTGAGGGTTATGATGGAATGCCTCATTTCCATTAAAAAAGGGTCTCCGGATCTCTACACTCACCTTACGTAACACAGCAGTACTAAGCTGCTATTTTACGCTGATATTCTGTGAGAGCGAGGTCCTTCCTCGACCGAGTCGACCTATTCGTGCTACTACCACAACATACCTGTTGCGTGGCTCTACTACGTTTATGTTGATAGTTTAATTTGTAAACACACGTACGCTTCAGAAAACAACTTCCATGAGTCGGGCATTGGCCCTGTTTATAAACTTTATAAGCGTAAATTATACATTTTATATGTAACATTCATATTATATCATTCACCTAGCAAGTTTTGTTATCCTGGTGCCCGTCACCGTGATCCTAAAAATTTGTAGCAACAAATGACCGAGACTAAGGTAGAGATCGATTAATTGAAAACTATATGTACCTCCCTTGTATCCTTGGTAGTAAAGTGAAGCTACAGCTTATATACGTCCCACTGCTGGGCACAGGCCACCCCTCATTTCTGAGAGGGTTTTAGGGCAAGGAAGTGTCCGCCGCGCTGACCTAATGCGTGTTGGCGAACTTTACGTGTCTTCGAAATATTTTTTTTTCTTATTCCTCTGATATGCAGGTTTTGTCACGATGTTTTCTTTCACCTCCGAGCAGGTTGTAAATCGGCACTTAAAATTACAATTAACAATTTCATTGGTGCCGGCGGGGATCGAACCCGGGTTACTCGCTTCCTTTCATATTTACAGCGAACGTCAACCATCTGAGCTACCACGGCTCTGTATCCTTGGCATATTTTATCAATTTTATCATTTAAAATATTTTAAAAATGCTTAAACACAATAGAAAGGGCGTCAATGTTAAGGTTATGGTAATAAATTAGGTAAATGTGACAAAATCCAATAAAATTAAGAGGAAGACTCTAAAAGAGGATATCCATCACTATAAGACCCGAAAGGGTGTTATAGAGATGGATATCCCTTTACACCTTCTTACACCTTATCATAAATCGTACTACACGGTAAGTATAAGGTGTAGGAATATACACTACCCTATTTCGTACCGTAGTCATGCTAATAAGCGACGGATTGAAACAAACCTGTAGATGGGCATCAGCATCTTCCTTATATTAACTAAAATATAAAACTGCAGGTGCGAAGCATTTTTGCTGCAGAGGCAATCTATAGAGGAGGCCTATGTTTAGTAGATAATTGTTAGGCCGTATCGGGTAAATACTTCTTTCACAAATTCGGTCAAATGGTCTTGTTACGGAAGGGGCTAATGTCTAGTAGTGTACTTTTAATGGGTTTATGGTGTTGTTGATAATGATGATGATGTGGAGGAAGAGTTGGAGGAGAAAAAATAGCATAAAATGTGTCTTGTTTCGTAGTTTTTAACCAAGAAAATTTCAATTACGTAATATTCTTAATTAAGATAAAATCTACGCCGTGTTTAGTTAAATCAAACACATCAGTCTGTTTTTTTCCTGGATAGTGATATTACATCAAATATTTTATTTTCGATACAGTCTGTATCTAGCACTGTTATGTTCCTTGTTTTTGTATATTATTGAAACTTTAAAAAAATCCAAAATTTATGTTAAATTGCCCAGTTCTCAATCCTTATCAGAAATCAAGCAAACAAATTTAATGGACACGAAAATTTATGTAAACATACAGAATTAGCTACAATCTTACTTATATTGTTTTTGAAAAAGTAATCAGTCCAGTTTTAAAGGAGAAAACATATACTGATTGGGTTGATTGTAAATCTTATTGATATAAATTAAATGCCAAATTAATTTCTTGAATGCATTTAATTCAAGGACATGATGGTGTTCAGCAAAGTGCTCTTCAGTTATCCACACGGCGCAAATTTTACGCAGGAGAGCTGCGGGCGAAAGCTAAATTTACATAATAAGTATGATTAAAATTAGAGTGTGGTGGCATCGTAAGATAACCAATTACCTCGTGTCGTTCCGTGGGTGTCACGAGGAGCTACTATGGAAGAAAGACTTTGATAATGGAAGAAAAAATCTTATAGCTCCCGAAACAATTCGTTTACGCCAGATTCGGAAACAACAGCAGCGTTAAATGTTTTCTTCAACTGGAGGATTACTTTTATATGCTGAAAATCTGTAAGGCATTATATCTAAGGTTTATATACGGTATTTACCAAATAATGTATTATACAAATAATGTTTTAATCGGTTAGGCAATATCCTTCGGATATTATTCAATGATTCACAGTTAAGAACAATGAAAACCACATGCATTTAGCAGTATTCGATATCTGTGTGGGTACAATCGGAATTTTTGTCCCACGCCTGCATTTGTACTAACGATTTCTATAATTTTCCATATAATTCTACTTTCAAAACAGTACTATAGCTTGTACGTAGCAAGTATTGGTATAATATTTTTAAATTTTAATTATCTTGATTTTTTACCGGCGGAAGGTTTTTTATTGATCAGGACATAAGTTGACAATAAATACTACCCAAGTTCCGATATTACCTTTTCACAATAAAGGTCTAGCGGTAAGCTAGAATGTAGTTCTAGAGATACTGGGTTAATCTTAACAAACCCGGACCCCGGTATTGGATCCGAATCGATGCCACCAAATGGTTTTCTGATGGAGTAACTGCAATCGTTGAGACAGATACTAACTACGTACCACTTAGCCGCGGTCTTCAAGAGTATTATTATGTTAAGACATTGCATATACTATTTAGTGTCCTGTCTGTTCTATTCTACGGAGTAAGGTTATGCATACACAACAATTGACACCGGAGTTACGTAAAACTCACAAGCTTTTAACAGTGTTAGACTAAAGAGTCTAATAGACGCGACATGACACAACTTATAAGTTATAACAGTATAATGTGTATGAGTTATTAGTTTCAGAAACAATAGGCTGTCCGATGTGGCGAACGTTCGTCTCTAAAAGATCAAATGTTTTTGGCCTGTGTCGCTACGTTAAAAGCTGATTGCGTAATTTTATAAGTATATATAATACAATTGTCTATTAATTGTGGCTATCTCAAGTCTAGGCCAACATGACTATTTAATATCATTCCAATAAACTGATTTCATGCTAAAGAGGATTAAATAAAAATCTTTAAACTACTTCAGCAATTTCTTTATAACTGTATTGTTATTACAATGAAATACTTGCGAACTAATAGAATTTCTTTTTCGTAATAAAAGATTTGAGCCGTGGTAGCTCAGATGGTTAACGCTCGCTGTTAATATAACAGAACGCGAGTAACCCGGGTTCGATCCCCGCCGACACCAACGAAATTGTTAATTGCAATTTTAAGTGCTGTTTAATCACGTGCTCGGCAGTGAAGGAAAAGATCTCGAGGAAACCTGTATGTCTGAGGAATAAGAAAAAATATTTCGAAGACATGTGAATTTCACCAACACGCATTGGGACATTGCGCTAACTTGCCTACTTGCCCTAAAACCATCTCAGAAATGAGGGGAGGCCTGTGCCCAGCAGTGGGACGTATATAGGCTGTAACTTTAAAAAATAATTTACTGCCTATAATATTGTTGTAAGTATACTTACTTACACTGAAGCTATCGGGCTAAAATTTGACACATACATTTGAGTCTTGTGAAAATGCACGAGTATTTATTTTAACAATTGTGAACATTACCAAATGTGGATTTATCATTTCCACACCAACCTCTATGATATGAGTACCAAATGAAAGGTCTTGATAAGTGAAACACTTGAAGTAAAGTGACGTTATTCTGAATCCAATATGGCGGACGTCACAAAATGGCGATTTGTATTTTCAATAGTGACCCCTATGATATGGGTATCATGAGCGATTATGAAAGGGCTTCATGACCTACATGATGAAGTAAAATTACGTCGTTCTAAAACCGGATAAACGTTAAATTAAACCAAACCCCTCAATGTGTCACGTTATACAATTTATATGATATAAAAACTTGTCGCGAAATTAACCTATTTTATAAAAAAAATATTTGTTTTCTTAGTCTTACCCACTTATGTCAATATCAACTTACATACTGTATTCTTGTTTATGTAGGTAAACAAGTAAATCTCGCAGCAAGCTTTTATATCATAAATAAATTGTATAATGTAATAGTATATGTAGTTATATTCTTCTTTTAAGACCATTTAATAAAAGCTTGTTTATAAAAATGTTTTTTACTATTAATTTACTAATCTTACTTTGGGCCTAAATAATATTCGTGTTCATGCCATGTGTCAACTGAGTTATGGCTGACATACTAATCGGCCAGTTTGACCAGAGAAGGACCGTGCTTAGCATCATATGCTGCGTACGTATCGTGCAGGACGAAATCGGACACAACTTTTTCTAGCAACGAGTTATTCCTCACAAGTCCTCAGGCAGCGCATTAATTAGGAGGATTGATGTAGGTCTGTGAGCCACAGGATACTCCCACATCAAGTGGAATTTATGCTCGTTTGAGAGTTTGCTAGCTCTTGTAAAATAAAAATTAAAACATCTTTATTAATGATTTTGACTTTGTTACGAGGCAGTAACAGTTGAGTTTCAACCGAGTGGCACCGATTTCAGATTCATGTTATCAGGCGTTGTCTGTTAGTATTTAAATGGTAAGTAGTTAGTAATTAGACAGTTTGCTATACAATCACTTGTTTCCGTAAACTAATGTTTCGTCTCAGCAGAGTGTATGTCTGTAGTAATATTAGCAATAGCTCAATGTGTTTTACGGAAGAGAGGCTCACCTGATGGCAAAGATTTTAATAGTTAGATGCGCCCTTATGGACACATTTCGGAGTGGACATACTATGGTATGACCACTCCGAAATGTGTCCATTCTTAAATGAGTGAGCCCACTCATTCGCAATCAGTGCTCATTTGTGCGACAGAGAAAGTAGTATACACAATTTCTGTAAGATAATAAGAGATGACACTATTGCATTAGTGTGCGCGCGTCAGCGTCTTGCAAACGAAAAAATCCAAAAATAATGCCACAGTTTTCAAGGTGAAGGCGCATCTAACTATTTAAATCTTTGCCTAAGTAACTACCACCCCGTAAGTAACACCAGTGGCGTTGCCGGCCTTTTGAAAAAGAATATGCTCATTTCTTGAAGGAGTACCTGTAATACTCATTGCAGCGTTTAATTTTTTTATGAACGGGAAAGCGTTTTCTTGAATCGCATATCACAATGTTTCTGATTTTTAGCAAAAAGTAAGCTGATGTAGATAATGTACGTCTCTCCCATGCCAGGAAAGATTGTCTGTGATCGCTTCTCTTGATATCTGGATTCGCGGTTCTAATTAAAAGTTATTAAACCCTTTTAATATTCTTTTCCGTGTTTGAATGTATTACATTTTAGGTATATATTGCATTAAAATACTACGGCATTATGCACCTTTCGTTAGGACTAAATCCCATTTAAATAACCAACATTGTGTTTTCAGATCGGGATTTCAAAATGTTTTTCAAATTTTCGAACAGTTTTTAAGAATTTTTAAAGAGCCTTAAGGTTTTAAAGCCTTCATGGATTATGTCGAAAGTGTAGATTTTAGTTAGTTAGTTACGAAATCTGTCTGAAAAGACCTGAGGCCTCGAATTCTAGATGCCTTTACCGTTATTGCTATAGCCTATAGGCCAAAGTTTCCACGCTTGGCAGGTGGGTAAGCAAAGTTAGTTTTTTATTTTTCAGTAGTTACAAGGACGACGCTACTGCTCATCACCTTGTTTGTTTTGGAAGAAATGAGCTGGTACATATTCTTACACCGCAACTCCATTGTAAATATCAAGATGCGTGAAACAATACATTTTTGTTGGTATTAATACTTCGCTGAACACAGGGGAGCTTTAACAAGCACACAAATTTGTTTTTATACTTTTTTTATAAAGACTAATAGAGAGTGGTAAAACACCAGATATCGACTCTACGCCCTCAAACCTGCAATGTAGTGAATAATTGAAGTGAAGGCAAGTATATAAATAGCAATATATCATTATCAATAGCAAGTGTGTGGGTTTTGTTTGTTTGTGTTGGAATTATTCTCTTACACTGTGTAATGACGGCGAAGGAAATCCGCTAGCCTGTGAAACTTGTGTCGTAAGAGGCGATAGAGGGAAATGGAACATGAGATGGGAAGCAGCATCTTCCTGGTAGTAACCTGGTAGTTTAAACGTAGCACGAATGGGTCGGCTCGACCGGGGAAGGACCACGCTCTCACAGAATACCAGCGTGAAATAGTAGCTTAATGCTGCTGTATTTCATATGGTGAGTGTAGAGAACCGGAGACCCTTTTTACTGGAAATGAGGCATTCCATCTCAGTCCTCACGGGTGACAACGCATCTGCATTTTGATTTGTAATGGAAGATAGATGTAGATGTCTATAGGCCGCAGCAACCACTTACCATCAGGTGGACTGTGTGCTCGTTTGTCAGCCTATTCTATTAAAAAAATACCCAAAGTACTACGGCTGCAACCGTGGCAATTATACCAAATATATATGTTCAGCTGTTGGATTTTAATAAGCTTCACGGATTTAATGAATGAAAGAAGAAAATATGATGTGTCTTCAACATTTTAATCAGTGTTATTACTAGTCGAGATTTCACACAATGCATGCGACTTCACGTCATTGCCTATGATCGGTCGTGAAAAGAAAAATATCACGTCATTAAAAAATTCACGGGCGGCGAGCTTTCAGCGCTCTGCCCCTCCAAAGCACGGGCGGGCGGCGTGTGCGCTCCCACTGCAAGCACCGCCAGTTCCAACGCGACGCACATCGCGGCGACATGTCTCCCCTGTGGATCGTGCTCACTCTTCTCCCCATTCTTGGTAAGTCTATATAGTGCTATGTGAAACACCAACATAAGTGAAGAAAGTGCCAAGCTCTACTCACACTGTGACACCACTGTGATGCTTTTTTAAATGTGTATGATTTATTTTTGTGAGGGACGAAAAAATATGTGTAGTCGCTATGTTTACTGTGCGTGTGCTTCTTTGGATGTTCGCTGTTGAACGGATATCCGGTCGCGTGGGAATTTACATAATTTAGAACTACTACTTAATAAAAAATGTAGATATAAAAACTTTATTTTATTAAAATTTGTACTAATTTTATATATATCTTTACAGTTTTAATCATTGAATTTTGTAACATATTACTTGGTAGTCGCTTCAAATCAAATTGAAAGGAAACTTTGGGCTTAAACGCTTAATACCCAAGATCACTTTGATAATCTAAAATCTTAAATCGAATATGAGGGTAGCTAGACAGATCTTGTTCTTAATTTGTCTCATCCCAAATTTTTATCTGAAAGTTCAAACTTTTGTGCTCTGTAAATATTATTTCTACTACTTGAATCGCAAATTAACATCGTTCGGAAACATAGTGTTTTAAAGACAACGCGATTTTTAGGTTTAAAATGCAGCGGAGCTGTTTTAAGTCGTAAAGTAACTATGTCACATTGCATTCAGTTTGTTGTCCCTTTATATTGATTTAGTTAATTAAATTTAATAAGTAATTTCCACACGAATACTACATTTATTTCACGAGCTGCCTTGACAATGACATGCAGGACATTTATGGATGCAGGTGCCTCAAGACCGTGCTTTGAAGTCTTTGGAATAGGCCTGTATTCAGTTGTGGACTACTTTAGGGCTATAACTTAAATTTAAAATAAAAACAAACCACGAAACAACAATATCTGATGATCTTCAAACGGCTGAAAAGGTTTTTTTTGCATCATAGCTAAGAACCCTCTCGATCAAGTTACATATCAAATAAAAAAATACTAAATCTAAATCGGTTTAACAGATACACATGTACACAAATACACAGAGATACTCTCTGTTCACGACAGGGGTTAAAAAAGACGATTATGATGGCGCAATCCATCGTCCACCCTTGATCATTTGAGTAACACAATATATATATATATATATATATACATATATAATCGAGATCTCGGAAACGGCTCCAACGATTTTCATAAAATTTAGTGTCCAGGGAGTTTCGGGGATAATAAATCGATCTAGCTAGGATATATTTTTAGAAAATGTGTTTTTGTCCGTGTTTTAGGCAATGAAAAACTGCTACAATATCGTTAGAATAAGAAGATAAATTTTGACGGGTTGTTAGTGATTATAAATAGCTTAATTGGTATAATGGTCGGTCACAGAGTCGTAATACCCCGGTTCGAGCCCAGACCGACCGACCAACTTTTTGTAACTTTTTTTTCATGTTCATTTCTTTTTTGAGAAAATCTATTTTTTCGATCCCTTTTTTAGTATTTCTTAAAAACACGAAAATTTTAATTAAAATAATTGTACCCATGATTTTTTATTCAAATAACCAGTTCCGTTTTTTCTGTTATGTCGCTAAGATCAAAAAATATTATTTATATTTCATCAGTATGTATCATCATTCATCATTACAGCCTTTCACAAGTCCACTGCTGAACATAGGCCTCCCCCAAGTAATGCCACAAAGCACGGTCCTGAGCCACCTGCATCCATCGACTTCCTGCATGTCTTACCAGGTCGTCACTCCATCTAGTGGGGGGTCGCCCTACACTACGCCTACCGGTACGAGGCTGTCACTCGAGAACCTTTCTTCCCCATCGGTTATCGGTTCTTCGAGCTATATGGCCGGCCCATTGCCACTTCAGCTTACTAATCCGTTGGGCTATGTCGGTCACTCTGGTTTTACTGCGGATATCCTCATTTCTGAGTCTATCACGCAGAGAAACTCCGAGCATAGCCCTCTCCATAGCTCGCTGAGCGACCTTAAGCATCCTCATACGGCCAGCAGTGAAGGACCACGTCTCAGATCCATAAGTCATCACTGGCAACACGCACTGGTTGTACAATCTAGTTTTTAGAGATTGAGGTATACCTGACGAAAAGATATGTCGTAATTTCCCGAACGCTGCCCAGCCGAGTTGAATCCGTCGATTGACCTCTCGGTCGAAGTTGGACTTACCTAGTCGGACTATTTGTCCCAGGTAAACGTACATTTTATCAGTATGTAATTTGTATCTAAATATAATTTCCAAAACACACGAATTTAAAAAAAATCGAGCGAAAAATACCGAGCAAAGCTCGGTCAACCAGGTACTATATATATATATATATATATATATATATATATATATATATATATATATATATATATATATATATATATGTATGCATATAGCTCTAGACTGACTGCCACGTTGGTCTAGTGGTTGTAGTAGTGCGACTGCTGAGCATGTGGTCCTGGGTTCGAATCCCGGGTCGGGCCAAAAAATTAATTCTTGAGTTTTTCCGTCAATAAATTCTCAGTAGTTGCCCGGAGTCAGGGAGTTGGCGGTGTCTCACCTTCGTGCCTCGGAAAGCACGTAAAGCCGTTGGTCTTGCGTCTGATCTCCCTCCGTCGTGTCAGTTTACCGTCCCATCGGATTACGAGAGTGAGAGAATAGAGAGTGCACCTGTGCTTGCGCAAAGGTTTGGGCACTATAATCCTGTCCTGCGCCGATGGCTAGCCTCCATTGAGGCAGGCCGCCGTGGCCGAAATTCGGTCTGGAGGACATTTTTATAGCTTTAGATTAAATAAGGGTTTTATTACATATTTAAAAAAATGTAAATTAAAACTATTAGCTTCCGTGTGACCTTATAGAGATACAATAGGATGCTAAAGAAATACCACCGATGCATTACTGATTTTAATACTTATTTGTTTGTTTTTTTTTTTAATTACGGGATTGCCCTCTTTAATTACTTCGTTTAAAGTATAAAAACAGTTAAAATATTTTAAAATATCTTTAAAGAACAAGGTATAATTGAGTTGGTAAATAAAAGTAGAATATGTTTTAGCGAATAAGTTTAATAAGATAATATACGCATTTCCTGTCTAATGTAACAATAATTGGTTATGGATTTGAAGTAAATTTCTTGAAAAACGATGCATAAAAACCCGGTATTACGATACCACAATTCAAATACCAACACGGACATCTACATATTACATAGTTCCGTATAAGTACACACATTTTAATCGCAATAAGAGTTCCGGTCCTACCTTTACCTACCGTTAGTGGCGTAGTAAGTATCCACTATTCAATCTAGTGACGACAAGAAAACTGTAACAGGAGAGTGGCAACGAAATCTTCTTAATAACAACTCAAAATAGTAAAAATTTTAGTTGCCTACCCGCCTGCTAAATGTGGCCGCTATGTCAAAATTCCCCTCTAAGAAGCAATCTCTGAGGGAGGTCCATGTTAGGCAGTGAATTTTTATAGACCGACGAATGTATGAATGAAGACCTCCGGTTTCCTCGGCGGAAAAAGAGCATTTCAACTATTGAAAGATTGAACAGTAGATAGAGTAAGACAAGACAACATATTGAATATTAATAACATTTTACTAAATAACGCATAAAGGGGTAAAAAGGGGCAAAGCCTCATTTCTGTCTAATGCAAAATATGTTCGTTTTACGTAACAATCAGTTCTATTATATACGCGTTCTATATGTACGCGTATATCCTAACAGTTTGTATTACAAACTAATCGTAGGTACTTTAACATCCTTATGTTGAAGTACCTACGATTACTTTGTAACTAAAATTAAACAGCTTCAACCGATCCATATGTTGATGAACAGTTTTAAAAAGGGTTTTTCATGTATTGTCACACTTCCGGTATACGTTTGGTTTTGGCTGTAGGGTCTGTTAGGCGTTACGTAATGTGTGAACTCGCTTGTTACTCTATGTATTATTAAAAAATAATTAACGTTATGAAGGCATAATATTTTAAATACTTGTACTAATAGGATGATGAAGACAGATTTGATATTAAAGTAATTTACTCTATCATAATCGAACTACATCAAAAATATACCTACAAAATTGATAAATGACACACGAATATATTAAGCACGTGCAACGCATCTCATTTGCTCGGGTCTAGAGAGGCGCTGCAGTATTGCAATGTGGCTAGGTCCCTTGCGCAATCTTTAACCGATGCACTTTCCATAGAGCGTACGCTCGCGGTAGGTTACCGATAGCACACCGCAGTAATAATCGATTCCCTGGACTTAGATTTACATAAGTGATTTTCTCACGGTTCGCTCGCCAGGAGATCTGGGCCGTCTTGACGGTCGACGGAGAACGGAACAACCCAAGGTTATGATGTGTATTCACATTATACAGTACTCATAACCGTCCTTCTTTTCTTTCGTTGATAGCTTCAAAACCTTAATAGGCTCCCTCTTCATAAATGAAACATTCAAATCTATTTGCATATTCGCGTTCAGTTTTATTCTATTCTATCATTCTTCTGTCTTTTCACCAATCCCAAGTTTTGCAATAAATAAAACTAACATAAAATGTTCAATAAGTAATTTTACATTACAATAGAAACAATGTTTCTTTTTGGTTGCGTAATTAAATTGTCTCATGATTGACTGTCTCATCCCAGATTTCACGATGTGACAAAATTTTCTAATTTTTAGCAGAATATACGGGTAATAAAACATGTGTAATACTTGTGTAGAAAACGAAAGTTTGCGCTTTGCGCCGGTTCATCACGTGTATGTAACAATACTTTTTATAGTTCCGTAGTCCAATGGACTTAAACAGAAAACTCGCGTTTACTTTATTTTTCTTTTTAACACTGTTTAACTAGTTTTTGTTGGAGAAAAACGTAATGCGAATGTGAATTAACGAATATTTATTTGTAGGTAGAAATACTGTATTTTCGTTTTCTGGATTAAATACTTTGATTTTTTTTTAAATTTAATTTGGAATACAATTTAATTTTGTAAAAATCATATTTTATTTTAGAAAATACAAATGAACCTACTTTGGTTTTCCGAAATCATCATTCGATAACCCTAATATTGTCATTTAGTAGCGAGAGAATCCATTTATGTTAACTTCCGCCACTAAACGGGACTGAAAGTTTCTTCAAAATTTCCTTTACCGTAACTGTAACGTATATTCGTTGTATGTTTATTTATTTTTATAGCATTTCAATTTACCAAAGCTAAAGCATTTAGATTATGGTAGTCGTCAGCGTAGTTAAATTAAATTCCCTTTCTCAACAAATTTATCGCAACAAATTTGCGATAGCTATTGGAAGCTAATGCGTGTTGCCAATGGTTACTGAATCGAAACGTGGACATTCACCGCTGGCCGCAAGAAGCAGCTAAAAGTTAGTGAGCGAGCAATTTAAAGGGCTATGCTCGAATTTTCTTCGTGTTATAAGATAAATAACGAGGATATCCGCAGAAGTATAAGGGTAACCTACATGGCTCTCCGTATCAGTAGATTGAAGTAGCTATGAACCGGCTATATCTCGAAGAAAGGTTTACGAGTGACAGTCCAATCCTGGCAAGAGCAGTGTTGGGCAAGCGTGCTGGCGTTTTGATATATTATTGTCAGGCGTTGGCTTTAATGATAATGTTGATAATGATGATCGGATTGTGAAGGGAAACATCTCTAACTCTACTATATGACTAACTCGTGACTCGTGATTAGGATGCAGTGGTAGTAATACGGCAACAATTATAACGCAACCAGACACGAAAATCAATAATTGGTGTTTTTGCATAAATACTCCGAGTGGAGTTCGGTACCAACGCGCGGCGTGAATACGGTTACTATGACCACAAAATTCCTCCAATATTGTCTAAATATTTTACATATTTAAAACTAATTCACTCATTTTTTAGTATAGTGCATATAGAATTGCAATAATGGAAAAAAGTGAACAATTATTTTTTAAATGAAGAACTACACAAAACAATAATATTAGAAATACAGCGATCTTTATTTAACTGACTCATCACAACAATGTATTATGTCATTGAATAACTATCAGAGTTGCCGAGATTGAAAGCGTATGCGCAGACCTTTTACAAATCAACAAACACGCATACTAACGTAATTTCCGCTGACGAAAAGTAAACGTTTTGCAATAGGAACAAACAATAATGTTATCTACATCTGAGACCTAAATTAATGTCTTCATTTTACGTTAAAATAATTTTAATACAATTTTTATTTTCGATGAGTACTTATGACCTTATAAATAATTTCAGTAGTAGCAAAGGTCTACAGTTGATATAGCCATGATGGTTTTATGGGAATATGAGAGGAGATGAAAGAAATGTATGACGTATTTAGCGGTGAAATAAAACCGCTAAATATGTCATACATTTCTTTCATCACATAAACATTTTATGCTTTAAATAATAGCGTTTTCGTTATAATTTCTGTTAATAAAACGACCTTTATTCAATGTGCACTTTTTTAAACCAATCGAGTGCAATTATTCTATGCGAAACAATCACAAACTTAATACCATTTGACCTTTCAGCGAGGATGCTATGGCACCTTGCGTCTCTCGTAGCCGTCTTACGCAAGCGCCGCCGTGCTGCTGATTCTATCGAATCCTCCCCTCGCCCCTGGCTTCACCACTCCTCCTTTCCGTTCTAGCTTGCCATTCCGACGTCTTAGATTTAGTTTCACAGATTATGTGACATTCTTGAATTATATGTTTGTTAGTTAAATTTTGTAGTGTTTAACAACTTCTTTTTTGAATTTGTCTATAATTCGTTAATTTGTGTGCTTTTTTAATAATATAAATTATTTATAGATGGCTTTAAAAACTATTTTTTTTTTTGGAAAAAATTGAACACTAAAAAATTACAAAATAACAGAAGAAATACGAGGTTATAATAAAATGGACAATTTAACACGCGAAGTTTAGTTGTTTAACAGTTTTAAAATAACCATCTCTGCGCACGCATGGGAACTTGTCCGTATAACCTCCGCCGGACTTCATAAGCGTCGCTCTTGTACCAACATTCACTACGTTATGTTTCACTGATGCAATACACAACCATTAAATTTGACCTGTAAGAGATGCTTACCTCGTTTGCTTCTATGATTATGCTGATTGCTGTCAAGATGATTTTATGAAACTTTGACTCTGAGATTTCAGTAAATTTATCATTTTTTTGTGAAAGATTTGATTCAGGTCGTTAATTTTATACTAAAATGCCAAAAGCTTTTTGTATTGTATATATGAATTGAAATAAATTAGCACAAATTCACCTAAACCGTTTTTTTTAGCTAAATTGCAACTGGAAAATATAAAATGATACTTTGCACTACATATTTGTAATATGAAACAGTGATATTTAATCACCCAGTAATGTTGTCACCTAAGGTACGCTGTGGGAGTGTTCTACTTTCTGACATGAATTTTGCTACCGCAATATTATGACAGAGCTGAAATGTAGTATTGCCGTAGTTTGGTTAATCGTATGCTAAGTTTTTTTTTAAGGTAGTTCTCGATTTATCAAGGAATTTTGGAATTATTCGGATGAGAAAACAATATTTAGGGCATTTATTATATTTTTATCCTTTTATTTGATCGGTTTTATGTTCAAACATCAAATACAAGAGATTCGCACATCGTACGTCATGAATAAATTTGTATACCAGCTGTAGTAGGAATGGATTGACATGAAAGGACTTTGCACTTACATAACACCTACGTAAAATAGCAGCAAAATGATGCTGAGTTTCGTATTTTAACTAAAGAGACCCGGTAACTCTTGTGCTTTTATATAATAACGCAGCAAACTAATATATCTATAAGTTCCATAACCCTCTCAGAAATGAGCGGAGGCCTGTGCCCAGCAGTGGGACGTATATAAGCTGTAACTTAAAAAAAATATTTTTTTTAAATGATTCTAAATTTTTTGTCACCTAACACCTATTACCCTTAAAACATCCTTTTCAGCTTCCCATTTTACTCCCCGAAACTAACCCCTTAAGTCGAAAATTCAGACTTATGTCCGTATTTGTGTTATCACAAATTGTATTTCTGCTCGATTGTCACCCTTATTCTATAAAAAAATACATTATAATTATGCATATAATAATTGTGTCATCTACGTTCTGTCATGTCGTGGTGAAATTGTGTGACAGGCAGGCAGGCAAAAATACCGACAAAGAAAGAGGTTATCCCAAAAGTGTACCTTTTGGAATTGTGTGATACAATACTAATGATGATGGAAAGGAGGTTCTCTATTCTAAGGCGAAATCTACATAAGCAAATATCGGTTAAGCTACCATAAAATAAAATCTGTTACATTATTAATGAAATAATTACTTATTTTCTAAATTATTTTACCGATTGTATTAACCAAAACAATAATTTATGATATTGGATACGAGTCAGTCGTGAGAAGATTCATTCAAGAAGTCATTTGACTGTTAAGAAATATCAAACCCGAATAGATCGTGACGTAATCGACCTCAATGGGTGAACGCTGATGATCATTTGACGTTTGACCTATACAATTCCATAATATTTTACTGTATCGGTTAAAAGTGGTTTTTTCTCAGTTATAATTATTAATCCATTTCGAATTTAAATAAAATTCACTAGTGCAATGAAGCCTCGATAGCGCAGTGGCTAGTGGCGAATAAAAGTAGAAGAGTTCTCTCTTAGAAACAAGAGAGTTATCCATTCTCTGTAGCCTATAAAATCCTCTGCAAAACACAGGTCTCTCCCATGGTTTACCTCAACGTGATGATTTTGTTGAACACGTAATTGACATGAGTAGGTTATTTTCTTAACATACATTGATAAGATTTAACGGACATCGATACAATAATATAATCCTTAAAATGGAATGAATGTAATGGTATCCGAATAATATGCTATAATGTATAGCACACCTCAAAGATCGTCAAATTGTTAAATTTTAATATACGAATATGCATGTAAATGCAGCCTTTGATGAAATGTTGTGCTAACATGTATGTTTTGGCCATGCTTTCACAGAATACCAGCGTAAAATAGTAGCTTAATGCTGCTGTGTTTCGTATGGTGAGTGGAGAGAACCGGAGGCCCTTTTTACTGGAAACGAGGCATTCCATCTTAGTCCTCACGGGTGACAACGCATCTGCATTTTGATTTGTAATCGAGTATACATCTAGGTGTCTATGGGCTAAAGAAACCACTTATCATCAGGTGGACTGTGTGCTCGTTTTTACCCTATCCTATAAAAAATATAGATACTAGATAGATATATGGTGCTTAATAAAAGTAAACTGTCGTATAAGTATAAAAAAATTCAATTTGTAAAATAGTGCATATAACGCAATAATAGTGTTAGAAAATAATATTTTTTTATGTACCGGTAAAAATTCTCACAATAATCTTAGTGCTCATGGGTGATGACGAACGTGCATTTTATTATTGATCAAAAATAGGTTTCTTTACTAATAACCTCATGGTCTTTACAACAGTGATTTACTCATGCTCAGGTTTTAAGAATCTGATAATAAGATTCATGTGATGATAAGTTACGAAAAAAGGCACGTACTTACTTAAAAGGATTGCTATCATTGACTCAAAACGTCACTCGATAAGATAGATATATAAGGCTTATTGGTTTTGAGATTAATATACCACGTAAAGGAAATATTTTCGTCATAAATGTTTCTATCATATAATCGTTAATCAAGCAAGCGACATTTCATCGTTGCCATTAAAATGCATAATGACTAATCATGCACGAAATTTGCATAGTGTGCGCGTAGAGGAAGTTTTAAAATGAAGAAAGTTACAAATAATTAAGTTTTCTAAAATATAATGTCCCGCTTTACACCAAGATTTTACGTGGTAGAGCCATGTTGGACCTATATTAGTATTATAGTTGTAGCATGAACGGGTCAACTCGACCGGGGAAGGACCACACTCTCACAGAATACCAACGTAAAACGTAGTAGCTCAACGCTGCTGTGTTTAGTGTGCTGTATTTAGAGAACTGGAGACCCATTTGAGTAGAAACGAGGCATTCCATTTTAGTCACCATGAGTGACAACGCATCTGAATTTTGATTCGCAATCGAGTATAGATGTAGATGTTTATGGGCCTCAGCAACAATTTCCATTAGGTGGAAAGCATCATCATGTTGTTCATGACAATTTTGATTATGTGTTAATCTTTGAATATTATTATCATAAGCTTTTAACTGCACAGAAAAAATACTTCCCGACTGTCCTACTAAACAAAGAGGCATACTGTAAAAAATACCTTACATTCAATTTCGTCGATAAGAAAATTGGTATTTTGTGTTCCAAAATGAAGCTTCAAAATATTATAATGTTATTATGTTAACAACTTTTTAGATAAAGTTATAGTAAATTACCTTGCATCCGTGGAATGGAATTTGAAATACTCGATTTTTCTGTATTGAGGAGGCGTTTAACATAAATGAATTGCAAATGAACAAATATTCAGACCCTGAACAATTATTTTTAGGCCATACAGACATTTGTTTCGCGCGAGATTTAAACACACGGCCGGTGCAGGCGATTTTCTGCAATTAATAATAATGACTTGCTCTGGGGCAGTGTGCTTGTCTTAAATTCCATAGTATTTAAGCAACCTGAGCCAAGGTTGCTACTCGGTACCAAGGTTCGGTACTCGGTGACGGTATCGTAATAATTGTTGATTGTAATTTACCATGCTCCGACGATGTAACAACAATATGACGAAACTCTTATTTACTGTTCACGAACCAAAATATTTTAAAGGCCTATATCGTCCACCAAATAATGAGTGCTTCAACTGCAATCTGGTTGCAGCAAGAATGAGTCGTCTCGACCGGAGAAGGACCACGCTCTTATAGAATGCTGGTGTATAATGGTGGCAAAATTCTGATGTGTTTTGAGCGTTGATTGTAAAGAAACGGTGATTCTTTTTACTGATAATGTCACCTTAACTTTTAGTCCTCATGAATATCTATCATATACCTGTATGTTGGTTCTTAATCGCGGGTAAATCGACGCGCAAATGTACGGTGAGCTCGATTCGCTATCTTTACTACTATAAAATGCCTTATTTTGTACTTTTCTATCCCACAATAATGAAAAGAGATGCATTTGTGTTTTGTATATATATCGCAATGGAACACATTGGTCTTTCAGTTCTGCCGTGTTTCGTATGTTGAGTGAAGAGAACCGGAAATGCTTTTTATTATTAACGAGGTATAGATAAGATATATTCAGAGTTAACAATGCATTCTACATTTTGATTCTTAATCGAGGATAGATGCAGGTGTCTATGACCCCCAGCAGCCACTTTCCTTCAGCTGTGTGTCCGTTTGTCACCGTTATTCTGAAAAATACCTATTATTGTTGACGGATCATGTAATTTATTTAATCTTTTTCCTATGTAGGTACTCAGGTATTTAGGTAGGAAGACATTTGTAAGTGACCGTTAATGAAACTAGAAATCTGAAGTTATTTTAAATATCTAGCTTATCCTTCTAAGTGACCGTTCTTTGATTTGGAATCTGTGTAGATAAGCATCACCTGTGTACCTACAATATTTCGGTTACCGTGTAGTAGTGTATCTGGTATGACTTCCAAGGGTATGTAGAACGAGTATAATTACAGAAAGCGGGGAGGTTTTCCTTCCTACTGAACTTTATTTCTCATGTGTAATAAGTAAGTTGCAGTAGGTACTTATAAGAGGGCTATTTTATTAGATCGTTTGTTATTTTAATAGTATAATTTTTTTATTCTTCATCATCAACCCTCCATGTGCCTAATCGTCAAGCTAGCTGGCTAACTGGCGATCAAGCTACCAGAGGTGTTAAACCTTTAACGTTGCTCTCGCGATGGTTATATTCTCATCTATCGGAAACCACGAGATTTCTATGGAGTTGGTCATAGACCCACGGGACTGGTGGGAACGGGACACAGGAAATGGGGCAGCTATTTTACGCCGCTACCACGTTTTTTTATAGGATAGGGTGACAAACGAGCACACAGTCCACCTGATGGTAAGTGGTTGCTGCGGCCCATAGACATCTACATCTGTACTCGAATACAAATCAAAATGCAGACGCGTTGTCACCCGTGAAGACTAAAATGGAATGCCTCGTTTCCAGTAAAAGGGTCTCCGGTTCTCTACACTCACCATACGAAACACAGCAGTATTAAGCTACTATCTTACGCTGGTATTCTGTGAGAGTGTGGTCCTTCCCCGGTCGAACTGACCCATTCGTGCTACAACTAAACTACTTATATAACTGCAGCATGGCTCTACCACGTATAAAAAACGTGAACTAAAATCAATAATAAATATTGTTGATTGATACACAGGAGGAGCTGAGAGATTTAACTGCCGTGGACGCATCTTGGGTGCCTATTATGCTGACGCCAAATCCGGTTGCAAGGCGTTCCACGTCTGTGTGAACGTTGCCGGTGGCGGTATTCGAGACTTTAGATTTTACTGTCCACCTGGTACGCTGTTCCACCAGGAGGCGCAGACCTGCACCGACTGGGGCGACGATGATGCCCTCGCCTGTCCGGCCGACATCTACGACGGTCAGTTTGATCTCTACAAGATCGGATCCGGTGAGCGCTTTGCAACTAACACCATTAATACCGCTTCTCTTACAGCCCAGTGGTTTGAAAGCAAAAGGAAGTTTAAGAGTTACGTAGACTTTAGGTGATTGATTGTGATAATTGTTTGAATATTATCTAGGTAGACATAGTATAGAATAGAGTTATGTTGGTTAAAATTAAGATCAGAGTAAAGAGCGTTCTGTGATACGGCGCGTACGACATACAACTCGAACGGCTGCCACTCTGCTCACTACAACACAATAAAAGGCAGTGGCGTATGGCTGCTACTCGCAGGGCCGCTATAGGCAAAAATACGGTCCCTTAACCCTCCCCCCTATTTTTGCAAGTTAACTTTAAAAAACTATATATACATTTTCAACACTTGACTTGAAAGTATATTTCGTATAAATAGGTTTTTAATTTATAAAATTAATATTTATTTTCTATAGTAGCATTGTAGCACATAAATGGTATCCCTATTTTCGGAGTTATTTTTCAAACCTTTGAAATTTTCGCAGGCTAAAATCAACAAGCTAAGACCTAAAATCTACCGCGTGATGGGGTTATGGTCCCTACTTTCTCCATTCTACGGCACTGACAATGGGTGTTTCTAATGCACGCCGAACGACGGACATTCAGTTTCTACGTTAACAGCTTAAATTGATATACATAACTCATAAAAACGCTCTGTTTGAATAGTGGCGGTACTTAGAAAAAATAACAAAGGAACTGTTACTTCATGCATAGCATTACAAGTTTAAACATTATATGCATTGTTTATCATTCTACTGCTTTGAAATTGGAGTATAATATATTTTAATATGAATAAAAAAATGAATGCCTCGTCAACACCAATGGTTCATGGAATAACCGCAAAGCTTGATTAAAACGCTTATGTTGATCTGCTTATAATTTATAACAGGTAGCGCGTTATTGTTGCGAGGATTAAACATGAAAAAAAAACTCCTAAATATTTGTTTAACGAGTACTAATTTAGAAAATATTACAATAATTATTATTTCGCAGGATTTGACACCAGAAAATTGTTGCATGATAATCGGGATGATGAAGCCGAATTCGGCTTGCAGCGTGCGGAGACAGGTGATCGTCGTTTGTCCCAAAATAATGGCGCATCGAATGCCATACCTTCAGATCTACGAGCCGCGCATTCTTCAGACTTTTTCAGTGGGCAAAGAGATCGTGGCCGTGATGATCCTCTGCCGCCTGCACCAAATGTCAATGCTGAACCAGTTCTATCACCCGTCTCGTCGTCGCGGCAGTCTTTTAGAAGAGCAACTACATCTCGTCCCAAGTCCACAACAACACAATATACAACAAATAACTCACCAGACCAGTACCCAACATCCTTGCCCCCAAAGCCTAACCGATATAATCAAGCTCCCAAGCGTAAATTAACTAGAAAACGTCCAATCTACACGACCACACAATCTCCTGCTACATTCGCGCCAAATACATTTAGTCCTCAAGTTTACTCAGAGCAGGCACAGAATTACAACCGCAGAATTCCATCACAGAAGACACAAGATTTTACATCGACAGTAAACGTTCCACCACAGTACAAGGACGAATATGTAGAAGTTAGTAGAGTGACGCCAAAACAAATTAGATATTTCCCCAGCAGCTCTTCGTCTACTCCTTTTACTCAGCCATTGGGAGAGCCGCACCCGAATAAGAAAAGCGGTCTGGCAGAGGAATACAAGTATGATACTCAATCGATAACAGGTCTTAAGGCACAAAACGAGAACCGCCCGTTCAAAGTCCGAAATAGTTTTAGTGTGGTACCAGATATTCCAAACGAAAACGATTTCTTAAGAAGCCAAAGTTTCAACCGTGAAAGAGGTACTCCTACAACTACAGACTTTAGTACCACGACGCGTGTTTATCTAACGAGTACACCGGCATATAGAAATGTCAACAGTATCACATATGAACAAGAGAAAAATAATTATAATCAATTCCCAAGCTCGAAACAAAATTACTTCTATAATCCTACGACTACTCCTTCAACAATCGCGACCGCTTATACAACGACTACACGATATGAACCTCCTCAAAGCTTAAACACGATAGCGTATAATACAAACAACGCTTTCAATGTACAATCATCTAACTTTGCGGATAGTAATGAAGATGATGGACAATATCGACCACCTGAAGGTGAAGACGATGGTCAATATAGGCCAGAACTTTATGAAAAAGAACTTCTATCAGGTGCACACTCTCTTAATATCGCCGCTAGCGGTAACAGACTACTGGAAGATCAAAAAGCGCTGAGCAAGAACCAGTTTTTCCGTAAACCTGGTGCGAGAACATCTGCTCCGAGACCTTTTAGACCAGCCTCAAGTGTGGTAACATCCACACAATTGCCAATAATTCCTGAAATTACTTACTCCACAACGCTTCGATCTGTTCCCGATAACACACAGCGAACATTCGACTACTACCAAACATACACTACTACGTCTAGACCATTCGAGTCAAAGGTTCCTGGTCCTGCAAATAATAATGCCCTATCATATGATTCTACTCCAGCGAGAATAGCAAGTACATCAGTACCAAGAACTTATGATCTGCAACGAAATCAAAATCGTGAGACTCCACAACAAAGTAACGCACCCGCGCCGGCTCCAAAACCTTCACCTCGTCCGCATCACTTTGCGAAACCCTCTCACAACAAAGAGGACACAAGCTACGATTATGCCTATTACGATTCTGATCCCGGTTTTTCAGAATACGACCAAATAGAAGAATTTGGAAGAACCAATACTAAAGGTTAAGGGTTTGTTCATTAGATCTAAATGCCATTAATTTAAATGCCTCAATGTATTCGTTATTAAGATAATTTTGGAATGAAAACTGGTGTATAAATTTCTTTTCGTTTAAAACATACGATAATTATCGTAAGTAATTTTCAAAACGAATACTCAAACAATATATCGCATCGAAATTTTTTTTCCAAAACTAAAATATCATTCCTAATATAACGCAATTCTTATATATGATAATAAATTAAATGTTAACTGACATTTAAATAGTCACAAATTTAGGTCTACGCAGTGCAGTATATACAATGAACTTGTAAATATTTCACCAGTTCTTTTTTTTTATAATAATACTCGATTTAGACTGAAAAGTTGCCAGTTGTATTTATATAAATATTGAGGCTTTTTTATTAAAGTTACCCTAAATTATATTGTGATATTTTTATGAGTATTTCTAATTCATTAGTTAAGTTAAAATATTTTTCTGTAATTATTTTGATTGCATGATAATGTTGCGATTGTGAAAAATATATTCTGTTTATGTATTTCCCAGCCTACCGTAAAAAACATAAGTTTAAACAACTTATTGTAAAATAAGTAATAAAATAATTGTAAATAAATTTTTATAAATACAATGGAATTGTGTAATGTTTCTTTCAATGCGTGTGAACAAGTTAATTATAAGTACACCAATTATATTTAGTGCATATTATAGGCCAATATAAAAGGAATTTTGGTTTCAAAACATTTTAGTTTTCAGCTTCAATCAAAAGACTAACACAAAAGACTAAACAAGATAACAAATCCTTTTAAAATAAGTTAATTATTTTCCGTAGCTTCTGAGCACCAAAGAAAAACGAAAGCCTGGCAAATTATAATTTGTAGTCAACTTAAAGTTTCCTAAAAAAAAGTCACTCATGAATATGATCGGATACGTGCAATAAACAAAAAAAAAACTTAAGGATGTGGGTTTATTATCTGTCAGTAGTCTCGCGGTTTTCTTCCTTTTGGGTCTAGGTTATCATTTAAAATTTTTATTTAATAATATTTTGATTGAAGATTTTCCTAAAGTACAATAAATTCTTATACTTTAAAAAAAGAGAGATTCATACGTCGGTACGAGAGTATCTGAAAATGTTATTTATATTTGTCACAATGTTATGACCCACTTCCAAGATTTTTTTGTATCTTATGCCGAAGTAAGAGAATCCATAGTAACATTTCGACCCGTGCTTGCTAAGATGAAAGCATGGGATGGAAATCCCAAAAATATTTAATTGATTTCGATAGACACCCGATATCCGGTAGTGCTATTACCATCCATCTGCCAAGCGCATCGATTACGACAAAGCCTTTATGTAATAGAAGCGTTCAATGTGTGTTCTTTACGAGGTAGAGCAATGCTGCTATATTAGCTATATTGTGTTTATAGCACGAATGGGTAGACCACCGAAGAAACACGTTTTTACAGAATACCAGCGTAAAATAGCAGTTCAATGCTGCTGTGTTTCTTATGGTGAGTGTAGAGAATCAGAGGCCCTTTTAAATGGAAACCACGTATTCCATCTTAGTCCTTAGAGATGTATTTTGATACTTAATCGAGGATAGAAGTAGATGTCTATGGGCCACAGCACACCTTCATTATCACCATCACCGTCAGGTGAACTGTGTGTTGGTTGTTACTATAATTCTATTAAAAATGTTCAACCGTGGGGTTAAAGGCTGATAAGCTATTTTAAATTGGAAGCTAAAATACATCTTTCTATTTTAGAAATAATTGTAGAAATAAATAGCACTTAATTAAGTATTAGCATAACTTACAATACTTTATCAATTTTTGTTTAGTGAAAATTACAAAAAAAGGCAAGACTTTTATCAAGTTTCTTCCAAAAATGGTTTTAATTGAACCATTACCTTTACCGTTTGTTTATTTATTTATTTATTTATTTATTTACACTTTATTGCACCATAAAAAGATTACAAAGGGCGGACTTAATGCCATTAGGCATTCTCTCCCAGTCAACCCGGGACGTGTGGAAATTATGTGACAGGTGACAAAATAAAGTGAACAATAGAGTAAATCAAGGAAAAAAACTACTGATAAACTTAAAAACAAACTAATATTATATATACAAATACAATAAACTTAAATACTCCAAAATATAATACAGATAATATATACATACATTTTCATAGATACATAAATATATACATATTTTAAATACAAATAGATATATAATATAAACCTATAAATAAAATAACAACAAAGGTAACCAAAATTAAACATATTAACTATCATTTAATATTTTCATAAAATGCTTATGTACCAATCTTTTAAAGGCAGTCTTATTAGATGTTTTTCTGACGTTATCGGGCAAGGAGTTCCAGAGCAGTGCAGCCTGAATGGTGAAGGATTTACCAACAAAATTAGTAGAATGTAGAAGGATACTTAGTCTATTATTATATGAGGAACGCAGAGTTCTATCATGCGTTAGGGAAATACATTGAAATTTCTCCTTGAGATAAGAAGGAGTGGATGGATCATTTAAGATAGAGAAGAGAACAAACAAAATTCTAGAGCCACGCCTCTGTTTAATAGTGAGCCATTTTAAGCGAGAGCGATAGTGAGAAATATGATCAAATTTACGGAGATTGAAAATGATGATGCTTGTTGAGAAGATTTTGGTTTAAATCCGGGTAACACACGTCTGCATAATCAATGATTGGTAGTATAAGTAACTGTAAAAGCATAATTTTAGTCCTAAAGGGGAGAAAATTTTTCAATCGATTAAGAGAACGTAAAGAACCAGAGACTTTACGACATGTTTCGGAGATATGAACCCCCCAGGACAGAGTACTATCAATATGGAGACCAAGATTTTTAACTGAGGGAGAGAACGGTATCAGACGATCATTATAATAGACGGGAGGTAGACTAGCGGCATCTATTTTAGCAATCATCCTTGAGCTACCCACAATCACCGCTTGGCATTTCGTAGGGTTGACAGACACTCCAAAGTGCATAGACCAATCACAGACTGACTTGAGATTTGAATTCAATTTGTTAATCGCATAATGGATGTCAGAAATGTCAGACTGTACATAAATTTGTAGGTCATTAGCGTACAGATGGTATGAACAATCAATATTAGATGTGATGGAATTAATAAAAATAGAGAAGATTAATGGAGAAAGTATACCGCCTTGCGGAACGCCAGAAATCAGGTCAACCCACTGTGAAGTCATTTGCTCCACGTGGACAGACTGTTGACGTCCGCGAAGATAAGATGAGAACCAATCCAGGACTGACGGTGCAAACCTATAATAAGAAAGGATAGCAAGAAGGATATCATGGTCAACTGTGTTAAAAGTATTAGAAAAGTCAACGAGCACCACAACTGTAACTTTCTTGTTTTCCATTCCTTCTCTAATATCTTCAGTTATTTTAAGTAAGGCAGTTGTAGTGCTGTGACCAGGACGAAACCCGGACTGAAAAGTACTCAGCAGGTTATGTTTATATATGAAATTGGAAATATGCTTATGGACACATGCTTCCAAAACTTTAGATAGGAAAGGTAAAACTGATATGGGACGGAAGTGATTGGGAAGTGTAGGATTGGATACTTTAGGAAGGGGTCTAACGAAAGCATTTTTCCACTGACTCGGAAACTGACCCAAGTCAAGCGAAAAATTAACAATATGAGTGATTGCGGGGATAATGTATTCTAGAATATTAACAATCATGGCTCTGCTAATATCATCGCAACCGACAGCCTTGGATTTTATTGCCAGAAGTATCTTTCTGATTTCATCCTGATCTACAGGGTTAAAAAGAAAGACTGGTATGTGCGGAGACGGAATTGAGGCTATGTAAGCGACTGTTTGGGATCGGATTGAAAGGTCCAACGCAGAAGCAGAAGCAAAATGAAGATTTAAAGCATCGTGAGAAAGCGATAAACCACAATTCAAAGAGGGTGTTTTGCCCACACCTAGAGAACTAAGAAATTTCCACACATCAGCTGGCGAAGAATTACTTATATTGCTATGGATAAATCGGCGTTTTGCAGAACGTACCATCTGATTGCATCTGTTTCTGGCCTTCTTAAAAGACAACCAGTTTTCCTCAGATCTGCTCCTCTTGAACCGGGCAAATGCAAATGCTTGAAAATAGTTACTTTATCATCTACTGTTGATGCAATTGCTAATGGCGTAAAATCTATAAGTGATACGTCTTTCAAAAGCTTATCCATATTAATTCTACTAAAATTACGTAGGAATAGTACAGTAGGTCAATATTTGTATGATACATAAATAAGATCATGGCGGGAAAATCCCGGCGCTTCAAGTTGCCCATATGACAGCACCCTGTCAGAGGAGTCAGTTATAATGAGATCAATCAGAGATTCATAAGTGTCGATATTATGATGAGTTGCCTTTAAAGGAAGAATGTTGAGATTGACAGACTCAATGATTTTCTGAAGCTTTTGAGACCGGACTGAATTTTTCAGTAAATCCGTGTTGAAATCTCCCATGATTATGCAGTGGGTGTACTCAGAACCAATGTTATCAAGAGCCTCTTCTTAATTGGCGAAGTAATCAGTGGAAGGAGGACAATACACTGTTCCAAAAATCGTCCTTGAACCATTTACATCAAGTTCTATAAAAAGGAATTCTGCAGAAGCAGTGTAAGGAGAAGGGGATGCTAATATGATTTTGTAAGAAATTGTAGCATGGAGATATATTGCAACTCCACCTCCTCCTTTATCTATACGATCATTCCTAATCAGCACAAACCCAGGAAGAGGATACAATGCCGAATTTAAAGACGGTTTCAACCAAGTTTCTGAAACTAAGATAGCATGTATATTGTTGTTAGAGAACGATGCTTCTAGCTCAGAAAAGTGGCTGGGAATGCTTTGTGCGTTAATATGGCAAACATTTAAAGTTCTATCAAAAAAGTGAAAAATGCTATTCAATTGGCTACTTAAAGAGGGCACACTATAATTCATCTGATCATCAAAAGATTCAAAAGAACTCTCTGACTCAATACAATAAAAAGAGTCAGAGTCAGACATGATAAATTAAAAGCATAATATACCCAATATAAAAATAAATAAAATAAAATATATAAAAATACGATATTAAATAAAAATATTTATCAATAATATATATAACAAAAATACTACCAAGATATAAAAAAACAATGACTTAAATAGTACTAAATCATTAAACATCATCCCACCAGTTAACTGTTTACATAATATAATCAGTACTAAATAACAAAAAAACAATTGTACTGAACTATCAATTAAAAAAAAACATAAGCTAAGTAATTAAATAGCGAGCCAACACATTTTAATATTTATGTTATTTATGTTTATAATTGAATCACTAAGACAATTAAATGTTTTAATAGCAGGGCACTACAGAATTATTCGAAAAATTAGCAATAAAAATCAGCTTAAAATAACTCAAGATTTTGAAACCCAATTAGTTAAAAACATCCAGAAAATTTAAATCTAACAAGAGTACATAATTATTCAGCTGTGTGGCAAAAGGATCTGTGCCCATGTTACCATTACCGTGTTGACAGTAAAAGTCATTATCTATGGTCAACAGTCTTTGCCTTGTCTTTGCAACTGTCTATGCCTAGCTTTAGCATCTATGGACTACAATAACATTTATACATATTTATTTATCTATGCATTTATCTATGCTATTTGGTTTTTTGGTTTACATGATAAAAATTATAAACACAAACTAATTTACTAAGGTTTACAAATATAATTAAAGTTTACTACAGTATAAAAATAAAATAATAAAATTAGATAATAACATAAAACTATTGGAATATGAATAAACGGAATACTAAAGACAAGTTACAGCAAATTCTTTACATAAAATTGGACTACAATCGATTTATATTCTTGTCTGATGCTGCCGGTTAATAAAACTAACAATAGTTATTATGTTACCAGACAAAGTAAACTGTAAGAGAAGGAAAAAATACGAAAGGAGATGAACATAACCAAAATATGATAACAAGAATATCTTGGAAAGTTAAAAGCAATGTAGGAATTACTTCTTGCCAACCAGTCGTCTAGATCGTTACCGACTATTAAAGTCAACTGCTGAACAAAGACCTCCCTAGATTGGCTCATAGTAAATATACGAATATTTATCATAGTCACGACGCGGTTTTTGTTTTTAGTCGCCAATAGGAAAACGCTTCTGCCCATCTCATGATTTGTTTCCCTCTATCGCCTTCCATGAAACCCAAAACCACTTACTACAACAATATTACTACAAAATTACTAAAAGAGCAGTTAGATTGCTCAAATATTCATTTATATAATATATCAAATTAAAAATATCAAAACTCTGCCATCTAGTGTTCAATAGCTACAACAAATAAAACAAGTTTTCAACACTAGATGTCACAAACATGTGAATGTTACATAACCTCATGTTATAAAGATTAATATACCTAGGCTTACAATTGATAAGAATCGTAATAAAAAGAATTACATTAATAATAAATAATTCCTTTTCAATTTACATATTTTTTCTTTGCGTTACTTGATCTTTACTGGATTTAATTCGACATTTATTTGATAACAACAGGCAGAATCTTTATTTCACCTATTAGCATATCCAGTTTCAAGACATTTTTCTGATAAAATTTGTGTATGATTTTATTTTCTCCTAATTGCAATTATTATTTTCTGTAAGTCGATGAAGTGTCTTAGATTAAATTAATTGTTGAAGCGACCGTAGCCTAGTGGCAGGGCGCGGACCGCGAACTTAAAAGGTCGCGGGTTCGAATCCACCATTCGACTACTGTCGTGAACCACTCCTAACACAAGCATTTTCTGCTTACCAGGAGTGGTTAAAGGGAATATTAGTAATGTTAATTAATAGGATTACTAATATTTTTACAAAAAAAAATTGTTAAGTATTTTCTCTAAGTTCACGAGGCGTCTTAGAGATTTTTTCTTAATTCCTACTGTTCAGTTTTAATTACTGTTCAGAAGTAAATGTCAGCCTATCATAAGTGCGCGTTAAGGGACCGTGGAGTGGTATTGGTTGAGCCTTTACTGCACACGTAAACATTGTATTAAGACGACGAGTTTCCCAGAGTGATGGAAAATAATAAAATAGGATCGTCATGCTGGTGCCTTAGAAAGGTTCATCAAATGACGTAGGAGGATATAGATCTGTAACGGTCCTGTCAACATCGACGATCAAGTGTTGGAGTCTGCTATCCATAAGAGTGTAATCTCACATAAGCGCGTAACTAGCAGATGCTCTGAAATGGCTTTCTACCAGCATGAAGTACCGCAAGCAAGCTCCTGAAAGCAGTAGCTGGTATCGTGCTGGCTGACAGCGGAGTACAAGTGAACGTCGCATATTTTGACTTCATAAAAACCTTCTACTTTGTTGATACCGACGTACTGCTTAGTAAGTTATTAAGCATTGGTTGAACGAGGAACTGTTTCGTATCGAAACCATATTGCGTTAGATCTCTTGTCAGTTATGGCAGCAATCTTGGTCCTCTTGAGTTAATATTAATGGTAAACGATCTTCCGAGCGTCGTGAAGGGCACTATATGTTTGGTTTTCGTAGACGACTTTAAGCTGTAAGGACTTTGATAGATTACAACGTGACATTGATGGTAGTAACGTGTGAGGATGATAAGTTGTAGTTTGTTACATCTAAATGTGTAAGACTAACTTTTTCTTGCGCACGAAATCTAGTGCTTTATAGCTATGTGCTGGATGGAGTAGCTGTAGCACGTGAGTGAGTGAACGAGGTTAGTGATTGGGTGTTCGATTCACCTCGGAATTTAATTTTCAAAATCATATATGTCTCCTAGACCGCGTACCGCAACTTGGGTTTTTTGCTACACAGTGCTCGTGTAATATTAAAGTTTCGTTTCGCTAATATTAAAGCCATAAATATAACATTATATAAAGGCTTAGTTAGGAGCCAGAAATTAAGTACAGACTTATGGAGGGTATCCAAAACATATTTGTTAGGTTTTTATATTAAAAGCAGTATGGGGTATATCCTTTTCACACATTTAAATATGCAACATTACTTCGTCGTTAGGAATGGTGGGATATCAGGAACTCCGTGTTAGGTAGGCTCTCGCACTAGTGTTATACTTCTTGTGTCATATATTTAGATAGAAAACCCTATTATATAGATATTTCTAGGAGGGTATATATTTGAATGTCGTGTATGTTGTGCATTTTGGAGGGTATAATATTTTAATATGAAGTATGTGTGGCGAGGGTGGCGACTGAGGCTGCTGGCGGTGCCGCGTGCTCGCAGCGAACTGCTGAGGGAGACAGACCACTTATCCTATATATGAGAAAGTAGACATATCCAAGTGTTCTCAGAGTGAATTCACAAAGACTGCATTATTCACCTTTATCACGTTCATTTCCACATCACGCGACGTCGCCTGAAATGCCCTAATACGCTGTGGCCTATCACGCGACATCACGTGATGGTCCCTTACAATTATGGAGTGTAGAAGCAAGTAGTACCAACTCCCATAGTAGAATAGTTGAAAAAGTAGTCATCTGTAAGCAGTAAATAACAGCACAAAAACTCTCCACAACAGCGCTGGAGTAGCTACTGGGATGAAATGAACTTAGCAGTTGTCGACGGTTTAAGTGTGCTGTTAAACGGCTTAGTAGCTCTACAATCTAAAATAATTTTATTTAGTAAATATAACCTCGAAAAAGTCGTCTATCACACTAATATTTTTCGGTGCGTTCTTTAAAGTATACCCCGTAGTTATAGTGGCGCCACTCTTGTTTAACGGTTTTCTTTGGACACTTTTTAATACACAGTCTGTACTCCTTACTTCTACACTCCATACTTACAATAATGCAAATGCTATAGAATAGGGACCGTAGCGTATAACCGTACCGTAGCGTAAAGCCAATGCTTTTGGTATTTATTTTGGCCAATCGAGAGGAGAATGACCTTTCAAGTAGTAGCGTGGCCTACAGGTAGCCACCTTGTATTGTTTGAAACTCGCTTGTTACTTCACTCAAAAAACAACGCGGTGTCGTCTGTCTTTGTTTGTATTACTTATTGCTCATTCGGTATTTAGGCTTCTGTTCTGGAAATATTTTTTTATAATGATTGACAGACCAAGACAGTTAAAAAGATCAATAATAGATGGTTCCAGTACATCGCGAATATCTGCGAGGAAATGACTAAAAAGTGCGGAAATGGAGGAAATATTAGGAGTCGGACGAAGATTTTTATGCAGGGAGTGATGTGGATGATATAGACTACATAGCTGACGAAGGTGGTGGTAGTAGTTCAAAGATCTGAAAAAGAAGAGGAAGAGGAGGTGGAGCGAAAAGCTGTGTCTGAACAGATTCAGTTGTCTGCGCCGCCACCGTCCTGTCAAATACAACCTCAGCCTGTCACCACGGACACCACGGACGACACCAACCTTGCAATTCATTCAGTCGCAGCGACAATTTAACCAAGCTGAGCCAAGCACCGAGCTCTAGCAGAGATCAAGAGCTGCATCTATGACACGTTAGACTAGTTAGTTCAATGAAAGATTTTCTAATTAATACAAATGAACTGATTGTGCCATTAATTTGGACGTTTTGTAGTAAAAATTTATAACAAATTACACTTTCGATGATTTTATTTACATTTTATTTCTAATTACAAATTATTTCCTTGGAAATACAAATCACGCGTATTCGAGTTATCGGCCATGTGGGCAATATTTATGCATAAACGTGCCCCGCCCCGTATGGCCGGTCACGCAACGTCGCGTGATAATAATGTTACGTATATATTCGAAATTAGAATTTCATTTGTTTATCCTCTAAATGAAATTAAACACTATTTTGAGACAAATGTGCGTTTGCAGGTCAGCGTGTTGTGGCTCGAACATTGCACCTAAGCCTGTCATCTATTCGTAGAATCTACAACCGCTATCGAGACACTGGTCACTTCTGAGAGAGATGATCGATTTATTGTATCAACTTATTTACGAACCGGCACCTTAATGCATTTCAACTGCAGCAGCAGCTTCAAGTTGTACAAAGGGTCTACAATTAGAAGAAGATTGAAGGAACGTGGACTGGTACCACACAAGCCAGCAAATGGACCAAAATTAACTGCAGACCATCGAAGAGCGCGCCTTGACTTTGCACGCGAGCACCTAAATTGGTTATACCTCCAATGGAGCAAAGTTCTCTTCTCTGGTGAATGTAAAATCATGCTCTATGGTAACGACGGAAGGAACAAGGTCTACAGAAGAGATGGAGAACGCTTTGCACAATACTGCATTGAAGAAAGGGTCAGTTATGTTAGTGGTTCGTGGACGGTTTGGGGAGGAATCAGCGCCGGCGGTAAGACAGAGCTTGCCTTCGTGTCTGGGCCACGTCTACCTGCTTTGAACTGTCATCGGTACGTGGAACAGTGCCTAGAGCCTCACGTGATGCCCTGTGCACACTTTATCAACAACGGGTTTACATTTATACACGATAACGCTAGAGCCCACACCGCGAGCGTCGTACGTGATTACCTTACCGAAGTCGGTATCTTCATAATGGAATGGCCAGCAAGGAGCCCGGACATGAATCCAATTGAAGATCTCTGGGATCAATTAAAGAGGTACATCCGAGCGAGAGATCCTGCCCCAGACTTACTTGACCAGCTGAAAAGTGCCATTCAGGAAGAAAGGGACAACATCCCACATAATGTCATCGTAACTCTAATCCGATCGATGAAAAACCGAATGGACGCGGTGATAAGAGCTCGAGGAGGGAACACTAGTTATTAAACGTTATGTAATATAATATAAAAGTTTTTTTAGTTTTTTTTCACCTACGTATGTTGTTTCATTCATTGCCTTCGTTCTCCATACAAAATAAAAATGACTCATTATAGAAAACGTGAAACCTATGCAAATTTAATTTGAATTCAGAACAATAACATTAAAATTTGAAAACCTCATAGAACTCACTATTAAGCGACATTTGATATTTATTCGTAAATAATGAAAAAAAACTGGTAAGTAATCCTTACAAAACATAAACTTGCAAGGTGTTTCGACTTTTTTGATGAAAGGTATATACAATATGTAACTAATTAACGCACACCCTCAGACACCCCAATTAGTATATTATGTTATAATCATAATACATACACTGAATTTTTAGTTAAACATTTTTATGCACTGATTATTTATCAAATTAGTTATACTAATTCCGGAAGAATGTTGTGGTCACAGTACAAATCCACGAACGCAAAAATTTTAAAGTGCTTGAAATAAAGTTCATTTTCCTTTATTTTTATTGAATGACAGATTTAGTAAAAAAACAAATAAAACTGCACTCTTAAAAGTCTTATTGCCTTAAGTTACGGTCCATTTCAGTTTGTTTTGACTGTACAGATTTAGTGTGACTGTAATTTACGTAGTTTTAATTATTTTTGGGATAAAAAATTACCTAATAGGAATCGATTCACTAAACGATTATGAGCAAAGTACTTTCTAAAAGTGCGTTAATTATGTTACGTGTTGTATATATTTCAGAATCTCTGCGTTTTAGTACTGGGAGTACCCAATGATGCATTTTAAGACAGCAATAATATATTATATGATGCAGAATTCTCTTTTTTCTCAGTCACAGTATTCAATTGCAACTTGTACATAAGACTAAGATAGTGTTGTTTAATGGTCATATCTAGTAGGTAATCTTTGCAGCCGACGTACTTTTCCATTCACGAGCCACCATTCAAGCATTGCGTAATCAACAAGTGAGGATCCCAGACTATCAATAAAAACCGAATTAACAGTTTTTTTTTTAATTTGGTCATCTATATAAATCCAACATTTTGGCGTGGCAATGAACGTGTTAATAATATGTTATAATATAACAATTAAAATAGTAGATATATCTGATGTATCTGGGGGCACGGTAGTGCCCCTGTAAATTCGAGCGAAAAAGCGGCACGGCCAGGCCATTTTTGACCCCCCTATAACTTCGTTGTGGATAAAACTAGAAGCCTGAATTTTCAGTATCCAAGCAGTCATTGTATAAGCACGGTATACTTCAAATGTCATTCAATTTGAACGAGTAGGTAATTATAACTACTCAAAGTTTCTTAATGGGGTATTTTACACCATGTAAAATAAAATCAAAAAATATATATTTATGATAGACTTAAGTATATGAGAAATATTGATTTATGTTTATAAAATTACATCATAAATTTTATATTTCAATTTTAAGAATTTTTTTTCGTCCTTGCCTTAAACTTAAAACGGTGTCCGCCATATTAGACATGTCGTGACGTCACTGATCCAACCTAAGGATATTTGTGTTCTGTATTACTGATTAAGAGAACTAGCTAACGTGCTGTGTTATTTCGAAAATTTTCAAGTTATAATTACGATTATTGAGTTTTATTACGAATATTATTGAAAAGGCATCATGGAAGACGTTTTCGTAAAAGCATAAAGTTATTACTTTCTGCTTTTTTTTTACCAATGATAAATAAATTGATGGTGGCAAAATTTTTTGCATGCAACCGTAATTTTTGTTCTGCTGAGTTGAGTGATGAGAAATATGTTAAAACATCAATATAAGTACTTATTACCAACTTTTGTTATTACAAAAACACAATATCGGGTGAGAGTGTATTTTGATAAAACATAGTTTAGTAGCTATCATAGTTTAGTTTATCTATAATTACAATAATTAGCAATCATTAGTCATAATATCTAAGTTAACGTAATTTATTTCAAAATTTGACTTGCGATACCCTTCACCTCATGATGTTTGTTTTGTATTAAATGATAGTTAAATATAAGTCATACTTACATCAAAATGATCTTCACAGAAGAATAATCTGGTTTATGTAGACATTGTATTCGGGTATCTTTTTGCCAGTTTTAGCCAAGTATTTCTTATATTTAAATCAGTTAGCACTTGAATCCATAACTTTCCCGGCGTTCTTATGCTCGTATTTTTGCATTCGGGCACAACACAACAATGATTTAGATGATAACTCATCATTAAACATTAAATAGTATCTTATTCCTTTGCAAAATCGGAAGAATCGACGACTGTGACATCACGAATTAAACAACAGAACATTCCTGTAGATACGGGCGCCGACCGACCAGACGCAGAAAGTTCGAGTGTGGGGCTTCTAGAAAGCTTAACTCTTCTGTTCGATACTAGATGGCGCTAGTGCCAGGTACCTGACGTCAACTTAGGCGCGTAACACTGCCTCCTCCTAAGACATGCTGGTCCCGAGCATTATCGGCCCCATAATAACGCGCCAGTCGATCCACATGGATGATCTTAGGACTACCTCTTGCACCTTTACGAAACTGCTCCGCAACGTCAAGGGCTGTCCTCTCCCATGGTGCACCAACACTGTACAATTTCGATGCTCCTCTATTACGAGTCTGAGGTCCCTTCACACCCGCACAACTTGTACATGTGCGACACCAATCCTCGACATCGTCACGATAATGGACCCAGTAAAACTGTTCTCGTATCTTCAGGAGAGTTCGTTTAACTCCCAGACGGACTTCTGAACAACCATTATGGTACAGATGTAGAACATCTGGCACTTTAGATTTAGAGACAACCATTTGCAAACGACAGCTGTCTCCTCGACCATTGTCCCATTTACGGCACACGACTCCACCCTGAATCAGCAAGCGGTCCCATTTGGCCCAATAGCTTTTAGTGGTTGAACTCATCGCTGAGACGTCGCTCCACTTGGGCTTGTGAGCACTGGCCTTCATCAATTTCAGAATCGGCTTGATGTCCGAATCTTCCTGCTGTGCATGTTATAAACTGTCCTTCCACTCGTTGCTGAGGTGGTCTGTCCTGATCATCCTCACGGATACCACTTCCTTACCCTCTTGCCTAGTACTGTTCTCGCAATCATCAGGATGAGGTCTTCTTGACAATGCATACGTGTTGCCTCGCCATTTCCGCTTGCAGTGTCCGATAGAAAAGTCGTATTCCTGCTGCTGCTGGGCGGTGCTGTAAGTCGTACCTCTACCCCTCGAGATCGATCACCTTCCCTTTTCACAGATCGCTTAGGGCAGCTGCATCGAAGATGGCCCCTTTCCCCACAGCCATAGCACATAGGGCTGTATCCTTTATTGTGGTCGCGAACCGTAACTGCTGCAACCTCCCTAACGTGAGAGGAATGATGATCCTGCCACCGCCAGGCGGTGCCGTTAGCTGCAGTACGCTCTCGAGATCGATCAACTTCCCTTTCTACGGTTAGCTTAGGGCAGGTGGATCGAAGATGGCCCCTTCCTCACAGCCATAGCACCTAGGGCTCTATCCTTTCCCTTCAATGAGCACAGGTACAGACTGGTATGCTTTTCGAACCATCTTCTCCACCTCAAGGGCCCACTGCTGCAGGTTTTCGTTGCTGCGTTTCACGCGATTTTTTATGCTGCGCGCGGAAGACGTGTTCCAGGTGAGCGTCGCCATATCTCGCCTCCAATGCCTCAAGGAGCTGCTCGTAGGTCACTTTCTTACTGAGAGCTTCCAACACAGTTAAGGCTTGGTCGCGCAGGCCTAGGGTGAGCGCAGTCATGGCTTGGCTTTTATTTCAGCCGTTCGCCTCAATGACGGCCTTGAACTGGATTTTGTAGGTGGACCAGGAAGCAGTCCCGTCGAACGGCGGCATTTTGAATCCACGTAGCGAAGGTGTTGTAGCTACTACGGGAGCTGTAGTTGCATCCCCAAGTTTGAGTTCGTCCAGTGATTTCTTCATGTTAGCCATTACGTTGTCAACTCGGTTGTTTACTTTGTCGATTCGGGTTTCAGCTTTCTCGATTCGGGTTTCAGCTTCCGACAAGCGGTTGTCATGCTGAGCAACCTTATCCTTCACCTCCTTCATCTCTTTCCCGAAGGTAGCGAAGGTCCCGAAGGTAAGGTCCGTAATCATCTGCTCTTCCAACCGACAGGCCTGTTCCTCTTGTCCGCCCCGTAGCTGCTCTTCCAATCGGCGTGCCTGTTCCGCCTGCTGGTGGGCTTCTTCCTCCTGTCGGCGGGCCTGTTCCTCCTGTCAGCGGGCCTGTTCTTCCTGCTGCTCCTTCAACTGACGGGCCTGTTCCTCTCGTCCGCGCTGCAGCTGCTCTTCTAACCGACGAGCCTGCTCCCGCAGCATCACCATCAGAGCCCCTAAGTCAGGTACTGCAGATGCAGGAGCTACCGACGGGCCGGCCTCCGTGGCCAGCGGCTGGCCCTCCGACGTCTGCGGCGTTGCACTACCAAATTGTCTCTGTTCCGTCTCCTGCTGGCGTTGACTTCGAGTACGGAAACCTTCCGTTTCCTTCTTAGGTAAAATCGGCATGATTTTATCCCACTTCTGACACCAATTGTTACGAGCTCAAGGTTCGTGACAGTAAAAACTGCCGATTGAATTACCCAAATTTACACTTTTATTACCGAACACCAATTAAAACTTAAAACACTAATAATTAATCACACTGATTCACTTTATTTCGCTCCTTCGACCAGACGCAGAAAGTTCGAGTGTGGGGCTTCTAGAAAGCTTAACTCTTCTGTTCGATACTTGATGGCGCTGTTGGTCGAAAGTTAAGATTGACATTTTCTAGGAAGCCCTCCTTGCTCTGGTCCTCAACACTAGATGGTGCTAGTGCCAGGTACCTGACGTCAACTTAGGTGTGTAACAGTACCTACAGCCTTAAGCACATTACTCACGGTCTCTCTTGCTGTACGTCCTGCCGAGATCATGCACGACGTACTATGCAAAACGACAAGTAGCCTTGACGGATGTTAATAATTACGTAAGCCTACGGGCCCACTTCGTAAAATATTTTTTTTCCTATTTAATTCACAAATATGTGTAATTCCCTTTTAGATTCATACAGTAGCATAACATGGGCACTGTTATCGCCGAATCGCCTCCAAGATGTTAGGGTAAAAAAGTAGGAAATAGTTTATCGTTATGCGTGTTGCTGTAATACGATGATGTTGATAACTTATTGTTTATAACGAATAGCCTTGTGATCAAAGGAAAAAAATAAGTTGTTCAATTTATAATAGTTATTATGTATGTATACAATTATACAGCTTACAAGGATATAATTAATGATAAATATAAACGCCTATTTGAAGGTGCTTGATTGAAGACACTAATTCATTAGTTTAACTATCCTATACCTTTAAACGAGCAATTCTTATATTATATATATATATATATATATATATATATATATATATATATATATATATATATATATATATATATATATATATAATAACAATCTCGGAAACGGCTCCAACGATTTTCATAAAATTTTGTGTGCAGGGAGTTTCGGGGGCAATAAATCGATCTAGCTAGGATTTATTTTTAGAAAATGTCTTTTTGTCCGTGTTTTTAAGCAATGAAAAACTGCTACAATATCGTTAAAATAAGAAGGTAAATTTTTACAGTTTATTAATGATTACAAATAGCTTAATTGGTATATTGGACGGTCACAAAATCGTAATACCATGGTCCGAGCCCAGACCGACCGACCGATTTCTTTTTAATTTTTTTTCAAGTTCTTTTCTTTTTTGAGAAAATCTATTTTTTCGAGCCCTTTTTTTAGTATTTTTTAAAAACACGAAAATTGAAATTAAACTAATTGCACTCATGATTTTTTATTCAAATAACCAGTTCAGTTTTTTCTATTATGTCGCTAAGATCAAAAAATAATATTCGTATTTCATGAGTATGTAATTTGTATCTAAATATAATTTCCAAACCACACGAATTAAAAAAACCGAGCGAAAAATACCGAGCAAAGCTCGGTCAACCGGGTACTTGATTTTGAAACAGTTTGCGAATTAAATTATTTTGGCTATTAATTTTAATTCTCGTAGGTTGACTAAGAAATATATAGAAAACTTAGAAAAAGTTCAATGTATTTAGAAACAGAGAATACACTAAAGTATTTGATCTTGACTTAGATTCATTCAGCTCGGATATTTTAGTACTGCATTTCAAATGACAATTCATGCTACATGCAGGTTCATTCTCTTGCAAGCGCTGTTTCATCACTTTTGCTGATGTAAGCGTTACAACTTGCCTAGTATCTCTTTCTGACATTTACGTTCCATTGAAAAACATTTCTTACTCGCTTTTCTCCTCTCTGTTCCATTGGTACTTTTATTCTGAACTTTTCTTTTTGTTGGTAGATTATTATGACTTTGTTGTAAATCGTTCTGACATATAGAATTTGGTACATCTTAAGATGTGCTTGAAACATCCTCTGCAACAGCAGTTTAAAGGAAATTGGCACTAACCCAATTTTCTGATTCTGAATCAGAATAATTATCTGCTGCTGTATTTGAATCTGGCCGATAATCTTCATCTTTAATTGAATCATCACTATTGCTGAGATCAAATCATCATCTAACATTCTGAGAGACTGGGCTGCTATGAAAGAATCTGTCCGAATCTGAAAAATGTTACATCTTTATAATGTAAATCTAATTGGTAACTTTGAGTAATTAATTCTTCAGTTAATATTGACACAGATTCTTCTGAAATATTAATATCATTATCTAAGAAAACTATATCATTATTATCAACCATCTCAAAATCTACATTCTCGTTTTCTTCGTATTGTTATTCACTTGTAAGTAATTCTTTAATGGCGTCTCTTATTTCTTTATCTGCAGTAAATAGGTAATAGGTTAAATTATTAATTAATTATATTGATTAAATAGGGAACTTTAATCCTAGGAAATTAAGTAATGATTATTTTAAATAACCCAAAAATATTTGATTGAGCTAAAACTCATATAAATAAAAATACATAAACCAAATGTATTATCATTTCAGCAAACAAGAAACTAAAATAGGCAAAAAATTTAGCCAAACTATAATCCAAATTTCATATTTAACTAGTTAGTTATTTTATACTACAGATATCGGTATGACTAATATTATTTATTTTACAAATGAATCATAAATTCTTAAAGTCCTGCAAAAAATAAGTTTGTTAAGTACATTTGATTCACAAGCATAAAATCTTAAGTCCTTAGCAAATATTCCTTATTAAATAATATTGTTCATACGTGGTAGAGCGGGCTGCAGTTATATTAGTAGCATAGTTGTAGCACGAATGGGTTGGCTCGACCAGGGAAGGACCACGCTCTTACAGAATACCAGCGTAAAATAGCAGCTTAATGCTGGTGTGTTTCTTATGGTGAGTGTAGAGAATCGGAGACCTTTTTAGTGGAATCGAGGTATTCCATTTTAGTCCTCACGGGTGACAACGCATCTGCATTTGCACCCGTACCCGATTCGTAATGTAGATGTCAATGGGCCACGGCAACCACTTACCATCAGGTGGACTGTGTGCTCGTTTCTCGACTCGTTTCTCACTCAATACTATTAAAAAAAAGACGTGTGGCACTCGGGGACTGCCGCGGTAAAGCTATTGCATATCATTTTTTATAAACTTATGCAATTATAATTAATTATTTATTTTATTTATGCAGTTAAGTCTCTGATATTAAATCAAGTTACACTTTTTGAGCGTGGTGACCGATAAGAAAACAATTTTTTTTCTCTTATTGTATAAATGAGAAGTTAATATTGTTTAAAATATTTTTAATATCTTACAATACATGTAGGTTATTCAGGAATTTTTATCATTCAGTTAGCAGCTAGTGTACACGCATACGACTAGTCGCACGCACACAAACACCGTGCCGAAGTCTGCCGAGTGCCGAAGTCTGCCGAACTGAAACGACGTTAGACGATGCACGGCTTTCAACGCCACACCTCCGTGCCCGTCGGAGTTTACCGATAATCTGACGTCATACGACGTAATTCAAATAACTGCAAAACCAAACATAATATCTTAATTTAACAAAAATAGCCTTTCACAAAAATGAATCTAGTTAAGTATAGAGTAATTTTGTACAGATTAGGTATATAGTTCGCACTCTTCCTTAAGATAGTGATCATAAAAAGTAAACTCGCAGTGAGAGCACAAAAACTCAACACTATCAAGTAAATAAATAATATTTTCGGAGTTATTCATGTCAGCAACAATACGCCACGGTCTATTGTAGAAATTAACAACCCATTGGCAGTCATTGCAGTAAAACCTTATATTAAAATGAGTTTCTTCCCAAGGTCATATTAGGTTATTAATCACAATATAAGAAAATGAACTTCTATTAAACCTGTCAATATCTACAATTAGTACTTATTTACAATAGTAAAATAAATGATAATATAGTCAATCTGTAATGTACGAGTATCACGGCTGGGGAATCCTAGATATTTTTTCGTATTTAGTAAACGAATAACTAGTTGATAAATTAATCATGATATATATATTTTTTTTTGGCCGGAGACTAAAATGATATTGCTTTTTTTTCGTAACTGCAGATTCTGTGGATTTATTTCATTATTTTGAACAATATACGAAACTTAAGTGACTAAAATTAAATCTAATCTGAACCAGAATCATAAAAACTGTATTATTCGGGCTAAACGAATCTAATAAAGATCTGTTATTTTTGTCTCCTGCAAAAAAAACAGACTATAGGAATCTATCGAATACCTACATAAACAAAAATCACCTATAAATAAAATATTACGAAGCGGAATAACTAATAAGAGTGACAACGTCGCACTATACAAAGGAATTGCGTTAAGACGATGTCGTTGAGAGCCGTGGTAGCTCACATGGTTAGCGCTCGTTATAGGTATCACAGTACGGGAGCAACCCGGGTTCGATCCCCACTGGCACCAATGAAATTGTTGCGTGCTGATTTAGCTATCAGTTGGAAAGTCTGTTTTTCTGGGCCGTTTTGTTTTGTTACACTGACATCTCGCAAGTCACCTAGGGACCTAGGAGGTTGTCGGTTGCTAATTTTTTATTTTTCTTTAAAATTTTCGTCGGTAAAATAACATATTTATAAAAGTAAAAAAAGTAAAGTTACAGCCTATATACGTCCCACTGCTGGGCACAGGCCTCCTCTAATTTCTGAGAGGGTTTTAAGGCAAGGAAATGTCCGCCACGCTGCCTCAATGCGTGTTGACGAACTTCACATTTCTTCGAAATATATATTTTTTAATTTCTCAGACATGCGCTACCAGCATGCGACGACGCGGCCCGCGTCGTCGCATGCTGGTAAACGCAAGTGGCAAGCCGCCACTTGCGTTTGCCGCGCTTTGTCTCGCCACAGAGTGGCGAAATCACAGTAATATAGGTATTTTATAAACAGCACCTGTCTAATATTATGAAATATGTAGATATAACTTAAAACTTACCTTGATAAATGTATTACCCTTTTGTTTGTAATATTTTTTTAGACCTCTCTTCAATCGTTTCTGCTTATTCCCCTTGTTTTACAAACTAAACTTAAACATTAATAAAACTGTACAATTAATAAAACTATAAAACACAACTATTAAACAAGAATCAGAAAAAACCTACTCCACTATTAACAAAATTAAATTTTTGCAGTAATATTTTACGATTTTATTTCGTAGTGCTGAGCTCTCGCAACGCGGCGTACGTCCACCTAGCAACACGATGCGCCCCGCACTGAATTCGTGGACGAATGCGGGGGTGATATAGACGCAGTATTTAATCGGGACGCATTTTTAATTTATTATCATAAAAATAATACATATTTCTAAAAAGTAACCAAACCAAATTATTTTATTTTGTATTGCAAAGCAGTAGATATTTTTTTATATTCCTTTGATAAACAATGAAGGAGTAAAGTGGTTTCATCTCAACGATTTGGAGGTGATTTGGGTATTTTTTTATTTATTATGTGACACCGATAGAAAAATTATGGGTAAACCAAATTACGTATCAGATCATGTAGATTACTAGCTATTTTTTTCGTATGTAATTTCTCTGTAAGTGTCGACGAAAAGTTGGTTCATCTGCACGCTTATTTCAAGCTTTTTGCGAGAGAGCAGCCTTAATAATAAATGCACTTTGTTCATTCATATTCAGAATTTCAAAACTCTTCGACAAAGACAACAAAGACTGAGGAAAAGAAACGACGTTAGACCATCGTTAGACAATGCACGGCCTTCAAGCCACACCTCCGTGCCCGTCGGAGAGCGTGAGGTTTTTTTCGTTACGAAATTTCTGGATTTTCCCGCACTCAAGGCCCGCGATAGAAGCTATGCAATAGCTTAAAAATAATTCTAAAATAATTATATTTATAATAGTATTACATCGTAATTCAAATACTTAACGAAAGTAACGGTGCTAAGAAACCAACTAGGCCATTTTTTACCTTTTTGGCTAGAATTTCAACACAACTTAAGCTCTAAAATAACGATATTAAGTCAACTTACTCATATTTTGAGTTGTACACCCGTTGGTATATTTTCTGCTAATATTAATATTCTTAAAACACAGCTGCGAGATGCCATTGTTGAATAAACCTTGTTTAATAAAGTTTTTTCACTTAATTACGTTAGCAAAACTGCATTCATTACGTTCAGAAACAAACTATGCTATTTGGACTTAGGATGTGTTCTTTTTAGGGTTCCGTAGTCAACTAGGAACCCTTATAGTTTCGCCATGTCTGTCTGTCCGTCTGTCCGTCCTCGCTTAATCTCTGTGACCGTTAGCACTAGAAAGCTGAAATTTGGTATCAATATGTGTATCAATCACGCCGACAAAGTGGTAAAATAAAAATTGGAAAAAAATGGTTTATTAGGGTAGCCCCTCTATATGTAATGTGGGAAGTGATTTTTTTAATTTCAACCCTAACGTGTGATATATTGTTGAAAAGGTATTTAAAAATGAATAGGGGTTTACTAAAATCATTTTTTGATAATGTCAATAATTTCGGAAATAATCGCTCCAAAAGTAAAAAACAATGTGCCCCCCCCCCCCTCTAACTTTTGAACCATAAGTTTAGAAAATATGAATAAAATCTGAAGAGTAGAACTTTATAAGGATTTTCTAGGAAAATAATTTTGAACTTGGATGGAAACAACAGTACCCACTACCGGGAGCAGTTGCAGGAGCGCGGAGCGCTGCTGGAGCGCGAACATAATGGATACCCACCTTTAAACTCATAAGTGGGAACACTTATTGTGACGGACGGAAAACTACGGAACCCTACACTGAGCGTGGCCCGACTAGCTCTTGGCCGGTTTTATTTGATAATTGAGTGACACAAAAGCATATGTTCAGATGAGATCGTATACCTTTAAAGTAATCTGGAAATCGAAAATATTACCGAATTCGAATGTTTATAGTTTTTTTTTTAAATTGGATTTAAAATACCACCTAGGCTGCACTAAAAGCATGGGGAATGGAATATTTCCACTGTTCCTGTCATATTATAATCTTTTTAATTGAAAACTCCTTGGTTTTAAAAATCGCAAACCATTTATTTATTTAAAAAAGATTCTTGATCTTGTCACAAGGTTTTGCCAAACTTGTTTAGTCGTTGAGAAAATGAAATTGACTCGAGAAAATTCAAGAGCGATGATTTATTACGACTTTCGAAGTGGTTTAACACAAAAACAGTATGTTGACCGGATGATTTCTGCATTCGGTGATAAAGCCCCATCCAAAACCACAGTTTATCGCTGATTTGCTGAATTTCAACGTGGGCGTGTCAAGCTCAGTGATGGTCCCCGTCAAGGTCGCCCAAAAACTGCAGACACCCATCAAAACGTTGATGCTGTGCGTAAGGTGATTGAGGAAGTTCGACATGTGACATACCGCGAAATTCAGGCAACTTGAGACATTGGCATGAGTCAAATATAAATAATCTTGCATGAACAATTAGGTGTGAAAAAGTTATTTTCCCGATGGATGCCGCATTCGCTCTGTGAAGAGCAAAAAGCGGCTCGCGTTACTTGGTGCGACAGAACTCTCGAAAGATTCCACGCAGGATCCTCAAATGCTGTATACAACATCGTATCAGGTGGTGAATCCTGGATATATGCGTACGAACCCGAAACAAAAAACCAGTCACGAGTTTGAGTGCTCGAAAATGAGTTAAAACCAACAAAAATTGATCATTCACGGAGTGTTGCAAAAAAATGGTGGCCACGTTTGTCTCCAAAACCGGCCATTTGTTTGCCACAGGTCGTTTCTGAATTCCGTGAAGAGAACTGCAACCGCCGCATCATCCTCCATCGCGCTCACCACTGTGGCCGTGGAAGGAAAAGGGCAGATCTCCCGCCGGGCAAGGTGTTCTGCCCGGGGAGCAGCCAACACTCCGTGTGATAGTTCGGAGAAGTTCTATATATACTGTTTATGATTCGGAATGTTGATAGCACGATTTAGGCTTCGGTGTTTTTTCGCTTGTGGCGCGACGACAGCGCCGCTACATCACCCCCCTGCTCAGACCGGAGGTCGATAGTGCAGCCTTGTTGCCGACTAATGCAAGTGCCAGGAGATTGCCTTGTAGTCTGCAGTGAGTCGAGAAGAAGGCAAGTAATCTGCGAGAGTGCCGTGAAGCAGAGGCGAGCAGTAAGGCTCAGAGCCGTGCCGAACACTGTATATCGTAGAGAGTAGCTTGAAGGAACAGGAAGCATTATTATTCCAGTGCTGCGATGAACCTTGTGAAGCTAGCTGGCTTGCAGGATATGAAGACTGCTGACGATATCTGCTCGGGAGCGAATGGGTGGGGTATTCTGTGACGATGATGAAGCTTTAAGTTTCCGAAGGTTGTTGGTTGCGTGTTCAGATCACGACGGGGTCACCACTGTGGCCGTGGAAGGAAAAGGGGAGATCTCCCGCCGGGCAAGGTATTCTGCCCGGGGAGCGGCCAACACTCCGTGTGATAGTTCGGAGAAGTTCTATATATACTGTTTATGATTCGGAATGTTGATAGCACGATTTAGGCTTCGGTGTGTTTTCGCTTGTGGCGCGATGACAGCGCCGCTACACGACAGTAGTGCGAGTTCTCACACCGCACACGAAACAAAAGAGTTTTTAGAGCAAGAAAACATAGAATTATTAGACCATCCGCCGTACAGCCCCGACCTAAGCCCTAATGATTTCTATACTTTCCCTAAAATTAACAGACAGAGATTTTCATCACCTGAAGAAGCTGTGGACGCCTACAAAACGGCCATTTTAGAGACCCCAACTTCCGAATGGAATGGTTGCTTCAATGATTGGTTCCATCGTATGGAAAAATGTGTCAAATTTCGCGGAGAATACTTCGAAAAGCAATAAATACATTTTTAATAATAGTAATGTTGTGTCACTTCCTTGATTCCCGAAATTTTCAGTGCCGCCCTAGTATACCACCAAGTAGATCGTTAATTGTTTGTTTCAATGACATTACAAAGTGAATGTCGAAAAAGATGGACTTAGGATAATATACCTCTGGTATTATAAAGGCATTCAATCTTTGTTGTTAGAGGAATTGGTGCGTTTGCATTTTTATTTTACGAGTAGGTGTTAACGTCTATGTGCTACTAGGTACTTTTTTTTCATCATATTTTATTTTCATCTAAAAAAAAGACCTAGTACTCTCTATTCAATAATTTGTGAGCTATTTGGTATACTTACGTCCAGTAGTATATTGAAGATGTATGTAGTATATAGTTTCAAGTTTTATTTATGATGATTACTCAGTGTGATTTTCAGAACTAAAGTTTACTATATAATATTTTACTAGTAGACAACAGGTAATGATTACTAGATGATTTCATTTCGTATTTGTATGATGTAACCGGAACTAACTGTGGCTATGCATTTGGTTGAGGCGATACGGGGCCACGGGTCGCGACCTTCCTGAGCTTACAGGTTAACCTGTAAGCTCAGGAAGGTCGCGACGTGTTATATTGCCGTTCGCTTGGGACCTTAAAATGGCGGAAATAGAAAATTTTTCCCTAACTTGCAAATTTAGCTGTATTTTCACTTTGAGACAATATTTATGGATAAAACTTACAAGAATTCTTCTTGAATGTATAAATTTTTAGATGTATAGATATTGTAATAAAATTCATAAATTACCCTTTAAAAGCATAGTAAGTAGTAGATACTTCATTTTTAGTAACGAAAATATTAAAATAATTTCTACACGTCACTCGGAACAAGTGTTTGTATGGCATACAGATGAAGCTCGAAGTTAGCAATGATAAGTCAAGAGAAACCTTTGACGTGTATTTGAGAATTTTTAAATTAATAGTTGGTAATAAATTACCAAGAAACCGATTTTGTATCTTAAACCACAGCCAGCCGATGTTTTTGCAGTTAATTTTTGAGCTTTTTTAATTATTTTTGTCATTATTACTAGCAAAAAAATCTATTAATGCATCTTGTCTACAAAACCGTGCATAACTGTAGCATTGAAACTGGTCATATTACGAGTATACAGTACCACTAACGGTTGCCAGTCTATCTATTTTTTATTTCTTAATTATTTCTGGCTTCCTGAGCATCCTTGATGTCATTTATAGCCAATCTATGGCACAATCTATGACTATACCATGTCTATAAAAACCGCGTATTACGGTAGCATGCACAGTCAGCGTCAGATAGAAGGAAGCGGACAAGGTGGTCAAATATTTTGAAACATCCAAAGTGATCATAAACATTAAACCATCCATAATGTACAAATGATTGAGAACATTAATCTTGCTCAAATATATCGGAATACATATAAGGCCAAATATATGAGATTATTTAACCGTTCAAAATTATAGTAACAAACAACGCCAATGATGTTCGTAAATTTGGAACACTTTAGGGAAAAGAAATTTTATATCGATATCGTAGGGTTGAAATTTAAATGATTTCTAAATCCATATCATATGATATGTATATGTATCTCATCAATAAAATGATTGTAATTTTCTTTTATTGAAACGATAACATTATTCTTATTTAATTAAACTACCTAAAACAGTGTAGTGGCGATGTAAGAATATCCACATCGTAAGCGGCAACAGAGGGAAATCGAAACAAAAGATGAGCAGGAGCATCCTCTAGATAACAAATCAATATTATAAACAACTGCAGTTGCCAACCTACCTGCCAGTCTCTACTATTATATCATTTCATATTATTAATTATAATAAATTAACTGCCTTGTTGGTCTAGTGGTTGTAGTGGTGCGACTGCTGATCATGAGGTCCTGGGTTCGAATCACAGGTCGGGCCAAAAGATTGGTTATTGAGTTTTGCCGTCAAGGAATTCTCAGTAGTTGCCCGGAGTCAGGAAGTTGGCGGGTGTCTCACCGTTTACCGTCCCATCTGATTATGAGGGTGAGGGAATAGAGAGTGCACCTGTGCTTGCGGCATACACTTGGGCATTATAATCGTGTCCTCCGCCGATGGCTAGTCTCCGTTGAGGCAGGCCGCCGTGGCCAAAATTCGGTCTGAAGGACATTATTATTATTAATGAACAATAAGGGTTTATTATCAGTTAATATTATTACTTTAGTCCCTTTAAATAAGTTTCATATTTTCTTTTAGTTTTACGGCGTAAAACTCTGTTAAATACAAACCAATTTATTTCGGAGCCTTTTAAGGCTTTACTGTGATAGCCTAGTATTCTCATCTCATTACTATCATCGATTTGATACAGGAATGATTCCACACAAGTAAATACAAGTAAGTACTACATAGATAATTTTCTTTCGAAGCCTAGTAATTTTAATATCAAATTAATTTTTTCGGTACCTACTCGGTATCGAAGGAAAAGAACCTATATCGAATTGAATGACGTACAATTGTGAACACATCTTTTCGTCGTCGTCAATACGCTATGTCGGCAATGAAAATTGTTGGCGATGCGAGATAAATATCTCATTAAATCTTTTAATGTATCTTACGAATTAAATATCAAAAATAATTAATTTTATTAAATGCTAATTTCTGGATAAAAAGGAATAAAGAAATGTTATTGTAAATAACTTAGAGTCATGCATTATTTAGTAATCGGCTATGTAATGCGATATGGATAAAGAATTAAAAATAATTTATTGCTTTAAGCACTTTGTTTTAATACGTGATAATAAGGCATTCTAATGTGTTAGAAAAAGACAGTTTAATGCTAGAGTGAAAAGGTGTATATGTGTAGACAAGGACAAGTACATTTAAAAAGGGATGGCAAGAGCCTCCTAAATAGTCCAGAGGGTCCACTACACCATCACACCATAGGTGCGACACCTTGTAAAGATTATTAACAGAAAAAAAGGCGAGCATGAACTGTTTTTGGGAAATATTAAAAATATTAAGATATTATTTAAATTATATTTTCGTTTATTTTTTAAAGTTTTCTAAAACGAATGTAATAGCAACTCGTAACTATTTTTGCGAAATTCTGTATTGTGTATTATTGTAAAATAAGATGATAGAAGTATTAATAGGATTTTGTTTTAACGATAAAATATCGAGATAATGGAGATATTAAATAGTGCGTTAAAGGTGCAGTTTTGCATAAAGTTTTGCTTAAAGATTTTACATTACATTTCAAGTTTTAAATTCTCACATTAAACTGTCGTATTGTTTAAGATTCTCGTAAGTGAAAATTTTTAAAGAAACTGTACTGTGAAAACTGAATTTAGTATTTTAAGATGTTATAAAAGTTGTATTTAATCGTTAAGGTTTATGACCATATAAAATTGTTTGTAAAAACGTCTACGTCTTACGTCTTTAATTTTATCGATGCCTTATGTTATGTAAATGTTTTATTGTTTTTAAGATGTGTTTAAATTTATACTTTTTGAGAAATATAATCCACGCCCAGTTATCCCCTGGGGCCCCAAAAAGTCTAACCCACCGCGGATTTTCATCACCCCACACCAGGCACAATCCTCTTTGGCTGATGACCTGAAATAAGTATATTCTGTTATTCGTAGCGTAAACATAGGGGAGATTGCCATCCTTGCGCGCAAACTGCGCGCTGCTCGGTCCCCTCAGGACCATTTCCTTGCTCTTGCTGAGCATCACAATCTTTTGTGTTCACTTTAAGTCAATTTAATATTAGAGCCTCCTGTTCCTACCATATCCCACGGTCGTATCAAGCCAAAGGGTTTATCGCTTGTCTCTTTTAACATCCGCGGTTTGAATTTTAACATCCTCCCTGAGCTTAAGCTCTTTCTTCGAGATCGCGAAGGCAACCTCCTCCTCCTCTGGGAGACCCACCTCAAACCAAAGGACCTCAAGGACCTCTGCAACAAAAAGTATTCGCTTCTACGTGACGACAGACCTGACCTCTAAGGCGGCGGTACTGCCATTTACTACAAGAAGTCACTTCACTGCTCCCACATCCCTATTCCGCCGCTTACCAATATGAAAGCCACGGTACGTAAGCTCGCCTGTCTCACTACTACTCGTAGTGGCATGGAACTGCTTGGTATGACTCAGTCCCTCGACCTTACAGTCTACAACCCCCTAGCTGTCACACACTATCCCGACAATGTCCACCATGCTTCTGACGTGCTAGACTTCGCGTTGATAAAAGGAGTATCCCTCAACCTAAGAGCAATCGAGACTCTCGATGATCTAGGATCCGACTAACGTCCTGTCTCCCTCATCCTTGGCCATCAGCCACCTCCTCAAACTCCCTCCTCCAAAACTTTTACCAACTGGAAGGGCTTCAGGGAGTCCTTAGCATCAGCTGTGGGCTCTCCGGACTCCCCGTTCACCCTCTCTGCCGACATCCACGACAGTACTGAAAAAATCGACACCGCGGTCGATACTCTCACCACCTTCATAAAATCCTCCCTTAAGGCGAATGCAAGGGTCGTCCCTGTTGCTAATAAAAATAGTCTCCAATCAGATATTAGCAACCTTATAAAAGCCAAGAGAGCTGCTCTCCGGAGAGCTGCACTCTACCCCACCCATGACTATAGGCGTACGGCCAATCGTCTTCAACGAGAAGTCCGTTCACGCCTTTCCGAACTAAGAGATCTCGAAAAGAGCAAACCCATGGAGAATATCTCCCCCTCACATACAGCGTACTACCAGATGGCGAGAGCCCTTTGTATAGACGCTATCATTCACACTCCCCCTCTCTCCCGTCCCGACGGTTCTAGGACGAGGACGATGAAAATGCGGAATGTTTTGCAGACAATATTGCCCTGCAATGCTCTCCCAGCTCACATCTCACTAACCCCTCCCACATCCTGGCAGTGGAGGATGAAGTCCGCCGCCGGAACTCACCCCCACTGCCTTTGACCCTATCACTGTGTCCAAAGATGAGCTTTCATCCATCATAACAGGACAGAATGACAAAAAGCCCGGTGCGGGTGCGGATGGCATCTCCAACCAAGCCCTTTTAACATTTTCCGGAGCAGGTGATCACCTTATTGGCTATAATCTTCAACGCCTTCTTCAATCTCAGCTACTTTCCCACCTCGTGGAAAGAGGCCTATTTCCCTAGTGCCTGTACTATAAGTAGGGAATTAAAAGGATATACAGTCTAATAAGTTCATGTTTGGCGTATAGACCGGGACCATTCACTGGGGCCCGTAATTACAGTCGTCAACCACTTTCTTTTGAGTTTCTGAATAAAACGTCTTATCAGGAGTGACGCCCACCGCGACTCGATTTCCGTTGATTCCTAACCCAACGAGGTGTGGCATAGGAAAGAGGGCCATAAGAAACTAATGTTCATTGTTAAGTCTATTGTTTATTATAATAATATATAAATAATAGTACTTATGCATATCACTAGACTATTTTATTTATCACACAATTTTTGGACTTATAAAAGGAAGTATCGATAAGAGTAAGTATCGATACTTTTGGAAGTACTGAAATGAGTAGTATCGCAATACGATTAAAGTGCTCCTTATATGAGTAGGTATCGATGTTTTGGTAGTATCGAAACATTCCAAATCTGATATATATACCATACGCACACTAGAAAAATCTGTTTGTAAATAATATTTTTTACATACGGATTGTTCTAATTCTTTGTGATATAATTGTATTGTATTAATAAATTGTTGTTCTACGAAATCAAATGTCTTCTATTCTTTTTCGCCCATTGGAACATATAGCCCTATTTAAGCAATTCACAGAGCGGCATTGTAAGAATCTTCTATAAAAATTGCAAAGACCTAAAAATGCCCACAATCGCTTAACCTTTTTGGGTGTTTAAAATTATGTATATACTATGCCACATTAGTACATTGTTCTTTGTTGGGCAAGAATAACTGTCAGATTTATGTTTTCGACTTACGCACCTAGTGCATTCAGGGGTGGATATTTGAGCATCTATTTTATTTATTTTAGTGTTTGTTTTATGTTCAAACCCATTTAATTGTCTCTCCACAGTCTCAAGAGCATTAGTCTTGAACTTCTCGTCTTGTTCTCGCTTAATTAAGCGATACAGGTGTCATTAATAGTATAGGTTTTGCTTAGGAGCAAAATAATCATCAAATTTCTGTGTCGCGCTATCCATATCGTTGATTGGTTCGTCTGATGCGCCGGGGATGCTATGAAAAATCTCCTATAGATAGCGCTAATCTACCGATATGTAATAACAATTATCGCTGGCGTATCCCTACGCCATAAATTTTTTAAGATACATATTTTAAGATAATTAATATTATTGAGCGTTGCTTCCATTTCTCCCACCCCAAGCCGACAAATGTCTGATCCCCCGACAATTAAAGGATTCTACTTTGGTTAACTGGAACATAGTTAGGTGATATTTAGTTAATTATGATTCGTGTAATTAGAGATCGATTTTATTTCATAGCACACATCGACTAAGAAGCGGAGGTCACTCTCAACTCAAATCTTTTCCACCAACTTTATATTGTACTTATTTAAAAAAAAGTAAACCAATAGCAAGAGGAGTTTTCAATTAATACTTCTGACGTAGTCATAAGAATATATATTTCGATTATTATTAAAAAAAGATAATTGAAAATTAATTTCACTTGGTCGTCAGTTGGACGGTATGGATGTGAACAAGATATCTTTCCAACGAACTTATCACTTTGATTTTTTTTATTAGCTTTGAATTTTAATTCTTACAAAGCCTTTTGAAGTTCACTATTGTAAACCGTCCCGATATGAGTAATATTTGACATTTTTTTCGGTAACAAATACGAATCACCGGTATCACGCAGTCAAAAATGGTGTATTAATAAAAGTAAATTGATTATTCAAAACATTACGTAAGCGTTCTTGGTGTGCATTTTTAGACTTTCCAAAAATATATATTTGAATATAACTAAACGAGGTAAAATAAATAAATAAAGTTTATTTATTTATTTTACCTCGTTTAGTTACATTCAAATAATAACCAGGATGTTACTAACCTATAATAACTAGTAGTAGGTATATCATATTATTATTTTTATATCTATTTATTAATCTGAATTGGTTATGTAGAAAGAATGAACGAGGAAAGAGTGACAAAGCAAATTTATATTGCAGATGTGAACGGCAGAGTCGGGAAGGGACGCCCTAGACGAAGGTTTATCGACCAAATTGGCGATATTTTGAAAATGAGCCACCTTAGGAGTACCCTTAACCGACGAGCGTGTATGCGATGTAAAGGATGCGAGAGAGGTGTATCAGGATCGTACCAAATGGAATTCCGTAGTCTCTGCCTACCCATCTGGGTAACAGGATAAATGTTGATGCCTATGGCTCGTTTGTCACCCTTATTCTATAAAAAAATCACTAGTAGGCATATTGTATAAATAATTTCAAGGCTGTCAACACTGTCATACAGATATGTAATTTTATTTCGTTAGTGCCGGATGATATCTGGTTTTATACTTTCGCGGTACCCTCGTTTTTTGCCTCTAGAAAATCGAAAAATCATCCGATTACACTGGTTTTATTCTAAAAATCTTCGCTTTTATGGCGGATTTATGAAAAAAATATTTGGAAAATATCACACCTGAAGATTTCATACAGTGTTATGACTTTAAATGTGACCATAAACGCATTTCTTCGAATATAATCGTTCATAATTTTTTTCAAAGCATTAAATGAAGTTTATATATATTTTGTTAATCTACACAAAAAAACGAACATATAAAAAACATTGAAAAATGTTTTTTTAAATGTTCGTTGTGCAACAGTGCACTACGCCGCGCAATTGCTGTGCTGTGTGTTAAGTTGTTGAGCTGGCGGAATTTCGATTTAATGCCATAAGCTGGCTACTGCGCCAACAACAACTAAGCCTAAGTTACTGAGTCATTGCAAGATTTTTTGACGTGACAACGTCTTATAAATTGGTTTGCCGGGTGACACTTCAAGAAACTGCGTTACGCTCCGCTCACGTTATGCGCTCACAATGAGAGCGAGTGAGAGGCACGCGTCCCTTCCACTCGGGCATGGTTAGCCCGCCTAAGAGCGAGAGAGACAGACATAAAAAGTGTTATTTCATCCTTCTTCCTACTATACGAATGAATATTCACATTAAAATTATTTTACCACTCAAAGTCGTTGTCACGTAAAACTTTCGCCCGTATACCGACTTTACAGGCAACCAATTTTTTCTGAAATAGCCACGTCAACGCCATAACACTGCTTAAAGCATTGATTTATATATTACACTAGAATAGTAATTACCGCGCTAAAGTGTTGCCACTGTACATATGGCCACAGCCATCGTCTAGCTAACGTCAGTTCGGTGTTCAATGTGACGCCGACAGAGTAGAGCCAAACGATCCGCTTCAAAAATAGGTAAATACGTAGTGAAAGAATGCTAAAGGTCACAAAAACATAGTAAATCAAGCGGAATCACTTTCCACACATAAGTTTTAGTTCATGTTTTCATATAAACGTAAAAACCTCAAATAATTAAATAAAATTATCGAATATTGCGATTTATGATAAATGTTGCCACTTCTCCGCCTTTGTGATTATCCCACATTAACGGGAGACTACATAATTAATGGAGTAAGTTAATTTGCTACCTCTGATTTTATATATTTTGGAAATTATAATGAAAACTACGTTATAACTTTCATACAAAATAATTAATTATTCTTATTTAATTTATTCCTGAATGATCTATTATAAAAGTTAACAATATAATATATATATATATATATATATATATATATATATATATATATATATATATATATATATATTGCACTACTACAACCACTAGACCAACGACTGACCCGTTGGTCTAGTGGTTGTAGTAGTGCAACTGCTGGTCATGAGGTCCTGGGTTCGAATCCCAGGTCGGGGCAAATAATCAATTATTGAGTTTTTCTGTCAAGAAATTCTCAGTATCTGCCCGGAGTCAGGAAGTTGGCGGTGTTTCAACCCCGTGCCTCGGAAAGCACATAAAGCCGTTGGTCCTGCGCCTGATCTCTCTCCCGGTCGTGTCGGTTTACCGTCCCATCGGATTACTAGAGTGAGGGAATAGAGAGTGAACCTGTGCTTGCGCATACACTTGGGCACTATAATCCTGTCCTGCGCCGATGGCTAGCCTTCGTTGAGGCAGGCCGCCGTGGGATATATATATATATATATATATATATATATATATATATATATATATATATATATATATATATATATATATATATATATATATATATATATATATATATATATATATATATATATATATATATATATCCCTAAGGTAGGATTGTATAATCAGGAACGAATATGTCCGCTATCAGTGGAATAACTTTACTTAATTGCGATCACACCGCATAGTCGAAAAAAGTATTTGCTTGATTTCCAGGTTTTAGAACTTACTATTTAAAATGCAACTAAAAATTTCTACAGATCTTACGAGAAATGATTGTTTTTAAATACAAATTTGCGCATTACTGTATATTATTGAATTTAAAAGCAGTGTAGGCGTTTTGTTCCTATAAAGGAATTTTAACAAATACCAGATTAACACCGTATGCCCGTTTAATTAATAGGATAAAATAAAATAGAATAATATACCATAGAATAGAATAAAAATAAATGTAATAAATTATTTAAATTCAATTTTCCCCCACTTCCAGACATCTGAAGAATTTGAAATTATGCAGACGTATAAGATAAGCAATGACATTATAATCAATTCTTATGCTTACTAGGATCATCACAGCTCAATATCAAAGTGTAATGTTCAAGAACCTTAATATTAGTAGTAACACAACGATAGATTTGTAAGTTCTCCTAAAAGAATCAATTATTAAAGACTTAATTTTCCCAACCTTTTATAAGCATAACAAATCATGTTTAATAAATATAATTATTTTACGAAACACGTTTTTATTTATAATTTATTCTATAGGTTACAGGGCTCCATAACATACCAACGTAATACTTTTTTTATGTAACTATTTTATATTATCTTTTATCTTTTTATATAACTATATGATCATTTGTTTTCTGCTAGATAACACAAATTAACTTCCTGACCCACGTAAGGTCTAGACCAGGGTGCAGTTTCATGTGTACATTGTTTAAAACTACAACTCTCAATTACTTAATGACGTATACCAGTCAATAGGAAGATAATATTATGTCAAGCAAAGTACAGCAAAAACACCGTGTGATGGTATTAATAACGGTAAATTTCTATCTCTGCGTATCTGTCCGTTTTAACTATAATATTCTTTAACATTCGCCCAATAAACAACGTTATATTAACAAATTTGACTTAAAATATTTATTGTTTTCAAATGTAAAGTTTTTAATTCTTTCTAATTTCACTTTCTCACCTCCAACCCTTTCTACTTGGAAAGCCATATAAGGACGAAGATAGATAAGATTGACCCTGTTTAAAGGATTGAAAATTATTTAATTTCTTTTATACTCCGAGAGTCGTCGTAGGTAGGACGTTTACCTGGGACAAATAGTCCGACTAGGTAAGTCCAACTTCGACCGAGAGGTCAATCGACGGATTCAACTCGGCTGGGCAGCGTTCGGGAAATTACGACATATCTTTTCGTCAGGTATACCTCAATCTCTAAAAACTAGATTGTACAACCAGTGCGTGTTGCCAGTGATGACTTATGGATCTGAGACGTGGTCCTTCACTGCTGGCCGTATGAGGACGCTTAAGGTCGCTCAGCGAGCTATGGAGAGGGCTATGCTCGGAGTTTCTCTGCGTGATAGACTCAGAAATGAGGATATCCGCAGTAAAACCAGAGTGACCGACATAGCCCAACGGATTAGTAAGCTGAAGTGGCAATGGGCCGGCCATATAGCTCGAAGAACCGATAACCGATGGGGAAGAAAGGTTCTCGAGTGGCAGCCTCGTACCGGTAGGCGTAGTGTAGGGCGACCCCCCACTAGATGGAGTGACGACCTGGTAAGACATGCAGGAAGTCGATGGATGCAGGTGGCTCAGGACCGTGCTTTGTGGCATTACTTGGGGGAGGCCTATGTTCAGCAGTGGACTTGTGAAAGGCTGTAATGATGATGATGAATGATGATACTCCGAGAAAATCCGCCCAAAAATATACTTTTTTTATTAAATTATTATTTAATTTCTTTTATACTCCGAGAAAATCCGCCCAAAAATATACTTTTTTTATTAAATTATTTTTCTTTCTAACTATTTTCTTCTTTTTTAAATAAACTTTTTAAGCCCTCGCTAAGCATTCACGCCCCAGCTACTACTTTATGAGCGTGGGTGCTTAGGCTGCAAAATTCCGCTGAGACTAAAACTACTCGGGGCAAGCGGTGTAATAAGACAGGGGCGACCCCTGCCACGCTATACGTGAATTTCTGCAACATCAGGGACTTCATTCAAACCTTAACGCCGTCCACCACCATCTGGAGACGGCAAAGCCGACCTTGCTCTTTCTAACCGAAACACGTATCCTCTCTGGCTGATACTTCGTTTCTCCCTCTTACCCGGGGTACAAATTACAACACTCCTTTGTGCCGCGGGCTGGAGTTTGCAAGGCTGCGCGTAGACAACGATCTACGGGGCCCCCCGTCTACGGGCCCCCGTCTACGGGCGCGTCTATTGGCCCCATAATGTCGCCGCAGACTGGCACATCGACCACGTCGAAATAGCTGCAGACTCCGTGCTACAAGAGGTCTCATCCGCAGAGATCGTGATAATCGTTGATTTTAACGCCTCATCACGCTGAATGGGTTGGTTCCTGATTAACAGATCATGCGGGTAGATCTGTTCATGACTTTGCCTTGGCATATGGTCTGACATAACCGTTTTCTTTGCCTACGCGGATCCCAGATGTGGAGGATCATGTACCTTCCCTGTAGGAACTTCTGCTGAGCTCTCATCCAGACGGATATCAGGTCTTTGGACTATTGTCTGATCCGGAATACATTGCTGCTCACGCTCCCAACGCGGTTACGTCCTGCAGGTTGTCACCGTGTTTGGCACTATAGGTCGACTGATTGGGACAGGATGCGGTCTTTTTTGTATTCTACCCTTTTGGGCGGGTTTGCTTCTCGCCAGATGATCCCACATTGTAACTGATTCTGTCGCAGATGTGGTACTTCAGAAAATGGAGTTATTTATTCCATCATCTGTGGTGGCTATCAGAGGCAGAACTTAGCCATGGTTTGGTCACTCCTTTAAAATTGCATCACGCTACAAGCAGGTGTGCTACCGGGCCTTCGACTATCGATGACGGGGGAACACACCGTCGACCATTACGCGGTCTGAGTGCTTCATGAAGGATGTGTTGTTAACACAACGCTCGGTGCGCAAAGCACTGCTCCACGTGGACGTTAACAAGTCTAGTGGGCCTGATGGAATCCCACCTATTGTGCTGAAGACGTGTGCTCCGAAGTTGGTACCGGTTTATCGCGTCTTTTCCGGTACACCTAGTCCCTAGACGTAGTCCCGAACTCATGGAAGATAACTTTGGTGCTCTCAATCCGTAAAATAATGAGACAGCTCAGATTCATTTAAAGACAGGTCTATCGCTATCATCTCCATTTTCTTCAAAATAAAGGAAACAATAATGATTTCTTAAATTTACGCGAACACTACACATTGAATAAAACTATTATTTACGGATTTTATCGCGTTTAATTACCCATGGTCATACCCATGGTCGCCCATGGTCACGGGGGGGGACTGTCCCCCCCGTGACCATGGGCGCTGTAAAGCACCCGAAACGTCGGGATAATAATAAAAATAAATTAAAAGTAATTAAACGCGATAAAATCCGTAAATAATAGTTTTATTCAATGTAAAGGAAACAATTATTAACTGCCAGCTTATGTCAGTACGCTTTACGTCAGGCGGGTTACGAAAACCGTACCGACCGTCTATGAGTAAAGTAAGGTAACCCAGAAGATTCTGGGTTACCTTAGTCAGATGGGCGGAGGCAGTAGAGTTCAAGGGGAAGGCGTTGGCCGTCAATTTGGACATAGCGAAGGCCTTTGATCGGGCTTGGCACAAAGCACTTCTTTCGAAGCTTCCTTGCTGTGGGCTGCCATAGAAATTGTGCAATTGTTTACAGATTGGAGCATCAAAGTCGTAATAGACGGTACATAGTCCGATTAGAAGTCTTAACGCTAGCGCACAAGTCTGCGCGCTATCACCAACGTTGTTTCTTCAGCATATCAATGATATGTTGCAAACCGATAACATTTATTGTATATATACCGGCCGTGCCAATATAATAGTATCGAAACAAACTTGTGTCTGAAGTCGAGACATTATTGAACAAAGTCTTGGACTGGGAGCGACTAAATCTGGTCTAGTTGAATCCTTAGAAGTCACAAGTTTGCCTGTAGTGCGCTGCAGTGGGGTGTCGACTGTTAGGTGTGCGTAGGAGGTGTACAAATAAAAGGTCATCCTGTAGTAACACTTACGATTTAATGTTCACACACAAATATAAAGTCACACAGAAATAAATAGTCAGAAGGAGAACGTAACGTAGGTTTTTACGATGAGGAAGAAGTACAGAGATAGAGAGAAACTAAAACCAAGATAATAAATTAACAAAAGATCAGCACACGTAAATAGACCCTAGTGTCTGAACTGAAAAGTTAACTGTGAACTGAAAGGGAGTGGGAGTAAAAACCAGAATTATAGACGGGAAAGTCAAGAAGAGTTTTAACAAGGGGTTTGCATGGTTTATCCGGAGGATGGGTTAAGGAAAATTGGCTTCTGAGGTATGTGAGAGAGGAAGGATTATGCAAGATGTTATAGAGGAGACATAACAACAGACATAAGCAACAATCTCTCCGTGTCGAAGCATGTAAGCGACCGATCGGTCAACGTGGTGGTGCTTTAATACCGCCGGCCCGAAACCACTGCCTTACGATATTACCATAAATGATCTTGCATCTATTTTTAATACCACTACCAATACCAAATATGGTCTTATATCGACGACGCCGGTGACCTACGAACTACAAAACGTCGGCCAGCTGATGAGAAGGATGTATAATGTAAATGCGTGTGTATGTGTGCGTATGAATGTATGTTTATGTAAAATATACGAGAGTACCCTACACCGCTAAAAAACCCCTTTGTCGTATCTGTTCAGTTTCAGGGCACTTCCCTCGGTGCCTCAGCCAGTATCAGAATCCTCGGCGTTGACAAATCGAGTGACGTGCAGTTTCGTGGTTACTTGGCCTCTAAAAAGCTTGGCGTGCTCAGCAGTGCAGAACAATATTTCATGCCGGCATACCGCCTGCAACTATAAAAGGCGCAGGTTCGGCCTAATATGGAATATTGTTCCCATCTCTCGGCTGGGGCTCCCCAGTGACCCTGAAGGAGCAGAGTGGTTCGAATCATCGGCAACCGAGCTCTTTCTGATCGGCTTGACTCACTGACACTGCGGAGAGAAGTTGCATCTCTTTGCTTATATTATCGCATCTACCACGGGGAGTGCTCTGAGGAATTGTGCGGACTAATTCTAGCCGCTGAATTTCAACATCGTACATCGCGACAAATCAAGCGATGCCATCCAAACCATCTGAATGATTGACGGTCCACCACTATGCGATTTAGAAGTTTTCTTTCTAAGACAACTTCCTTGTGGAATCGACTACTACCAGCAATTTTTATGGACCGATACGATTTAGTGACCTTTAAGGAAATAGCCTACCTTTTTGAAAAAAACCGGCAACGCATCTTTAATTCCCTCGGTGTTGCAGTTATTCATGGGCTGCGGTAGTCACTTACCATCAGGTGGACCACATGCCCGTTTGCCCCCCCCCCCCCTCCTATATAAAAAAAACTTTCTCAGCTCCAACCTTTTCTATTTAGAAAGTCACTTAAGGACGAAGATGACTAATATTGACCCTGCTTAAAGGATTGAAAATGATTTAATTTATTTGATATTCTTCTTTTTTATAGGATATGGGTAACAAACGAGCACACAGTCCACCTGATGGTAAGTGGTTGCTGTGGCCTATAGACATCTAAATCTATCCTCGATTACGAATCAAAATGCAGATGCGACAATTGTTGGAATGCCTTATTTCCAGTAAAAAGGGTCTCCGGTTCTTTACACTCACCATACGAAACACAAAAGCGTTGAGCTGCTATTTGACGCTGGTATTCTGTGAGAGCGTGGTCCTTCCCCGGTCGAGCCGACCCATTCGTGCTACAACTATACTACTAATGTAGCTGCAGCATTGCTCTACCACGTAAAAGTCATTACATTTATTGAAGTGAAAACTTCTTTAGCGGCGTTAGACACTTTTTCTGTAATGGGTAAAAATTGTTAAACTCGCGTCAGGACACGTGACCCTGACCGAAAATGCGTAAGGCGGACGGCGTAGGTGGGGAAGTATCCTCCTCTCTTTCTACTGCGCGGCGGCCTACAGTTTCGTTTAGGCGGCGCAGGGCGCTTGCGCGAATGTAATATAAATTGTCATGTTTGTGTACGATAGCGCAATAAATAAATATTGTATTCTACCACATAAATGATAGTACTTTTATACTGATAATTAAAGCAATTCGTGCGAAATTGTTCCCTAACCATTCCAAAATATCAAAAATGCACAACGTTAATATTCAAGTTTTCACTTCTGCCGGCACTCCCGGAGTGCAACCCGTCGTTTTTTTTTATTCCATTCTATTATACATATTAAAAAACCTATTAAAAAACGGGCATACGGCGGTAATCTGGTATTTGTTTAAATTCCTTTACAGAAACAAAACGCCTACACTACTATTAAATTTAAATTCAATATCATGTAATGCGAAAGTTTGTATTTAAAAGAAAATCATTTTCTTAGACGAAAAATATGATTTTGCAATAAACAATTTCATTAGACCACCTAGATATCAAAAGGGAATGCTTGGAGGGCGTTAGCTGTGAGTTTTTCTGCTTGCTCTACACAAGTTAAAATTGCACTGTTCAAGGCTTACTGCCAATCATTTTACACCAGCAGCCTTTGGACCAATAATACCTAAAGGGCTGGATGTACCCTGCGTATCCAAAATAACCATGCCTTCAGGTTATTGCTGGGGATTCCACTTTATTGTAGTGCATCGGGCATGTTCGCCGATGCACATACTGACGATTACTTTGCGATCATGTGTAAAAAAAAGTGGGATCATTGATGCGCAGAGTGATGGAAAGCTCGAATAGCATCATGAGGGTCTTTGCGGGGTGACTAGATGGCCCGACACTGGGTATGTTTGTCAAGCTACATTTACAAAATGAAGCTTGATAAATCGCCTAATTCTTGTGTATTTATATCTTGTTTTCGCTATATGTTTTATTCACTAACATTAGTTCTAAAGTTTTATTTTTATTATTAACATACTTCTAATATAAATAACTAACATGCTGCTAATATAACATGCTACTAATATATACTAACATACTACTAATATAAATAGCTAACATGCTACTAATATATACTAGCATGCTCCTAATATAAAAATAAAACATTTTTACTTTATTTATTGTTGCCATTTGGAATTGAACCCGGAAATATTTTTTCTGCTTAAGCTTAAATCCCGTAGTAAAGTAGAGAATACGGTATAACTCTAATGAATTAAGATGTGTAGAAAATTTAAGTTGCGTTTTATAGCGTATCCTAAAGACATGGGAATCGCTAAGGATTTTTTCGACTATGCAGTGTATTTACGTAAATTGCCACTGATGGCGGACATATTCGTTCCTGATACAATCCTACCTTAAATCTCTTTTTATAAATCTCACTTTTAACTTTTATAATTTAAATACAAATAAAATTGTTTAATTTATGGGATTTCAAAGAGGAAAAGAGTTCTTCAATTTATTCCAAATTATCTTAGTATTTACCCATACTTTGTTGTGGAAAGGTAGCTGTATATTATATTACGGAAAGGTAAATCTATATTAGGTCAAAAAAATCAGCTTTAATCACCCCTACAAATATACAACCCTTTTTGTTTATTTTAACGTTGAAATAAACAATAGTAAATATATAGTTATAAGACCTTTTTTAACATGGGAAAATGCCTACGCATACCCGCCTCACGGGGGCAAGGACGGGTTGTGTCGAACTCGCACTGACTAAAACCTCTTGGTGTTACTTACACCTTTGCAGCATGTTAGCAGGGCCATGGGAACGCTTTCGCACACATCCGTGGCCCCACCAGCACTGGCTCCATGGCGGCGCCTCCTCGGAAGAGGACTACTCTCCCTTTCTCCTTTTAAATAATGGCGTGCCAGAACACATGGCGCGCTTTCGTCCACGGCCTCCAACTACACCTGCGCAACGGACACCCCCCGGCGCGAAGGCCAAGGGGCCAGGGAAAACGAGCACTCAGAAGTACTAATCTTTCTGACCCCAGCGGTGCCTCGGAATACCGACACTCCTCTCCACCCGCAGCTCCACCACCACCGCATCCACGGTGGGGCCCGTTTGAGTCGCGGAGGAAAGGGTGAGTGGCGTATCGCCATACCAACACTTCTCTTCCTCCTCGACTCCACTTTAGCTGCAGCGGTCTATCGCTGCCTCTCCCTTCAGGGAGAGAGCACTCCTCTCGCCGAAGCCTACCAGCACATATCTGAAGAAGGCTCGCCAAGCCCACACGAAGTGATCACCTCCGGCTGGCTCTTCACCTCGGGCCAGCCATGTGGGTCCCTCTTTGTTCACTGTGGGTGACCAAGCCACGGCTACTAAGCCCCCCCCCCGCCAGGACAAGGCGGGAACCCGTTCAGGGGGCATACTTATAAGGCCTGCTCTTTCGACTGTCACCATAATTTTTTTTATAAAAGAGGGGGCAAACGAGCATACGGCTCACCTGATTAAGTGACTACCGGCGCTAATGAACAACCGCAACACCAGGGGAATCACAAGTGAGTTGCTGGTCCTATAGAAAGAAGTAAACTCTTTTCTTGAAGGTCCCTAGGTCGTATTGGTCCGGAAAAATTGCCGGTGGTAAACTATGCCAAAGGTCGTACGCGGAAGAAAACTCCTTGTGAAATGTACAGTGGTGGACCGCCAAGCATCCAGATAGTGTGGATGGTATCGGAACGTTTGCCGCGTAGTGTGTTCACGAAATTTGGTGGCTGGGATTAATCCGAACAATTCCTCAGAGCATTCCCCGTGGTATAAGCGAAAGAAAATGCAAAAAGATGCAACATCTCTTCGCAGCGCCAGTGAATCGAGGCAATCGGAAAGCACTCGGTCGTCAACGATTTGAGTCGCTCTGCGCTGGATACGGTCAAGTGAAAGGAGCTGGCACTGGGGAGCCCCAACCCAGAGATGAGAACAGTATTCCATGTGCAGCCGAACGTGCTCCTTGTGAAGTTGCAGGCGGTGTGCCGGCATGAAATACTGTCCCGTTGTGCTGAGCACGCCAAGCTTTTTAGAGGCCAATTTGGCACTGACAACTTGACTTCCAAGTGACCACAAAACTGCACGTCACTGTGTTACGGCCTGTAGTTGGACGGGTCTGCGTGGTCGCCTTTTTTAGGGATCGGGTGGACCAAAGCCGTCTTCCATGATTTTGGGACTACGCCTAGGGAGTAAGAGTACCGGAAAAGACGCGTTAGAACCGGTACCAACTCTGGAGCACACGTCCTCAGCGTAATTGGGGTATTCCGTCAGGCCCACTCAACTTCTGTATGTCCAGGGAGTAGTTACGATGTACCAGTTCTGGCTCACTTGTAGAGAGGTTGTACTACCAGTTCTGGCGCACTGAGTCAGAAGTTGTACAAGTACGACGTTCGTCGATTCACGATCCTAAAAAAAAAAAAAAAAAAAAAAAAAAAAAAAAAAAAAAAAAAAAAAGGTTTTGGCATGCTCTGATCACGAATCTGCGGTCCATTTTTGCGTAGGATGCACGGTTCCGGAGATGTGCAGATCAATTAACTCTTATCTAATTGATATCCGCTTCGAGCCTCAACCGTCATTAGCACTCCATTGTCCTTATCTACTTATCTATTGTTGATTGACTACCGTCATTATCTATTATTCGTCGGCGTGTGGGTCGGCTTATGCTATTGTATTATACTCCTTTGTTCCTATCTACACTAATCTGACTCATTAATAAAACACATTACCTAATTTTGTTAAAAGTTTTATTTATAAAATACAAAATCTTATTACTTATTATCTATAAAATAGGAGCGAAACATCTCATCCACTAAAATATCGTTGTATAATGTGTTCCCTGTAAATATACTCGTAAAACTATGCATTGAACATCCCTGAAACTTATATAGCAAATAAATTAAGCAATATTCGCCACAAACTGAAGTCCACTCATTCTGAATCCTATCAACATTCCAGTTCCATCTTTTACAATTCTTTTTTAAAAACTCTAGATGATATCGTACAGGTGCTCGTCTGTATGAATCAAAATATTGACCGACGTCATTCGTATCGATATACAAAGCTACCCAATGTGACCCTGGTTTATCATCTGTACCCAAATTGCATATTACCTAGTCAGGTCATAAATTCTATTACATGTTGAATATAAAATAATTGAAACAAGTTTATTCATTATGTAACCATTTATATACCAAAATGAACTTAACAAAACATAGATTCTTATGACACTATAGTTTATTCAAAATGACCTCCGTGATTTTGAATACAGGCCTTCAATCTGCGCGGCCAGTCGTCGTTTAAATTTATGACATTTACCAAATCATTGTATTTTGGACATTTGTATTCTTCAATATTAAAAATTCTATCATTCGTCAACATTTTTAAAAATTGTTTTTCTGTTGAACCAATTTTGTATTATATAGTATACTATAACTAATGTTTTTGGGAAATCAAACAAAATTTATGATTAATTTAAAATTTTATTTTCAAGCAATAACCACTCGTAAAAAACCCACATTTCGTCACAAGAACAGTGTAAAATTTTGTGATTATTTTTTGCAAATATATGATTATTACACACATAACGTTTGTTTAAATTTATGACATTTACCAAATCATTGTATTTTGGACATTTGTATTCTTCAATATTAAAAATTCTATCATTCGTCGTCAACATTTTTAAAAATTGTTTTTCTGTTGAACCAATTTTGTATTATATAGTATACTATAACTAATGTTTTTGGGAAATCAAACAAAATTTATGATTAATTTAAAATTTTATTTTCAAGCAATAACCACTTGTAAAAAACCCACACTTCGTCACAAGAACAATGTAAAATTTTGTGATTATTTTTTGCAAATATATGATTATTACACACATAACGTTTGTTTAAATTTATGACATTTACCAAATCATTGTATTTTGGACATTTGTATTCTTCAATATTAAAAATTCTATCATTCGTCGTCAATATTTTTAAAAATTGTTTTTCTGTTGAACCACCTTTGTATGCGATCACTTCGTCTTTGCACAAATTTCTAATATACCAATTTAATATGGGAATGATGTTCTCTTGTTTGTAGGCACATTTTAATTCTTCGGTCACATCAAAATATGGAATGCCGTGCACGTGTATTTCACAATAACGAACAGTTTTTTTGTCTTTTTGCGACAAATAATTGAAAGGACAACTTGGCCGAAACAAATAATGATCGATAAACGAATCATTTTTATTAGATAGTTTTACGTCTAGAATAGCCATTTCTCTACATTGAAAATGTTTATGAGGATATGTAATGTAAAATCCGTCCATGTCGATGATGTATCTAATATTTTTTAGATTTTGTGTCATTTTGAACCCAAATGTTAAAAGTATTTACACGTGACTAAAATATGTTTGTTCCAACAAACTTCACATAACAATTCATTCTTCATTACTTCCCATCGTCCCATTTCTTCCTTCTGCTCTTTTCTTCCTGTAATTTAAGAAAACAGAATCACATTCACTAATGATCAACTAATGACTGTCATTGTTAAAAAAGTATTTTTTAACTTTTTACTTTCTGCTATTGTCTTTGTATTTATGGCTAGGAAATGTCCGCGGCGCGGTCTCAATGCGTGTTGGCGAACTTCACATGCCTTCGAAATTTTCTCAGACATGCAGGTTTCCTCACGATGTTTTCCTTCACCGCCGAGCACGTGGTAAATCAGCACTTAAAATTGCAATTAACAATTTAAGTGGTGTCGGCGGGGATCGAACCCGCGTTACGTACTGTAAAATTTACATCTTGCGCTAACCATCTGAGCTACCACGGCTTAATCATATACACACACACAATATTTAAATATAATTTGTTAACACTAAATCATACACACGTAAGAAAATAACAGAAAGAAAAGTAAGTGTGTCAATAGAATAAACACTTAAAATTGCAATTAACAATTTAATTGGTGTCGGCGGGGATCGAACCCGCGTTACGTACTGTAAAATTTACAGCTTGCGCTAACCATCTGAGCTACCACGGCTTAATCATATACACACACAAAATATTTAAATATAATTTGTTAACACTAAATCATACACACGTAAGAAAATAACAGAAAGAAAAGTAAGTGTGTCAATAGAATAAACACTTAAAATTGCAATTAACAATTTAATTGGTGTCGGCGGGGATCGAACCCGCGTTACGTACTGTAAAATTTACAGCTTGCGCTAACCATCTGAGCTACCACGGCTTAATCATATACACACACAAAATATTTAAATATAATTTGTTAACACTAAATAATAATAGTAATAATAATAATATTCCACAACTATCACACAACGCCATCTAGTCCCAAGCTAAGCAGAGCTTGTGTTATGGGTACTAGACAACTGATAAACATACTTATATATTTCTAAATACATAAATATTATAGATAAATTACACTCAGACACAGAACAAATGATCGTGCTCATCACACAAACATTTGTCCTGGGTGGGAATCGAACCCACGATCTCCGGCATAACAGTCAGGGTCACTAATCACTAGACCAACAGGCCTGTCGTTCAAAATCATACACACGTAAAAAAATAACAGAAAGAAAAGTAAGTTTGTCAATAGATTAAACACTTACATCTATGGCCTTTGATGCGTTGAAGTAACACAAATGTATTATTGATAGATACACTGCGGTCAAACGACCATACACTAACTCCATGACTGCAGTTGCTTGGTCTTATATAGTACCAGTAAGTAATAATTCTAATCTAAAGAATTTCTACAGTAGAATTGATAACAACTTTATGCGTCAACAACCTTATCTCACATTCTTCGTGTTGCGTCTTATTCAGTGTATTGATGACTCGTATAACAGAAAAAATGCAATTTAATATTTAGAAATCACATAATTGATCATTCCTATGTTAGTCATTGAGTAGATTGTACTGTAGTAATCTACTAATAGCAGTAATATCATGGATACACTAGATGTACAACAACATCTGAAAAAGATTCACCCCAGTCTAGAAAATAATGTGCTACTCACTGACTGCCCATGTACACCCACGTACCAACGTATATACCTAGTCAGGTCATAAGTATTGTCACACAGTAAAAACTTTTCTTTTAGAATGCTGGTCACAAAAAAGTTTATTGAATTCGAATTGTTCATGAAAATAAAACTGTATACTTTTTAGAATTTTACTCATTTTTACATATGGAGTGGGCGCTTAAAAAAGACCGTGTTGCAGTTGCGATTACGCGCCAATTAAATTTTTTGATATACTGAAAATTTGAATATAACCAAAAGATTCGTTTATCGTACCATCAAACGACAACAACATCTGAAAAAGATTCACCCCAGTCTAGAAAATAATGTGCTACTCACTGACTGCCCATGTACACCCACGTACCAACGTATATACCTAGTCAGGTCATAAGTATTGTCACACAGTAAAAACTTTTCTTTTAGAATGCTGGTCACAAAAAAGTTTATTGAATTCGAATTGTTCATGAAAATAAAACTGTATACTTTTTAGAATTTTACTCATTTTTACATATGGAGTGGGCGCTTAAAAAAGACCGTGTTGCAGTTGCGATTACGCGCCAATTAAATTTTTTGATATACTGAAAATTTGAATATAACCAAAAGATTCGTTTATCGTACCATCAAACGATACAATGAAGACTCTAGTGTAGATGACAGGTCAAGAAGTGGTCGCCCTCGATTTGTTAGGACTCCAGCAGTGATAAAAGCTGTAAAGGTGCGAATTCAAAGAAATCCCAAACGTAAGCAGAAACTGTTGGCCCTTCAGATGGGGTTAAGCAGAACCACGGCGTTAAATGAAGACTTAGGGCTTCGGGCATATCGAAGAAAAACAGGACATCGTTTGAATGCTCGTCTAATGGATCTGAGACTGAAGAGATGCCGCGCTTTGTTGAAGCGGTACGCGGGAAAAAAATATCGGGAAATTCTTTTTTCGGATGAAAAATTTTTTACCGTAGAAGAGAGCTACAACAAACAAAATGATAAGGTGTACGCACACAGTAGTGAAGAAGCGAGCAACCGTATTCCGCGTGTCCAACGGGGTCATTTTCCATCCTCGCTCATGGTGTGGTTGGGAGTTTCTTATTGGGGCTTAACAGAGGTACATTTTTGTGAGAAAGGTTAAAAACGAATGCAGTTGTGTATCAAAATACAGTCCTGACGAACCTTGTGTAACCTGTTTCTCATACCATGTTCCTGTTATTACAGGCACTGGGTATTCCAACAAGATTTGGCGTCAGCTCATAGAGCGAAGAGCACACAAGACTTTTGACAGCTCCGTGGCGTAGTGGCTTAGCAATGAGTGGCTGCGCTTGGGGGTTGCGGGTTCGAATCCCGCACGGAACAAGTATTTGTACGACCTACAAGTAATTGTTCCGAGTTTGGATGTTTGTCCTTGTGAAATTTGTGTTTGTAAACTGCCCCCCACGATACAGGAGAAAAACCTAGTGTGGAGGGAACGTTCTTTAAAAACAAAAAAAAAGACTGGCTGGCGGCGCGTGAAATCGACTTCATCCGACACAAAGACCAGTCCAGATTTGAATCCGTTAGATTACAAGATATGGTAACGCTTGGAGGAAAAGGCGTGCTCAAAGCCTCATCCCAATTTCGAGTCACTCAAGACATCTTTAATTAAGGCAGCCGCCGATATGACATGGACCTCGTTCGTGGTGAGATAGACGACTGGCTGCGCAGATTGAAGGCCTGTATTCAAAATTACGGAGGTCGTTTTGAATAAACTATAGTGTCATAAGAATCTATGTTTTGTTAAGTTCATTTTGGTATATAAATGGTTACATAATGAATAAACTTGTTTCAATTATTTTATATTAAACATGTGATAGAATTTATGACCTGACTAGGTAATATGCAATTTGGATACAGATGATAAACCAGGGTCACATTGGGTAGCTTTATATATCGATACGAATGACGTCGGTCAATATTTTGATTCATTTGGACGGGCACCTGTACGATATCATCTAGAGTTTTTTAAAAGAAATTGTAAAAGATGGAACTGGAATGTTGATAGGACTTCAGTTTGTGGCGAATATTGCTTAATGTATTTGCTATATAAGTTTCAGGGATGTTCAATGCATAGTTTTACGAGTATATTTACAGGGAACACATTGTACAACGATATTTTAGTGGATGAGATGTTTCGCTCCTATTTTATAGATAATAAGTAATAAGATTTTGTATTTTATAAATAAAACTTTTAACAAAATTAGGTAATGTGTTTTATTAATGAGTCAGATTAGTGTAGATAGGAACAAAGGAGTATAATACAATAGCATAAGCCGACCCACACGCCGATGAATAATAGATAATGACGGTAGTCAATCAACAATAGATAAGTAGATAAGGACAATGGAGTGCTAATGACGGTTGAGGCTCGAAGCGGATATCAATTAGATAAGAGTTAATTGATCTGCACATCTCCGGAACCGTGCATCCTACGCAAAAATGGACCGCAGATTCGTGATCAGAGCATGCCAAAACCTTTTTTTTTTTTTTTTTTTTTTTTTTTTTTTTTTTTTTTTTTTTTTTTTTAGGATCGTGAATCGACGAACGTCGTACTTGTACAACTTCTGACTCAGTGAGCCAGAACTGGTACATCGTAACTACTCCAGGGAGAGGAGTGCTTTGCGAACCGAGCGCTGTGTGAATCGTACCTTCGGCATGGAACACTCACGCCGTGGGATGGTCGGCGGCGTACTCCCCCGTCATCGAGAGTCGAGTTGAACGCAAAGAAAGAGCATAACATATCAGCTTTCTCCTTTGCGATATAGGCCAGTGAGTCATCCTCCCGGTGCAAAGATGGAAGAGATGGCTGACAGAAATTCCCCCGGACAGCTTTGGCGAGAGAACAGAATGTCATGCATTCAGATCTAAGAGGAAGGCGAACTAGTTTTCGCCAACTTTGCCCATGTACTCTGACTTTGCCTTGGCAATGACTCTTTAGAAGGACCCGGAGGCGGAATAATACTTCTTTTTTAGGGCGCTGGTGTTTAAATCCCGGGACCTTAATGCATCAGCCCAGTCCCGGTAGTACTCCTGCTCATAACATGATGCCATTTTACTGGAAAGACTAAACCATGACTGAGATCCGCCTCCGATGGGGACCACAGAGGAAGGAACAAAAGTTCCATACCCTAAAGTAGCACATCCACGACAGAATAAGCAACAACGTTGGTATCGTCCGGCGAGAAGCAAACCCAACGTCGGCGTGATGGGCGTTAAAATCACCAAGGATTACAATCTCTGTGGAGAGGATCTGCTGTAGCAACGAATCTGTAGCCATTTGAACGTGGTTGATGAGTCGGTCTGTTTCGGCATTACCGCTATGGGACCTATAGAGACACCCATAGATGCGCGGATGGTCGTCGCTGTCTACGCGTAGTCAAAGTATGGACAGATCCGAACCTTCAAGACTGCCGAGGCGTCGAGAACAGATGTCCTCTCTGACGTTAACGCAAACTCCAGCCCGAGGCACAAAGGATTGAAAAACAACTCAAAAATGTTTTTATTGAAATAGTTTTATGTGATGGAGCCTTGCTGAAACTATGTTATGGTTGCACCACGAATGCGTCATCTCAAACAGGGGAAGATCACGCTCTCACATACCAGCGTCAAATAGCAGCTCAATACTGCTGTGTTTCGTTTGGTAAGTGTAGAGAACCAGAGACCATATTTTCTGGAAATAAGGCATTCTATTTTAATCCTCAGACGTGACAACGCACTTTGGTTATGATTCTTATTCAAATATAAATATGGATTTTTGATAGTATCAGATTCTGCTATTATAAATTATAAATTAAAAAAAAATATGCATCAAATAAAAACAAAATATGAGCAAACAAACTCCATATTGATCGCGTCGGTGGTTTAGTGTTTGCTAACTGACCGTGTTAACTGACCGTGTGTGTCAAGCATAGCACACGGTCTAATGAGCACGCACCGATCAGAAGTTGCGCTTGCAATCACTAAACCAACGACGCTGTCAATATGCAGTTTGTTTACTCATATGTATACAAACTGTGAAACTGTCAGTATTTGGATAAATACATATATCCAAATACTGACGGTGAGTGGGGAAATTGTTTTGGCTTACATTCGTTTGGGCTGATCAGTTCAACCGATCAGTTTAAACAGTTTAACTGACCGCGAGTGTCGGCCATTATAGTTATTACTATAAGTCATCTTGAGTGCACAGAGCAATGTTCAGAGGTCACGCCTTCCTTATTTTATTTAAACTCAATTTTTATTTTCCATTTGCACAAACACACAGATTTCTTCCACTTCGGCCTGTAAGCCCACTGTTGGGCATACGTCTCAGTTGGGTAGTGTAATATAAAATTAAATTTTCAATTAATGTAAAAAAATATACGTGGTAGAGCCATGCTGCAGTTATATTAGAAGTAGTTGTAGCACGAATGGGTCGGCTCGATCGCGGAAGGACCACGCTCTCACAGATTACCAGCGTAAAATAGTAGCTTAGTACTACAGTGTTCCGTATGGTGAGTGTAGAGAACCGGAGACCCTTTTTACAGGAAACGAGGCATTTCATATTAGTCCTCACGGGTGACAACGCATCTGCATTTTGATTCGTAATTGAGGATAGATGTAGATGTCTATTAGACCACAGCAACCACTTACCATCAGGTGGACTATGTGCTCGTTTGTCACCCTATCTTATAAAAAAAAGTTGATAATAATCTAATACCTAATTGACCATAGACGTTTTGTTTGTTACTAGGTACATTAAGGACGGTTGTATATATAATATGTTCCGCTATATTTGAGCAATATTGATAATCACTAGAATTTCACTATTTTGGATGGTTGAATATTAATTATTACTTTGGATATTTCAAAATATTGGATCACGTTGACTGATACCTTCCTTTAGACGCTGATTGTAGTAAAACCTGAAATTGGCATCAGGTACCTACTGGTTGCCAGGACTTGCCAATTTTAGGATTCTCTCAGTTTTTCTTACACTGTATTCCAGCAACAAAATTGCAACAAATTTTAACCAATTATTTGACTCAATTATAATTGTTTTGGTCATTTTACTGCTAATTTCATGTGATGTGTACATAACTTGCTTTTTGTACAACTAGTTTGACCTTGTAGGTCAAGCTCGTTCTATAAAAAAATTTTTTTTTTAACAACAAATAAGCAACTAGTACCTGGTTGACCGAGCTTTGCTCGGTATTTTTCGCTCGATTTTTTTAATTCATGTGTTTTGGAAATTATATTTAGATACAAATTACATACTGATGAAATATAAATAATATTTTTTGATCTTAGCGACATAACAGAAAAAACGGAACTGGTTATTTGAATAAAAAAAGGGCTCGAAAAAATAGACTTTCTCAAAAAAGAAAAGAACATGAAAAATAAATTAAAAAAAGTCGGTCGGTCGGTCTGGGCTTGAACCGGGGTTTTAAGATTCTGTGACCGACCATTATACCAATTAAGCTATTTATAATCACTAATAATACGTCAAAATTTACCTTCTTATTCTAACGATATTGTAGCAGTTTTTCATCGCCTAAAAACACGGACAAAAAGACATTTTCTAAAAATAAATCCTAGCTAGATCGATTTACTATCCCCGAAACTCCCAGGACACAAAATTTTATGAAAATCGTTGGAGCCGTTTCTGAGATCCCGATTATATATATATATATATATATATATATATATATATATATATATATATATATATATATATATATATATATATATATATATATATATATATACAAGAATTGCTCGTTTAATAGTATAGGATTGAGTAACTAATGTCGGTCGAATCTTTTTACTGTTAATTTAATAGAGCCAGATCATTTCTTCATGTGCAATTTTGTATTTGACACATCTCATCGATACAAGTTAAAAATTGAATGCGAGGTTAATATTTTTGTATTAGAAAAAGAAACTAGCTTAAAACAGGCGAATACTAATGTAATAACTTAGATTTAAAATAATCAAAAATATTATTTCATCAGCTATTTCAATATTTCATCAGTTATTTCATTATTTCAAACAAACACTTCAACTTAACTATGTATAGATTTAAGTAAGAACTAAACATTTTTCACGTTGTTAATGCGATTCGTGAAATAAATATCGAAATATCGAAAAAATCTTATTTTTTAATGATTGAATGACAATGACGCGTCGTAGAACGTGAACCTACCTCCTACTATTAATACCTATTGCAAGCGATGTGCCGGCATGCAATCTGTCTCTCTCTGCTGAGCACGCCAAGCTTTTTAGAAGCCATTTTGGCCTTTCCATCCTAGTGATCACGAAACTGCACACTATTCGATATGTCGACGCCGAGGATTCCGATGCTAGCAGAGGCAGCAAAGCGTTTTAACTGAGGAAATACGACGAAGGGGTTCTTTTTAGCAATAAATGCGCAATCTTGTAAAGTGAAAAAAGTGTCTTCTGGGGATTAAACTGGACCAGATTTAGTAGCCGATTTTGTCCAGCAAAGTCTCGACTTCAAACAAAAGCTTGTCCCGGTACCCGGTGGCGTTTACATTCCCGAGGAATATTAGCACGGCCGGTGTATAAAGCACCACCAGTGCTGTCGTCTGCATAGCAATGAATGTTAATAGTTTGTAACATATCATTGATATGCAGAAGAAACCGCGTTGGTGATATTACGTTACCAGATTTTTCTATTGTTCTCAGGTAGTATATTGATCTCGTTCTATTCCTTAGTTCAATCAAAAAGGTTTAAAAAGTAAACTTTTGATTAACATAATTCAACTCTTACTTTCTATTTAAAAGTTTTACCTCTCTAAATATATTACTTCTATGATATGAATAGTTTCATTACCAACAGTTATATACAATATGAGTAGATAAAACGCATATTTTATGATTAAAAGCAATATAGTGACCTTAGACATTCATAATAAACAAGTTGCAAGCAACAGAAGGTCAAGGACCGCGGAAAATTGCTACGGTTCATTCTGTATTATGGCGTGTTAGCAAAATCATTCGATAGTTCCTAGTTTCATTGAACAATTATTATCAACAGAGTGCTCTTGGGTTTGTAATAACTTAAGCTTTTTCATTTTTTTATGTGTATGTAAACAACTGTTCACTTTTGCCGAATGTTAAAAACAATATGTATCAGTAATAATTTATTGTACATACCTATCTATTACTAATAAACAACATCACCACTAATAGAGTAGGGTCCTTTATGTTCATGTTATAACTTTGTTCATATGCTCTTATGTTTAATTTTAGTATATCAAGAATTTCAAGCGATTTACAGGTTTGAATTTTAAAATGTTGAAAACTTTTCTTACTACTATACATTATTGATACGTAGGAGGCGAGTAAATTAATCTTAAAGTAATATCTTGTCCGCTTCGTGATTTATTATTTTTAAAAATACTTAAAAACTCTCGTTGCTACTACAAATTCTATGCGAAATGTAGTTTTCTGCGGCCTCACCATATTCCGGAAATTTAAATGCTTTTATTGCATTACTAAGTGTAGGTTAAAAATGGAAATATAGGACATAGCTCTAGATATGTCCTTGCGTAAAACAAATTCTAAATCACATTTTTGATGCAGCTGTTAGCTTGCAAAAACTGTATTAAATAAGACTGCAGTATAAAATTTTGTAATATTTATTAAAATACGTATCACAAATCGAATTAAGAGGCATACAAATTTATAACACAATTCAAATCGACTATGATTTCATCGACTGAGACTTAAATGCCACCACAAATTTCATGCAACAAACAAATAGTATTCGCAAATATGTAACAACCTTATGCCATTAAATTTTTCAAACAATATTTGTATAGATCGTTTATGATATATTTAACATTAGATTTCGTAGTAGGTTTAATAAATGATGATTATCTAATCTATACAAATTATAAGTCGTCTTCTTATTTGATTAAATTTTTGCACATTGATCAACTGGGATTTGTGGACTGAAACTCATAATTAAGTAAAGAGTTTAGTGAACTTTTTACCGTGTTAACCATGTTATAGCTGACACATACAAAGATACAAATAAACATGAAATATCGAAAGTACTTAAATAAATGAATATGTTTATAATAATCGTTTCAAATAATCCAAAAACATAGGTTTATAGTATTATAGAGTTAGTATATTTTAACATTTATATAGTTTAAGTCTGTTTTCGGAGATGTTAAGTGGTGATCAGGGCATACATAATTTAACGAATCATCAATTTACATCCCATTCATGAAAAATCACAAAATAGGTCCTCTATAATAAGTAGATAAAGTTTATAAAAAATTACATGTTAATATTTTAAACTAGCAAATATTTATTGCAAAAGACGATATTCAAAAAAGAGAAGAGATTTAGTAAAATATTTTTGACTCTAAAACATAACAACAAAGGCTGGCTAGACCTTATAAATTTATGGAATAAGGTCACATTGTATTTCCCAATCTTTCGATTTTTAATTTCGAAAATCAAATATTTCAATCAAATGCCTATTTTACCGATTACTAAAAATACAATTATATAACCTACCTAAACACAACTGATGTTGGCCTGAATGAAAACCAATCATCTTTTCTTTCATGAAAAAATATGATAAGTGATATGGCTTAGAAAGAAATATTAATATTAGTTCGTCACTCTATTTTGTATTACGGAGCCGTGATAGCTCAGTGGCTGGGCACTTTGATTAAATTTCAACAGCTACCCGAGTTTGATCCCCGCCGGCACCACATTCGTGTGTTTGATATCCTCTAGATAAGTGAAACACTTTTTAAGAGTTATCAAAACAAACATTTCTATAGAAATTTTATGAGAATGTAGTGTAATGAAGACGTAGTTTTATAATCAAATACTCATTCAATTTATATATTTTAAAATGGAAAAACAATCAAGTTTTAAGACATTTCATTTATTTGCAGTTATTTATTGGTAGTGGTGTTAAGTATCTAATTGTAAATCGAAATTTTAGTGTGGATTTATCACGTGTTTGGCGGTGAAGGATTAAAGTATGTCTGAGTAACTAAACATTTTGAAGATGTAAAGTCCGTCACCATTCATTGGAGGACCGCCAATCACACATCCCTCTCTTAAAAACTCAGAAATGAGAGGAATTCATTTACTTTAATGTAGTATTTATAAAAGTATAATGACTCATATTAGTCTTCTAAATAAAATTTGTCTATTATATAGAAGATTAATATAAATCTATTCAATTATTCATTTTAACTGTACTTCTTAACCTTCACACATAATCAAACCAACATTTAATTTAACATATCTAAAGTCACCTTCTTAACCATAGTAAAAATAAATTGCATTATTGACGTGTATATAATAAGTCGTACATTAGTTAGTACCGGATAAGTTGAACTTACGATGTAACCACGTATACCCTGAACCTCATAGAAAAGTTTTATTTGGTACCAGTTAAAAAATATCTGTATTTGTTATTTGATGTTGGTCGTGGTGCGCAGTTGATTGACTTGCTTCGTGAAACACTATAATCATTTTCCCTTTCCTTGAAAAACTTAAATAAATTAAATCTAATTAAAACTAAGTACTTTGTCACTATTTGAGCTTCTTCCTCCAAGGCCTTGTTGATGGTCTAAAATTTAACTTATTGTACACACAACACAGCGTCGCACCGCGTCGGCTTAATTCATCACAGCTATAATGTTCTTCCACGTTTTTTACAGTTTCGATACACGGATTCGGCGCGTCAGGTTGTTCATTGTGATGCGACGGCCCCGGCCACCCTTTGCCGGACATCATTTAGCGCGGATCCATTGCTGAACCCATTTAGCAAGGGTAGCTTCTTTTCTTTTGACTCCATGCATGATTCCGCCTCTACCTTCACTTTAGCCTTCGCATTCTGCGGAAAGAATAGATGTTATTATCTCGTTTACCTTCAGCGCGTATTATACATAAATGTTTTCTTCATAAACGTAGCTCTACATGAAAAAAAATATTCAAAACAATGGTACAATGACTCAATAAACATATTTATTTTTCGTATATGTTTAGATCATGTTTCTGCGTCCATTCATTTTGTATTAATAATTATAGTGTTTCTAATCAATATTAGGTGTAATATACATAGATGTAAATATTTGTATCTTAAGGAATTACAAGTTTTTCTATTTATGCATACCTTCGCTTTCTTCAGATAAGCCTGTTTGTAGAAGTCAGAGAAGAGATAATAGAAGAGAACGGCGTGCATTCCGATCCACCAAACGAAGGCGCGCGGGTAGTCGCAGTCGATGAACAACAGTTGAAAGGCGTGAAGGAACACCAGCACGAACTGAATCTGTAAAAACATTCATTTGTCAGAAAATGACAAGTTTCGAAGAGAGTTATCATATTTCCAACGCTTCGAATCGATGGAAACGAATTGTTATTTTTTCACATCAACTTATGTTACTTTAATAAAGCCTACTAATACATTAAGTGGATATTACTAAAATAACAATTGTTGAAGAATAAGTGAAGTAAATACAAAAAGCACAACTTTTAATTTTAGGTACCAGAAAGGAGCCTCTTGGATTAATGCTTTTGGACCTTAAAACAAAAGAGAAAAAAGTATAAAGTAAGCCTCTGTGCAATACATGTTCTTCGTTTATTTATTTGAGAGCAGTTACTATTTATGGATCGATCCTTTTTCTCTTTATTAAATATCATGTTTGAAAGGTTTCGCTGTTTAAAGTTTGGTATGGAGGCATATGAATCAGGAAGTACAAGTTTTTATGTATTGATACTTGTTTTGAATAAAACTTTGTGATGGATAATAAATATAATAAGGTTAACATGATAAATCTTACCATTTGCAGAGCAGTTAGGTATTTTTTCCACCAAAGGTATTTCTGAACTTGAGGGCCCAGAGCGGCGAGCAAGTAATACGAGTACATAATGATGTGTACGAACGTGTTCAGCATTCCAAAGAATGTAGAGTGACCGCCTGTATACAAACAAGATTAGACATGGTGAATACTTTTAATTGCAACGAAGTATTGCCATGAAAAGCTATAAGTTTAATTTAATTCTTCCTAGTATTATTATTAGTACCCGGTTGACCGAGCTTTGCTCGGTATTTTTCGCTCGGTTTTTTTTAATTCGTGTGTTTTGGAAATTATGTTTAGATACAAATTACATACTGATGAAATACGAATAATATTTTTTGATCGTAGCGGCATAATAGAAAAAACTGAACTGGTTATTTGATTAAAAATCATGAGTGCAATTAGTTTAATTTAAATTTTCGTGTTTTTAAAAAATACTAAAAAAAGGGCTCGAAAAAATAGATTTTCTCAAAAAAGAAAGGAACTTGAAAAAATTTTTAAAAAAAGTCGGTCGGCCGGTCTGGTGTTACGATTTTGTGACTACACAATACACCAATTAAGCTATTTGTAATCATTAATAAACTGTTTAAATTTTCCTTCTTATTCTAACGATATTATAGCAGTTTTTCATTGCCTAAAAACACGGACAAAAAGACATTTTCTAAAAATCAATCCTAGCTAGATCGATTTATTGCCTCCGAAACTCCCTGCACACAAAATTTTATGAAAATCGTTGGAGCCGTTTCCGTGATTCCGATTATATATTTATATATATACAAGAATTGCTCGTTTAAAGGATAGGATTATTATATTCGAACGAGTCTCTGATTATTTACTTGGCGCTAATTGAAACAAGAAAAAAATCTGACCCCGCAGGCCATCCCTGGAACTTGCTTCTTGTAACGTATTTAATTTTTAACCTCGAAACGATTATTTGAGATGTTTGAAGGGCTATTATTTTTGAATACGTCGTTCGATTTTGACTTGCTTGACGGCATTTGACGTAGTTTATTAAGTACAAAAATTGTTTGTAAGGTAATTGTTGAAAAGTTATCGCAAAAAAACGATTATTTAAAAAAAATTAATGTCAATAAAATCCGAACGAGTCCTTCGATTTTAACTTGCTTGGCGGTATTCGGTCTCAATGAATGCCGCATTGCTCATCTCGATCGGTTGATTCATTCTAAAGATATCGTAAGACAAAATTTTATTTGCATACATACACAAACACACACACACACACACACACACACACACACACACACACACACACACACACACATACACACACACACACACACACACACACACACACACACACACACACACACACACACACACACACACACACACACACACAACGTAGAGATGTGATGAAAACTAAAAATCGGATGTAAATCTATAACTTTACAAAGCGGTTAGTTAAAATAAATATCTTTTTATTTATTTTTTTATCAAATTTTGGTAGGTACTGGCAATTCAATATAACAATCAACAGGCTTATGATTAACCTTAAATATACACTATAAGGAAAAATAAATCGTTTTAAAAGAATCCAAATACACAATCCAATTATAAAGTAAAAAATGCAAATTAAAAACTTATTTGATGTGAACTGGTACTATTTCAGTGATTTAATTCATAGCTTTACGCAGAAGTTCTAAGAACTTTATCTTATACTGTACCATTTTAGTTTGCCATTCTATAATGTTCCGTTTATGCCGCGTTAGCAATACAAAAACATACATGAATGTGTATAGCGAAATTTTCGGTTCCTTCAAAACTGCTCAAACTGAGCAATAATAGTAAATAAAAATTCTTTAAATTATTATGAGGTTTATCAATACGTTGATGTAAAAGTGATAATAACCAATTTAAATTACTAATCGACATGAAATACGTAGCGATTTTAATATTACCTTAATTAGCTCGCCTGACTTGTTTTTTTTTTGTAGTAAAGAAATTTTCCATCAAGCTTACGTTGATTCATTTAAACTAGTTCATATATATTAAATCAAATAAAAATAAGATCATATTTATTAGATTCAATGAGGACATTAGGTATAAAATATTTTTATTTTGGATAAAGTTAAAACAAAATAACAGCACGGTTCTTTGTGATGTCATCTGGAGAGCTCTTGTCTCTATAAATGGTCCCTCGGTCTTAGAGCCTTGTAGAATATTACTAGACAACGGCAAGAGACCCGATTGCATGACATTGGTCCCTTAGATATGTATAGCCTTAGTGTGGAATATTACTTGCCTAGACACTTTGGCGGCCTCTCATCTCAGAAGTACCTCGTTTAGAGGCGGGACGGCATCAGAGGCAGCTGGACTAAGTAAGTGGCACAAATATGAGTCTCCGAGAGATGGCTAAATATTTGTACCATTTGCTGTCGAGAGTATCGGTCCGTGGGGTTCAGATGCGGTGAAGTTCCTAAAGAAACTCTATCCGCGTTTGGTCGTCGCTGCTGGTGATAAGAGGGCTGGTTCTTTCCTCACTCAAAGTCTAAGTACAGCTATTCAGCGAGGAAACGCAGCCAGCGTTCTCGGCACGATACCACAGAGAGTAGGACGGTATGATAATTAGTTTATAAGTTTTAATTTTTTTAATCATAGCTATTTTTAAATATTGTAGATATATACTTCAATGTTGTCAATAAAACCAAATCAAAATTAAAAACAGAAAATATTGAAAGCACAGAATATGTAGGTTGTGTATGAACGTAGTAGGTGGTAGGACTTCTGTGCTAGGAGTCAGCCTGTGTATGTACTAACTTCTTACTAACTCTGTCACCAAATAGGAGTGCCTCCACTGCCATGTTCCGGTCTGAAGGGTCATTGAGAACTGTATAATGACAGGCTTTATGATATCCCATCTAAGTCCTCAGAGATGACAACGCGTCTTTGTTGGTAGCCATGGCTCAATGACTTTTCGTTTTATATCATGGTATTTTTTATAGAACAAGAGTTAGAAGCGAGCCCACAGTCCACCTGATGGTAAGTGGTTGCTGTGGCCCATAGACATCTACATCCATCCTCGATTAAGAATTAAAATGCAGATGCGGTGCCATTCCTGAGGATGATTTTTTATTTGATTACGCAATTATATTAGTAGTATAGTTGTAGCACGAATGGGTCGGCTCGACCGGGGAAGGACTACGCTCTCACAGAACACCAGCGTGTAATAGTAGCTTAATGCTGCTATGTTTCGTATGGTGTAGATAGATAAAAAAGACTATCTAAAATGGAATGCATTACCAGTGAAAAGGGTCTCCTGTTATCTACACTTGCCATACAAAACACCGCTGGTATTCTGTGAGAGCGTGGTCCTTCCCCGATCGAGCCGACCCATTCGTGCTACAACTATATTACTAATATAATTGCATAATCAAATAAAAAATCCTCATACATAATATAGCAGCAGCAGTATGGATCTAACACGTAAAATTATTACATACATTTATTTATTAGTTTATTGGCTCATTAAAAATTATAAGGTCATAATAAAATGGACAGCCGTACGCTGACCTTATGGTTGTAGAAAATTAATAGCTTCCCGTTATACCGTTATCGTTATTTAATTCAGTTGTATCCAATGCAAATAAATTAATACATATAATGAAACAAACGGTATAAGCTTCTGTTATGTTAAATAGAATACGAATCGATAAACTTCTCTCTGTGGTGTCCCACGTCGGAAGTTTTTCTAGCAGAATAGATACATTTTTTTTCTTACGGAATCAAATTAAAAGAATTTCCCAAGACCTTGGAATTTTTTCAAGTTAAAAACACTAAATTTAATTAACTGATTTGTAATTTTATGATTTCTATTATTTTTGTTAATCTATGGTACTCTCGGTTCGCTGGATTAAAGTACTTGTCATACAGCGCTGAATAAAACTACGAACAGCTAGGTATGATATATTTGTGAAACCATACGCGTTGTAGGGTTAAACTAAATAAAAATATAGTTTAAAAAATATTCTTATTGTAATATCATTTACAACTCTAAGTAACTTATAGTAAAACTTTTTTAATTTACTGATTACGATTCAATTATACTGCTTTGGTTTGTTTAAACGACATACGTAAGTTGGTGAATGTTTTTGTAGTAAATACTAAAAGAACGTAACTGGAAAACTCGTACCACTGTCATGATGTACAAAACTTGTGCCTTATCAAAAAACAACATCGTCTAGTTTTAACATTTCTCCTCTAACGTTAGATAAATATAATTTTATGGATAGCTGAATATTTCAATATTCGTTAAAACTCTATCAAATTTCGACGATCAGAGGTTATTACGCGCTCACGAGATCGATTGCAACATTAATCAATCAATGTTGCATGAAATAAAAGTAAGAAAACAAACTAGGAATCCAATATGGTGGCCATAGCCTACCATGGAAATCAAAGTACGTCACAAAGAAACGGCCTTCAAATTGTATTTATTAATGGCAACGTCTTGTCTAAGAAGCAGTTAATTGTTCTGTTTAAATGAGTAATAGGCATTTTCAAGACGAGCCACTATTTTTTGTCCATTTGATAAAACGTTTTGTTTTTAAAATAAAAGTTAGAATTCATACAGTTTTCTTCATTCAACACCGTAATACATGTGTGTTTAAAAAAAACTTTAACCCACGCTGAGTAACTTTGATAAATAAAGTTGCCGCATTGTGGCGGTGTGAGAAACCCCATCAGCCCGTCAACTTGTTTCGTTCTGTGGGTGACGTAAGAGTTAACTACGGAGAAATAAAAAAGAAACTCGAGAAAATCTACTTCTTAAATGGCAATATTAATAAATCTATAACAATTATTAAACCAAAGTTCAAAGTCTACTGTTGAACGTAGGTCCCGCCTATAGATCCCCACGGGGAGGGTATTTGCCACACTTGACAGACGGGTTGCCAATCGCAGTTTTTTTAATTTTCTAGTTTTTATTAGGAAGAAGCTGCTTGCTGTCTTTCTACCATTTATGTTAAACATATAATAATCAGACGCACACCGGCAATGGGGTGTAGCGTTAAAAGTGCGAGATAATGGTAGTACGCCCGCCGGGCAAAATCGCCCTATATCGGAAGCTTATGTCGAGCAGTCGAATTTTACGCCTTCAAAAATCTTTTCGTATGCGTATTATTTGACTGTGAATCTTCACAAATTAGTTTTGGGTACTTAATTTGTGATTTGAAAACTGACAGTTGTAAATGAACTATTCTGACCTGATTTACACATTTGTTTAGCTAAACGGATTGTATTACATTGGTTATATTAATTCATAGAGCACACACGCACACAGATACATTAGCAAAGTATCGCTCGGTGACACTGACAGCGACAACTCGGGTATAAACTCGTATGTAGTATGAGGGCGAGCGGAACGTGTTGGTAAAACAACCGGTATTATTGTAATTTTTAAGTTTATAAAGAATAAATAGCAACAGTGAGATTAAAATTTACTTATATTTGAAAGGTAACGCAATCTTTTTGTAAATTGGACATGGCAGATTTTTTTTTGCATCAAATAATCTGATCAATTCCGCATTTTTGTAGACGTAGGTTCCGCCGTGCAAGTAGATGTAGTCAAACTAGTGTAGTGAAGCTTGGCTAAAAAAAATACGATATATAGAAATATCGATATTTTCTTACCTAATCATCAATATTTATCGTCAATATTTTTAATCGCTATCAATATTTATTTTAGATATCAATTTCGATATATTTTAAAAACGTTATTTTAACTCATAATTTACTAGAAAAAACAAAAGCATTCATTTGATGTTGTTGTTTTTTTCTCGTCGTGAAAATGTTATGTAATAAAATTTTGGCCCTCAGTCTACTACGTAGTAACATAATGCAAACATGAAGATATATCAATATTTATCACGCGATCATTATTGATATTGTTTAGAAAATATCGATACAATAAAAATCGATATACTTCTTTCAACTGCCCAACCCTAGTGAGCAGTGCGGCTGCAACTAGTTTCATTGTAGTCATAGCACCACGTGGACTTATTCTTCCTGTCCGGACCGCGGGTGTTCCGTACTCTATGAATTGAGCATAATCATTTTAATTATTATGCTTATTTCAAAGCTAATTTTTTAAAAATAAGACAAAACCGTTTGATTTCAGCACCTTTAGAGTTCAAAGAACTCTTTTATGTTCACTGTTCCGCAGACGGACACAAGACTCGTTTTTATTATAAGTTGTATATGAATATAAATTCAGTACATTAAAATAAACGTAACAACATTTTGTATTTGTGTACAATGTGTTGAAATCTGTTAATTGAAAGAGTTACGAACACTGACGTGAAAAAACGATTTTTTTTTATAGAATAAGGGTATATATGAGCACACAGTATACCTGATGGTGCAGTCCATAGTCATATACGTTTATTCTCGATTAGAATCGACATGCAGATGCATTGTCAGTAGTCACCCCTGAAGACTAAGATCGAATGCCTCGTTTCCAGTAAAAAGAGTATCCGGTTCTCTGCAGTCACCTACACCTAAACAAAGCAACATTGAGCTGCTATTTTTAGAATGGTCCTGCCCCAGTCGAGCCAACCAGTTCGTGCTACATTTTTAGAAAGGAGATGAATGGACCAAGTCTTTTGCGCATGATCACGAAGAACTTTTTTGGTAAAAAACGAGAAAGTTTTGTGTATTTTTAGACTTGTGGACAGGGTTAATGTACGGTACACGCTGGTTTTGTTTTGATTGAGCGCTGGGTTGATTTTGGCATTAAAGGCTCTTTATTGGGACTCAAGCGCTTGTGTTAGAATTATAGGGGCCTACACGGACTGGTTTAGCAACCATAAGCGTGTTAGACGGGGTTGTGTAGCTTCGTGAATAAATGATTGATTATTTAAAAAAAGTATCAAAAGCGTTTTTTATTTTTTGAATTCTGTGGTAATAAAGATGGATTCAAATGAAATATTTCCAAAAATAAACGTCGTTTGGTACAATGTGCTGTATTAAGGTATGGAAAAATGATATAATGAATTACCGCAGTGTCAGTTTTTATTATTACTTTAACTTTATATTTTATTTATTTTAAGAAAATAAATAATAATATATCAGTAATTATTAATAATTTATATTTGTAATAATTATATAAACATCATTTATAATGTATTTATTGATAAATAATAATAATAAATAATAATAATTTCGTTATTTTCCTTTTTTTTCTTTTAATGATATTATATAGATAGGTCATTTCAAACTAGCGCACAATAGCCCGCTTTTATTAAGACAACTTAGCGATCGCAGCTCCTCACTTATTTTGTCCATATATCTGGGACACTATTTTCTACAGCGATCGTTCTCCTTTTCTCTAACCTCTATGATAACGACTATAGTTAAATAAGTTGGCATATAAACGTATTATTGATAATTATCAAAGCAGTAACATGTTAAGCCGGCTAACATTGAGAAATTTGCTATGGAGAAATTCGACATGGCTTATTATTTCTTTGGAAAACTTTCAAGATAGAAAATGTTAGTGTTTTGATTTGTTATAATTACGCCCAAAAGGATACGCATGATGGTTCTTATTTCGAAACTTTTACTAACACCATTTCTAATATATAGTTTTTTTAATAATTGGGCATTTTGCCCATCCAACTCACCAGGTGTGAACTTGACGCCGAACCAAACGGACATGGGCATGATTCCATGATGAATGACGTGAAGTTTTGACACGTGATCAAATTTCTTACGCATAACGAAGAATATCTGAAATAGAAATTGTTTTCGTTATATTTAAACTTTAGGTTATAATATAATAGATATATTAACATGCATTGTTATTATAATTACAGTCGCTCACAAGTTCACTGCTAAACATAGGCGTCCTCAAGGAAAACCACAAAACTCTTTTTGAACCACCTGCGTCATCGCCTACCTGCATGTCCTATCAGATCGTCACTGCATCTAGTGATGTGACCGCCTTGCACTTCTTGATTTTTATGTAGTAAATTACTTACATTAAAAACATTTAACATCTAATCAAGAATAATTTTTTCAAAAATATTACTTAGTGTTGGCAGTACAGAAATAGGTCTTAAATTAGCGGGGTCCAATGTAATATCAGATTTAAATAAAGGTATTACTTTACTATGCTTCCTTAAATCAGGACTGACTGGTTTCTTCTGATGATGTTAAAGCTATCAGCTTTTTGGCTGTCACTAGTTTTTTCAAGGCCCGCGGCCTCTCAGGCCTTTCAAGCCACGGGCTGCTTAAATCGGGAAACACACCAGAAGCGATACTAGTATTAAAATAATAGATAGTTGAGGTGCTATTGTATCTATTATGGACGCAATAACTTTAACGGAAATCCCCCTCAGATTGGCGGTTTTCTTAATATCAATAGTTTTAAAATATATACCGTTTTGATGAATAACTAGTAAAAGTTATTCACCATAAAAGTTCTATATTTATAAGAATATATAATAGTATTTTTATAGTGATTTAGCTCTCCCTCATTTTCGAGAGGCTTCTACTTAACAGAGGACTACTATGGAAAAGAATATTATTGAGAATTTAGTAGCTCTATTTTCGATTTGTATTTTAAAGAATCTATTTGTTTGAAAGTTTGCATTTTTGTCTCTGATAGTGTATGCCCAACCCTCGACTTCAAATAGATTTTTTTAGTACATTTTCGTGCAACATTTCATCATCATTCATCATTCAATCATCTTGACAGAGTATAACCGACGTAAACTCGCTGCCCATAATAACATGGCCCAAATATTTGACCAAGTCGATGCACATTTGATTTCATTCCATAGATTAGGTCAGCGCGAAGTATTTTAAAATTTGAAACCAAGAACTCCATAAAATATTTTATAGTTTCGATTTCATCATTTCTAAAAAAAAAATGAAATAAAATTATACATATAAATACGCTATATATACTAAATTTTTGAGATAATAACAAAAAAAGAAATGTATTCAAAATAATAAACAGTTTTACTAATGAAATCCCTTAATTAATTATTGTAAAAATAAAACAATATGTGAAATACAAAAAATATATAACTCAAAATAATAGTAAGTATCCAATTTACTAAACTTAACAGTTGCGCTTGTAAAAGTGATTCTGATTTACTAAATCAAACGTAATAAGCAGAGGTTGAGATAGTAAGCAACCTTCGCGTATAAACTGTTTGCCTGTGAATTATTGGTCAAACAGAAACGTCGAGAACTTTGTCACGTCTACGTTAAACGATAGTATGGTAATGGAAATGATAACAGTATTGCGTACAGAGAAAAACCCAACTTCTGTAACACTTGACACACACACACACACACACACACACACACACACCACTCACACGCACACGCACACGCACACGGCACACGCACACGCACACGCACACCGCACACCACCCGCACACGCACACGCCACACGCACACGCACACGCACACGCACAACGCTCACGCACACGCACACGCACACGCACACGCACACGCACACGCACACGCACACGCACACGCACACGCACACGCACACGCACACGCACACGCACACGCACACGCACACGCACACGCACACGCACACGCACACGCACACAGCACACGCACACGCACACGCACACGCACACGCACACGCACACGCACACGCACACGCACACGCACACGCACACGCACACGCACACGCACACGCACACGCACACGCACACGCACACGCACACGCACACGCACCCACACGCACACGCACACGCACACGCACACGCACACGCACACGCACACGCACACGCACACGCACACCGCACACGCACACGCACACGCACACGCACACGCACACGCACACGCACACGCACACGCACACGCCACGCACACACGCACACGCACACGCACACACACACAACACACACACACACACACACACACACACACACACACAGGACATATATTCTCTGCATTCTGAGGTTGCCTGGTAGAGATCGCTTCAAAGCGATAAGCCCGCCGATTGTAATTTTAAACTATCTGTTGTTTTTATCTCTTATGTTTTTTTTTATAGGATAGGGTGACAAACGAGCACACACAGTCCACCTGATGGTAAGTGACATCTACATGTATCCTCGATTACAAATCAAAATGCAGACGCGTTGTCACCCGTGAAGACTAAAATGGAATGCCTCGTTTCCAGTAAAAAGGGTCCGGTCCGTCTCTACACGACCACCATACGAAGCACAGCGGCATTAACCTACTATTTCACGCTGGTATTCATTATGTTTTTCTAGTTTACATTAAAGTATGTTTCATTCATTCATTCGTTATATAACGTGGTTTTGCTTCGTACTTGCTTTGTAAGCAAAAGACATAAAATTATTAAAAGGAATCATAGACCGATATTTATTATCAATGTTTAATATCAATGTTTAATATATAAGCTGTAACATAAACCAAATTAGTTTTCTTTCAGATGATACAACCTTTAATAACAAACACGTTTAACAATTTAATGTCTTTGCTCGTAAAAATAAACAGTAAATAACGTAAATTAAAATGTAATTTATTTCTGTTAATTTGAAATAAATTCCTATTTGACTAAACCGCAACTATAGAAGAAGGACTGGCGACCGCCAGATGTTTCTCACTTTTCATGTTGCTATTATATCTCAAATTTGTGTATTAAAATGGTATACAACCATTTATCGGAGTCTATGAGGTCGTTTTGGCCTTTTCCGTAACACATCCATAGGACACATCCGTACGTCTTTCATAGAATGAAATAATAGGACATTTTTTACTCCACCCCTGCACGATGTTGTAAAAGAAGTTTCTTACAGGAGGACAAGTTAAGTAGTTAACAGTCAAAAGTGTATATTATGCTTACATCATCATGATCATCTGAATATATACCAGTTATATATTCCTGTTTAAAAATCAATAAAAAATACGTAGATATACCATAAAAAAGCTTTGTATAATGCATCCAAATAAATATAAAGCAAAAGTTTTATAAAGGTCAGTTCAATTTAATGAATACTCTAGAACTTGTAAATAATTCAAGAAACGCAATCAGTAAATCGACTAGCAAGAGTGTTACAATTTTATTTTCTGGTCATAAAATTGATAATTTATATTGATATATCATAAATCTTTGATAATAGAGGTTATTGTCTAATATAAATGTAGCGTATTAAAATCAACTTACCGTATCAAAGAATTCCGTGAATTTCGAGAAGTAATACCACCAACATCCGTTCACTGTCTATAAACAAATAAAAAACAGTCATTAAATTCCAATTATCGAATATAATATAACGCTTAAAAGTATTAGCACATTTCCAATTATCTATTTATGTCACGTGTTTTATTATTTTATTATAGTAAAAAAAAGTAAAGTTACATCCTATATACGTCCCACTGCTGGGCTCAGGCCTCCCCTGATTTCTGAGAGGGTTTAGGGCAAGAAAGTGTCCGCCGCGCTGCCCAAAAGCGTGTTGACGAACTTCACATGTCTTCGAAATATTTTTTTTCTTATTCCTCAGACATGCAGGTTTCCTCACGATGTTTTCCTTCACCGCCGAGCACGTGGTAAATCAGCACTTAAAATTGCAATTAACAATTTCATTGGTGCCGGCGGGGATCGAACCCGGGTTACTCGCGTTCTGTTATATTTACAGCGAGCGTTAACCACTGAGCTACCACGGCTCTTATTATTTTATTATAGCAGTGCTTATTTGATCGTGATCAAAATATTTTCATAGTACATAACTTCAAAATTACCAATAAAAGTAAATATACTTTAATATAATATCACGGCACTGAACGTTAGTTAAGTACCTATTTTCTGTTATCAAGTGTTTCATTTTAGTAACCCTGAAAATTGCTATGAACTATAAAAATAATGAAGTATATAGCGGAAGGCATATATTTGATTTGGTAGGTCCGTCACTTGTTGTTAATGCGGACAAGATCTAGTAATGTTAATAAAATACTGGTAGTGAATTTAAAAAATTATACGTTATTTAGGAGCAAAGATTACACGTGACGAAATTACTAATTTAGAAAGGTCTTGTTCTAGTACTTAAATTCGAACTCTCCATTTCACTTTCTGTGGGGCCGTTTCTGGAAGAAAGAGTTCATCATAAGGAGTCCCCTTTTTTCCATGAAGTCAGCTGCTGGCCTTAACCCCAATTTCCCTACCTTCAGCTCGCCGTTTTCTTTTGTGCCTAGTTTTGCGCTGAAGTTTCCCATTAACACTGCATAGTGAGTTTTGGTTGAATGCATGGCTCTAGAGACATCCCCATACTTTTCCTCCACCTCTTCATATGAATACAGTCTGTTAATTCTGAGTATAAGTTACGCAACCCTCATCGATACACTCCCAATCTTTACAACGTTGTTAACGAGACTTGTGGACGATAAATCCGACACCTACTTTGGAACGATCCTCCCGGTGATAAAACAAGTTGCCAGATTCGAGGATTACCGTATCTTCTACCTCTCTTCGGACCTCAGATAATCCAAAAATATCCCAGCGCAACTTGCTTATCTCTTCTTCCTGCTCCAAGATCTTCTCGTCAGTTCTCAGGGTGCGTGCGTTATATGTTACCAGGTCTTAGGTGGCAATCGAACCTCCACCGGAGATTCTTAGCACCCCAAGCCCCGTCGTCACTATGCTGCCACCGTAGTCGATAGCAAGGCTGCTGGGTACTGGGATCTGTCTCTTTGTAGCTCTCGCCATCGGGGGTTATATTGCAATAGTTGCTACGTATGGCGAGCTGGTTTGCAACCGCTTTTTTATTGTTATTTTGCTGTTATCAGAAAAATGCTGCTGTCCATCTGCTGCCTCAGTTTCCCTGTGTCGCCCCTTACAACACTCAAGGGAAGATATGGGGTAGTAGGTATTCTCACCCGCCACCACACGGGATACAGTATATCACTGTAAATGAATTAAAAGTTTCTAGGATTAAGGTTAAAGTACTATCGAGAAATAATCGGTCGCAGTTGTCCAGAAGCTGGGCAGTTACTTTATATTTCACAGTGTGTACGTACTTATTCGAAATTAGGTATTCACCATCTGACATTGAAATTGCTTGTAGTAGTCTCAAGTGTTCATTTACTATGTCACTAGTTTCAGATATGGAAACTTGCTCGTAAGAAAATTAAAATATTGGTAAGATATATATGACCTTTATAGTCGTGAGGTAATAGACTCCATGACGTGCGTGTTATAAGAGGCAAATATGGTTAAAAACGTAATGGCTTCCGATGGCGGTATAACCATCTCGTTTATGCCACAGTCAAAAGAGGCAATTATTAAAATATTCTGTAACTGCGATTGTCAATCCGCCTGCCAAGTGTACGATGAACCCCTATAACGGGAGAGGCATAATACATCAGTGAACTTTTAGAGGCTGCTTGAAGAATTGGAACCAACGAATACTTTAAAGCAGCGTAGTAAACGTATTCCCGTGCCATAATTTCTATGTATCAGGAATGTAAACTAAAATATTATGCCAACCGAAATGGACAGTCTGCTACTTAACTTATTTTTTTGATAATGGTTTCTTATATTTAAGCGAATACTATACATTGATCAAAACTACTTTTACGGATTTTATCGCGTTTTCTTTATTTTTGATACCCCACGTTTCGGGTGCTTTCCAGCACCTACGGTCACGGGGGACTGAGGTGACAGACGTCCCGATGTCAAAGTTAACCCGGAGTACCTTCAACTTTTTAATTATTGTCTTTGGTCCGATCTACGCAGAATGAACTAACTGTGTTTTGAAGTCTTGCAGTGGTATGCTTGGGTTTAGTTTTAATTTTATTAATTATAGGATCCCAAGCAGGTGGTAGTATCCAGCCTTCTTCTCTATTGAAATTAGGATGTTTTTTAATTTTAATAGCCTCACGTATCATCCTTGGTAGGAATCGATGTACTTTCGCGACGATTTGTGGTCTATCAAAACTGATGTAATGGTTGGGGCCATCTAGGATATGATGGCAAACTGCAGACTTCCCGGAACGTTGATGCTTCACGTATTATATTATTTTTTTGAATTTACATGTAGTAATTTGATAAACGATTGCACAGTCTACTTAATGCTAAGTAATGGCTGTTACTAACTAAAATATTTTAAGAATAAGATGGAATGCTCATTACAAGCAAAAAAGTGTCTACAGTTTTAGTCACTCGCTTTACGGAACACAGCAGTAACAAGGCTTAACGAGGCTTTTATTCGTACATGCAGGTGTGGTGTTTCCAGGTCAAGTCGATATATACGTGCTGCAGCCATGACTTTAGAGCCACGCTGTAGAGCCATGTATGTAAGAAATGTTTGCGGTAAACCGTAAACACTTTTACATACAGGAAAATTGTGCGTAGTTAGTTGGTTAATTATACACTAAACCTTGTTAAAAAACAAGGTGCATATTTAGTGAAATATTAGAATTATAAACTATTTATTCAGTATAGATTATAAATAATATGTACTTATTGAAAGTCACTTTTATGTTTAATTTACTGACTTGGAAAAAAGCGTATATATCGGCCCGAGAATGAATTACTGATTCCGTAGAGTCAAGTAACTAATACAACTAGCTTGTGTCTGTTCCTAATATTTATGGAGTTAATACACCTACCTTATTATAACTATTTATATTTTTGTATGTTTTCATAAATGTATTGAGAGGCCAAAGTTAATATTGATTTTCTTAAATTTTTGTTTTAGAGACTCTTCGGGTTTTAAATCATACATTGCTCTAATGGCCTCTTCAGCGAAACGAAAACATTTTCAATCATTTTTGTGTCCCCATAGCAAAATACCATACGAATTTATGCTATGGAAATAGCTAAAATAAAAAAGTCAAGCTGTTTCAACAGTGGTAAGATTTTTATGTTTTACAGCATACGCTGCAGGACTAAGTCTGCTTGCTAGTTTTGGTATATGGGGGCTCCATTGCAGTTTCGCATCTGAGGTTATTCCAAAAGAAAATGGTGGTTTCGACAAGACTCAATTCCTCCTCATTTAAAGTTACATTAGTAATTTAATGTTTACAATATGGATTCATAACTAAATTCATAACTCGAGTTTTAATTATTTGCTAAAATGGATATAGCATTATTTGCTTCGTCATACTTTAGTAATTATCATTTTAGTTAGAAAATTAATGAACTATCTTCAGCAAATGATAATTTTTCATGGTTATTTCTACTATGTAAGGTAAATCGTGAATATAGACTTGAAATGGGCCGAGAATTGAGCCTTGAGGTACGCCTATTTTACTATCGACATTTATTTGTATTATCGACTCGGAAGAACATAATACGAAATAACAAATTTAAGACCATAATTTCTTACACCATAGTATTGTAGTTTCCTGATTAATGTATCATGGTGAACGCAATCAAAGTCTTTGAATAGGTCACAGAATATGCCCAAAGCATCCTGTAAATTATTGCAGTGATATGTTTAACCAGTTTAACATCAGGGTCAGTTGCCGAGAGACCCCTTGAGAATCGGAATTGAATTTATGAAGTAATAATTTTATATATTTTTATAATAGATTATATAGAATAATATATAGAAGTAATAATTATATATATTTTTTTTACTGATGTAAATCTCTTCCAGACTACTGGCGGGTAGGGCTTCCATATATTCATTTTTCATACTTTTTGTTATTTAATAGTTTATTATATATAGTTTTAGTTTATTTTATAATATATTATCTCATTTTGGTAATAGTATTATTAATGATATTGTTGATTTTTGTCTTTGTCGTGAAATGATGATACGTCTAAGGAGTTTAGCTTTCACAGCACAATGTCTTCTATTCCGTTAAATGTTGCCCTAAATTCGTACTTCTTAGATTCTCTGAAAAGTTTTAATGTGATTCACCTAAATGCACAAAATAATCCATCCCACTATACTGCTATGCTTGCGTGTCCCGTAATATTCACGCCAATCTCGTCTTAGTATCTTGGTTGAAGTCGTGCTTACCATATACTTTATACTCATTACCAGGATTTCATCTCTTTCTCAACGACCGTATTTGTAAGGGTAATTTTGTCCACTCAGCCTCCTCCTTCTGATGGGGTCAAGCATTTGTTTCTTCCGTACTGTGTATTATTCAATCCAACGACTCCTAGCTATCTGAAGGTTAACTTTAAGACAGACCGAATAGAGTTCTACCGTCAGCCGGAGAACTTATACTCGCGCCGCATTATCATCGTACTAAATAATTTAAGAACTCCTTTACAGTCAAGGCCATCTGCTTATGGAATGATCTTCCTCCGCAAATTCGTCGTGCGAAAACACTAAATAAGTTTGAGACTGACGTCAAAAATGCGACATATAATTTTTGTATCCTGTCTTTTTTATTTATGTAAATTTTATGCATATTTACCTATTTAATCTTATCTATCATATTTTTATTGCATATATTAGAGTATTAAATATTTTGTTATTATGTATCGGTTTACTTTATTTAGGTATTAGTATTTAAGTTTCTTATAATACACACCTGCCAATGTTCAATAGTACAATTTCCTCCAAATATTAAGGTTGTCTGGAAGAGATCGCTTTTTAGCGAGACCGCCTTATTATGCCTACCGCTTAAGTATTACTTTCTGTAATCTGTTTTTTTATCGTTTTGTGGTAAACAATAAAGTATATTAAATAAGAGTAATAATAAATTATTAACATTTAAAAATTTCAAAATAAGTCTAAAATTGGCGGGGACAAATGTAACAAAGGTACTTTACTATGTTTCATTAAATCATAAACACACCAGATTCGATACTAGTATTAAAAACAAATGGTAAAATTTAAAAAAAAAATTATGTAACCGACTTCAATATAATTAAAATGAACATTATCGATGTATTCGAAGTCGAAACGAGCACACATTCCACCTGATGGTAAGTAGATGCTGTGGCTCATAGACATCTACATTTAACCTCGATTGAGCATCAAAATGCAGATGCGTTGTCACCCCTGAGGACTAAGATGGAATACCTCAATTCCAGTAAAACGGGTTTTCGGTTCGCTACATTCACCATACGAAACACAGCAGCATAAAGCTGCTATTTTACGCCGATATTCTGTAAGAGCGTGGTACTGCCCCGGTCGAGCCGACCCATTCGTGCTACAATAAGGCTTAACACCCACCCACCCCACCACCACTTAAAAAATTCAACCTAAATAAAGATAGCTCAAAAACTACTAATCAGATCTTGATTAAATTTATATGAGACAACCAGCATCGTACCAGCTTTCAGATAAAAAAAGACTCATCAAAATCGATTCACCCAGAGTATATTTAAGTGTGAGTTACGAGGCAACACACAAAAAAACATACAGTCGGATTGAATACCTCCTCCTTTACGAAGTCGATAATAATAGCTAAATTAGGTGCAATTGTATCTATTATAAACGCAATAATTTTAACGGAAATTCCCCACAGACCTGCGGTTTTCTTAATATCAATAGTTTTAAAGTATTTTACAATATCATTTAATGATACTTTATGAAATGTAAAACACTTTGTACACGCATTCACATTGTGTTTGAGTAATGATTCGGCGACTTAGTGGTTAGGATTGGAATTTTAAGGAAAATATTTCTCAAAAATCATTTAACGTCCAGCGTGACAATGTTCTGATAAAATTTGGTTGACTTATGGTTAAAATCCAATTAGTAGTTAGAACTGCGAGACTTAACCTTACCAGTTTCACTATTAATTGTACTGCATGTCATTTTAATTTTGTTTGAAACCGTCTTAATTTTGTTGCTAAAATGCAAAAACTTGGACTGTTAAATATTTTATAAGATTTTTTGCATATTCTCTGAATCGCGCTAATCCACGCTAGGATTATATGAATTTTTATGGTAAAGTTTATGTATACTTTGAATGACCCATTCCTTGAATGTCTTGTGACTGTTCGAGGAGAACGTTTTATAAGTAAAAGTGTTATCAAATTTACTGCAAAAAAGCTTAAATAATGTCTCATACAATAAATCAGTATCATTTTTGTATGAAAGTGATGGAAATTTTTTCAGTATGTTATTTCTAAACTTCTACAAGCAACATGCATTTGCTGGAACAAATACAATTTACTCACCTACATGATTTTTGTGAACATAAGCTAACGAAACTAATTGTTCACGGTGATCAAAGCTCAATTTTTGAACTACTAGTATATATATTTAAGCAAAATTTACTTGTAAAAATGTTGTCTATACAAGAACTAGATTCTGTTACATGATTTATAATAATTTAAATTGAGAAGCCGCACCTAAAAACCGTTTCTCTATTGAAAGAACTGACCACCTGGTGATTACTGAAGTCAAACATTAAGGTCTAAGTTTCTAAACAATGTTCGGTAATACATCAAATATGAATTTTGTTTCTATTTATGAATAGTTCAATTTCTTACTCTTTGCCTACCATTAAAATACTTACTCGCATTGCTGCTGGAGATCTGGAGTAATCGACTGGCTGGCACCGAAAACTGTACGTAGTAAACCATCCACTTACTATACTCTGTATTAAAAAAAACGCAATTAATTCTGGCAAATTTATTTATAAAATAAATGCAAAGAAATTAAGAAATAACAATATACCTCATAGAACAACCAGCAACTGAAAATTACTTGGAATAAGTTGTACCATATGAGTACATTCTTAAGCTCGAATGGTTTTCTGTTTTCCATAAGCTTCGGACCCAGCACCTGCAAATAATTGTTGTTATTATATAACATCCCTAAGCTACTTAATTGAAGGAGCTCAGGGATTATAAAAAATAAACTTGAACTTGTCAAACGGCCATAAAATAACTCTCGCACTGAATGACTGGCGAGACATAGTAATGAATTCAAGTTTTACACCGGAAAAAGGATGTTTCGTATTTAAATGTTTTTATATTATAGATAAAACATTTTTAAGCAATTATAAAAAGATTAACTTACCTTAACTATGAACACATATGTGAGACAAATCGCCAAAGTGGGGAAAGGCGATGACATCAAAAACCAATCTTTAACTCGTTGGTCACTCCTATTGTCCATTAGGTCGTGATATCCCGCCACTAGCCTGTTTAGCGCCTCCATTTTCACTGCAAACAAAAAAATATATTTATATTCAATGACTATTTAGTCTTAAAACACAAGGATACAATAACCATCAAATGGAACGGAAATCTATTTCTTATAAATGTTTGAAAGTGTCGTAGGTATAATTTTACTGTGTGACTGTACGCAAAGTGCCATACATGCAAAGTGAACAATATTGATCACAAGTCCAACACCTGTCGAGCATCAAATTTATGGAATGTCAGGTTGAAGGGCCAACTGCGACCATAAATAATATTAATTAAACAAATGTAAATTCGCATATTTATCGGATATCACTATTGTTCAAATATGCAAAAGACTTCATTTTAAAACATAATATTAAATATTGGCTTTAAGTAATTATTTTGTTATTTTAAATTAAAATTAGATTAAAAAAGACAATGAATGAATTTATTCTCTCTTCACAATAGGTATTCTTAGTGCTAAGTATTCCAAAATGTCAGACAGGCACCTGCATAAACCGGTATAAAAAAAACCTGTATTACAGGTTAGGTGTTACAATGGACTTTTTGCATAGGGAAAATCGTTTTTTGTGAACTGAATATACAAACACTAACGATATTACCTATGCTTCGTTGCTCGCCATGACTACTGCTAAAGAGTACCTATTATAATTTGCGAGCATCTGCCTTTCCATCCGATTACAATTGGGTGTCTCCAAAGGTGAAGTAAATTGGCTTTTGTTAACTTAAATCAGTGCATTTTACAATTTTCGGTTACATTATTTACCATCAGATGGAAAAGTAGTCAAACACTGGTTTATAACAGTTTGAAAAAGTTAAATAAAATTATTTACCGTTTTAGTATTAACTTGCCCAATGTTTAAAAGAATTATGACGATCGCCACGCTTCGCAGATGAATTATTGATTGCAAAAGGTTTTGCACTGTTAACGCTGATCTTAAGCTGCTGGGTAAGTATTTTAAAATGCGAAATAAACCGAATGCATTTACGTGACGTATGCAGCAAACATAAAAAAATTATGAAAGCGGCTTTTAAGGTCTGGCATACAAAAAGTTTTAAGATTTTTTTGCTGCAAATAGTTAGGAAGAGAAATCATACAAGATTAAAATAAATACCTATTTATTTATAATTATATTAAAAATTCCGTGCCGTATGAACTTATGTAGAGATTTATTTAAGTAACGAAGATAATTTCAGTCAACAAGTTTATATAGAATAGTTGTAAATACTTCCCTGCAATTAAATTGCAAGCACATTCTTTCATTTACGTTCTCAAGGGTACGCAAGTAAAAAAAT